>PYHW01010620.1:1635789-1694339 GCA_013186435.1 Turdus rufiventris | reverse complement strand
CTTTCCCTTTTAATTTTCAGTGCCAGTAGACTGTTCCATTTCTATTAAAGTGCAGTCTTAACAGGTTAACTAAGGGGTTTAAATCTATAATTCTGAAAGTGTTTCTGCAGAGGGTGCATGTGCTCCTCTGGTGTTATTCGTATCTCATGACAATAGTCGTGCACATTCCTGAATTTACAGAGACCTGTAACCACCCTTCCCAAAGCACATGAATCAAGCTATCCTAGAAAGCAAAAAAAATCTGTTCTTAGGCCATTGCTTAGACCTTTAGCTCTCATTTACCAAACTTGTATTAAAAACATACCACTGAAGCGGCATTTTTAGTTTTGTTTGACTATTGTCTTTTTCAGTGAGATTGCTGTTGAATAACTTCTGGTTGTAGTTCGTCCTTTCCTAGTAATGGTTTTTTTCCTAGTAAATTGCTTATCCTCATTTTCCCAAAATGTTTATTGCAATGAAATTCATCCCACAGATTCATCTGGCATATAAATTATGTTGCTCTCTGAGTATTCAGCAAGACAAAATGAAGTTTTCTTGGCTGAGGGAAAATGAGATTTTAAAAATGTATCAAAATAAGACTCCAGGTGGGCCTGCTGGGTGTTGGTAATCAGTACTTGGAGTTGTTGCAGTTTGTGGCTTCATCACCTTGCAAGGCTTCTGTCTTCCAGAGTAAATTTGGCTCTAGCTCCTGATCAAATAGCAGTCTTTGCTCTTGTGTTGTCTTTTCTGCTGAATTCTGAGGTAGTTGTCATGTTCTGCATCCTGTAACACTTTGTGCCCTCAGTCTGATGTGTGAAGCAGCATGGTAAGTACTGTTGGAGGGAAAGGAAGTGTCTACCACTGTGTGCACTGTAGCTGGTACCTTCTCAGGCTTAGAGCTCCCCAGACAGCTGAATAGTCATCACAATATGTTGTTTAGTGCTTTCTGCATGGAAAAAAATAACTAAGCTATTTTCAAATGTCTGATTTCCCTCCATTTTTGGAGAATATAAGTGCTTTGCCTTCTCTTAGTCTGTTGCTAAGGTTCCATTCTTACAAGTATTTAAGGCTTTATCTGCTGGTAGGCTAATATCTTCAGTAAGTTTTATGAGGCTGCTCACAGGGTTAACAGCTAAGTTAATACACCAGTAAATAACTTTGTGGGCTTTATCCCAATTCAGAGAATAAAATAATGTGCAGTGATAAAGACCAGATTGTTTTTAATGCCTTAGATCCAGCTAAGGACTATTCAGGATTATAGTTTAAAAAAAAAAACAAACACATGAAGCTAAGAAAAAACAACAAACTTTAAAGGAAAAAATATTGTTTTTCTAGTGATGTTAACCTGATGCTTCCCACTGTGCTTTAAAAATTAAAAAACGTGATAATAGATTTGCAATTAACAAATTAACAGCTACTAGAATTATTAAAAGAAGGCATTATATGTTTATAGTGTCTTGACAGCCATATTTTTAATATTCTATGCAATTAGATTTTATACAAAATCTCTTCTTTCTCTTGCACTGATTGCAAGAAAAATTATCAGAAAAAGAGGGAGATAAACCTAGACAGAAACTTTTGTCATGATTTTTCAGGGTATGTGAGTGTGTGTGACTTATTTTTGTCTGCTTTATCATTTTGTATGAGAACAATTGTCATTCTTTGCTTCAATCAATAATGAACAAACTTGGAATTTAAGAATTTAAAAACAGTTTGAAAAATCCTGGGATTCAGATAAGCTTTCATATTAATCATGTTTTGCCAAGCATGATATTTTTCTAGATTGAGGAAGAGTTAATCAGGGAACACTTTTTTAAATAACTTTGTGTGATTGGTGTTTTTTAAGGACATCTGCAGCAGTCCATATTTCTTGTAGATATATGTAACAATTTAATAAACCTCTGGGTTATTTCCTCACTACAAGAAAAATTTATCATCCAGAGAAAGTCAGAAGGATAATCAAAATTATCACCTAATCTAGTAATATGAAGAAAAATCCAGATCTGGTAAAAAAAAAGCAATATCCAATAAAAATCTTAGCTTGTTGCCTGTGTAAATATTTATGACAAAGGTGATGATTTATGCTCCATTTCTTTGTAGCCTTACATACAGGGATTTTTTCTCTGATTCTCCTGTTCACATAGTTTATATTTCTTGCCATATTATTTATTTCTACTTCAGTAATTACATATAAAAATTACACTGCAGCACATATTAAATTGTATGTCAATGCATTTGTGCTTGGCATTTACGACTTCACTAAGAGGCTTATAATTTTAGTAAGCCTGATCATTTGTGAACTATTTAAAGAGTTTTTCCTAAAGTCCAAAAGTGCATGAAGTATTGCTGTTATGCTCACTGTTATTTATGAAATCTCGTGTCTTTAAATAGCCTAAATTGTATTTTCAATAATTATAGATAGACAGATAATATATATAGAGATAGAAATATTATAAATATCAAAACTGTAGGGATTGCAGCTTAACAGGTGTCAGTTAATACCATGCTTGAGTGCTGCAGATAGCCCAAGGAGTATATTCATGTCTAATTGTCTACACTCCAGAGCACAACAGCTGCCACTTGTAGCAGATGCATCATCTGACTGATGATATTCTGCAATGTGTCAACAGGGATTTCTGGTGCAGCTGATTATATATGATTGTATTTGGCATAGCTGCATACCCTTAATAGACACTGTTATCATTGTTCACTGAACATTGCAATACTTTAGTCAGCTGTTTGTTGTGCCAGCTATAAGGAACTATCAGCCAAAAATTTTCATTAAGTTGGCTGTTTACTGGACCATATAAAATGAATCATTGACCTTAATGAGCTAGTGTCCTTATGTCAAAAATACACTACAGTGGGTGGAAACAACAGCCTTGCCAAGAAGTCTTTATACAGAGAATGGAGACTTTTCTAATTTTGATGGCTAATTGCACTACTATTGGACCAGCAAATATTTAGGTAATAGTTCTAGGAATCTGTACTGCTGCTACCTGTGTGGGTTTTTATATAAAGGTCTCATTCCTACAACTGCATGACTGTGGTTGACAGGCTCTCATTTCCCAAGTCTTTTGTGTGACATTATTCACAGAGAGGGATGGAGAGAGGAAAGAGGGGAAAAAATTGTAAAGAAAAAAATTATCTTTAGCATCAAGACTACCTTTGTGATACATTTTATCATTTGTAATACGCTTTAAAATTAACTCTTATATCCAAGGAAACAGAGACATATTGATGGTATATAAAGCATTGACCGATTAAAAAAAAAAAAAAAAAGTAGGTAGAATCCAAAGTTTTCTAGAGTATAAGTCTGTAGGAAGCTTGGGAAAAGCAGGGAGAAAACAGTAAAACTATTAACAGCGTTTAGATTTGTAAGAGAGTAAACTTGTATATTTTTCTCATATGTCTTCATTAGCTTTTAGATTTGTAAGAGAGTAAACTTGTGTATTTTTTGCATATGTCTTCATCAGATTCTTGATTTTTATGGAAATTTAATCACCAATAATTTCCTGGAAGAATGATTATAAAACATATAATGACTGACCCAACACTAGTATGGCTTTTCCCCCACTCTCCTATTCCCTCCCCTTTTTCTTTTCAAATCAGTGGCTGCACTTGGAACTGATGTAAACAGTTCATAAGCTCAGATTAGGTTTTCTTGATTTCTTCTTATTTTTATAGCAGAACTCCAAATTTCAAACAACTGTACAAGAGAGGGTCTAGAATATTAACCTTTACTAACCTAAAAAGGAAGACGTTCTATTCATAGAAGCTGCTACAAAACAAAATCCTGGTAGTGGGCTGGGAAGTTCGATGAACCACACTCAAACTATTCAATATTTCAATATCTCTCTTACAGTTTTCAACATCCAGGAAGGAGCTTCACCACATGTAAACTCTTTGGATTTATTCATTTCTATTAGGTTAATGAGTGAAAGAAAAAAAAAGCAAAATACATCTAGGACTCTTTTTTTTTTTTTCCTGTAAAATTACAGCAGTAAAAATTTTGGAAGAGAAAATGTCAAATCTTTTTTAGTTGATGAGTGTTCCAAATGAAAAGAGTGATTAATTCTAGGATTATGGCCTATACTGTGAATTCTCAGAGGACCTAAGTTAATAAAGTTGAAATCTTATTAAGTCATAGATCTCTACATGTTGTTCATCATAAAAGTCAAGAAGTCCTCTGCAGATGTAACTCTAAGCCATCAAAATTATGTTGGCATCTGGAGCATACAATGCTATATACATGTTGATTTTTTAGAATTAGTTAGGGAAAGCTACCTTATGCACAAATAAGTTTGATAAGTTGCACAAAGATATCATAAAAAAGACCTTTTGCATCTGTTGAAGTTAGTGATGTAAACCAAATGGGTTTATTACTTCAGTTTCCACTAATCCATTCTTGTGGAGGCATGAAAAACTTTCAAAACTATGCAGATGTTTTCTTATAATGATTGTTAATTTTTAACAAGGCTAGGAAGAAGGCCTTGGAGGAGCCACTGATAAAGCCCATATTCTGTATGTATTTTGCCTTAATTCTTAATGGAAGACAAGTTTACATGCAGAAGGTGAAGGGATCCCTTTCATCTGGCTGGTAAATTAACCAGGAATAGGTGGAACAATGCAAGCCAAAATTTTCTTTTTAAAGATGAGTTTACAGTAATTTCACGACTACAAGGCGCACCCTTTTGACTAAAATTTTCCCCCAAACCCAGAAGTGCACCTTATAGTCCGGTGCGCCTTATATGATGGACAAAGTTTGGAAATTTGCAAACCCGGAAGTGAGAGCTGCGAGCCTCAGGGGGAGCCGGCAGGGCCACAGCTGCCAGGTGGAGGTGGCACAGAGCGGCAGCGGGCATGCCCCGGCCCCATGGAGGCGAGGCGGCACCCCGGCAGGCACGCCCTGGCCCTGTGCAGGCAGCACAGAGGGGCGGCAGGCATGCCCCAACCCCGCTGGGTACAGGCGAGCCCGGGGGCCCATGGCTGCCGGGTTGAGGCAGGGCCTCGGCCAGCAACTGCACAGGGGGAGCAGGGGGCAGAGTCTGGCTGCAAAAAAAAGTGTGCCCTATAATCCGGTGCACCTTATATGATCTACAAAGTTGCGAAATGTGTCGGCTCCCGGGGGTGCGCCTTATAGTCCAGTGCGTCTTATGGTCGTGAAATTACTGTAATTGTGCTGGTTTTTCAAAAATTTCCTACATTTTAACAAATGCTGAAATACTGAAATTATCAAAAATGGGCTAAGCACACATGCTTACATTAAAATTCATAGATATTGCACCAACACATGTAGTGTAGATGTGTGTATGTGCATGTGTACACTCATACAAATATTACATACTCTAAAAAATCTGTCAGTGATATATCTGATTCCATGAGGTCAAAAAGGTGAACTGTCACTTCCTTGTCTTAAACTTGTTTTTATCATTCTTTCTACCTTGAGAAAATTTTACAGATTGTTCTTTTTGCTTAATATATTTCCTCAGCACACAGAAATTCTTAAGTTGGAACTGCATTGTTCCTAGTTTGCTTTGCTCTCATTGTGTTTTATCTTAATAATGACAAGCACGTGAAAAATTCAGATTCTACATACTAATTATTATGTCATAGAATAAACCCTTCAGTTTTATCTTAACAAAACTGAATAGAGTTAACAGCTGTGTACAGGGCTGGCTACAGTCTGACATTCTAAGCTGTAATGGGATTTCAAGCCACATCAATCAAATCAGCCTGTCACTCAGGGCCTTAGACAAAAGAGTGTGTGATACCTGACATGACTGGGTATCTTCAATTCCCATACCTAGAAACTCTTATTATGTTTTAGTAGCCTTTTTAGCCTGAACTGATAACTCTGAACAGGGTAGTCTATTGAAAAGAAGAGTTGTTTTTTTAAGGTCAGCCTCAACTAGTGTAAAAATATGCTGGATACAATGCCAGTCAGGGTCAAAGTTTGTCTTCTTGTATGTTGTTTGCTCTGCCAGGAAGGCAGTATGGCACAATGGTGCATATGAGCTGTGGATATTAGAGAGTCTGAGCATTAATCTTGCCTATTGTGACTCTGTATTTGCTTTTCTCCCATAGTCATACAGTGTAAATACTCAGAGCAAATATAAATTAGCTCTGCATCCAAATGTGTGGGGTTCAAGTCTTCATGAATATGCACATTATGATGTTAGAAATCTATCATGGGCATTGCTTGATGATGAGTAGCAGTGAAACTTTTTTTAACAGGCCAGTGTTCTTTTCCTACTGTTTACATTATCTTCTGTGAAAGCTTTGATGATAAAACCTTTATTAGTGATTCTTCATACACCAGTTATGCCTCAGGCATTTCCCATGTTTATAGAGTTAAAAAATTTACCTAACCATCTCTTTGCTAATGATAACTCACATTTGGGAAAAACGAACTTGTTATCATAAGTGTTCACTTTACTATTTGTCTTTTCCTGACCTTTCTTTAGCCTAACTGTGAATACATTCCAGATGCATATTGTAGGAAAAAAAAAAACAAAACCAGAGCTAATTTGTTATTTCAGTATTGAGTTTCCTGCTAAATTTTTCATGTCTAAAAAGAAAAAAAATAATCTATCTACAATATTGTTTTTTCTTATGAGTGTCTTCCTCAAGAACCTTTCTTATTTCTTAACTAACACTACCTAATTTCTCAAAATCTTTTTAAAGCTCTTTGCCTCTGAAGGTCTTGATCCAGCTTTTTTTTTTTTTTATTATGGTTTTAGTGTCACTTTTTCCACTGCATCCCTATACTTGCAGGCACTACAAATAATGATTCAGTCCCTTTTTAGTCACTTTGCACTGCTAGCTGGTTTTTTTCCCAATAGTTTTTGGGGTTTTTTTTACTCCATCTCTTATCTTATTGTGTCCCTGCTGTTGTAATGTTTGAGCTTTCCCAAAGGCAGAAATCACAGTCATCAGAGATTGGTAACCAACTTCTGTTATTACTTCTCCCAAGGAAATTTCAGATGCAACTCTGACATGCTGTGCAAGGATTATATGCTGCTTAACTTCACACCATTCCCCTAATTCTAAAATAAGATTTTCAAGGAAAAAGTTAAATGCTTAGTAAGAACATTAACAGGGAGAATGGAAATATTTTCCTGTCTTTTTTTTTTTTTCTATAATTCTCATTCTTCATGCAATGAATGGATATTTAAGATTCTTTTGGGAATTATTTTTGATTTTTATGTTCTCTGAAGCTTAGCACAAGACACTTAGTACCAAATAGTATAAAGAGATAAAAGTGACCTTTAGCTTTTTCAACTGAAATTTCAATTTAACATTTGCCACATACATAGGCAGAAGAAATAGTCATTGTCTGCTGAAGGGTATCTAACTTGATTTTGCCCAAGTTGTTTTTTGTTCCTTTGGGGCAAAAGACACCCTGATTTCAGTCTCCATTGCCATCACCATATCTAGCAAATTTCCCAAGTTTTAATGAATGTTTCCATTCAGTGTGCCTTATTTACATCCTAAATTTAAGTCTAATAGATTTTATTTAAATCTTGACCACCAGTAATAAGCATCATTTAAACTATTTTAATTTTCAATAAATATGACGTCACATTGTGCTTAGTAATGGTTTCACCTTCTTTTTTGTCCAAACAACGTAGTTCATTGAGACGTTTCTTTTTTCCCCCACCAATCCTATATTTATAGCTGTCTCTCTTCTCTGAAGTCCCTCTGCCATTTTCATTTTGGAAACTTGATGTTCTCTCACAAACATAAAAGGTGACACAAGATTCTGGGCTTCCACACAGGATGGTTAAGACCTTACTCCAAGTTCTAAGGTGTCTCTAGGTCTTACCTCAGGAGATGTGCACATACCTGGATTCTTGATACAACAGCACTACAGCTTTTTGGCACGTCTCTGATTTTTACAGCTAAGGATATTCACTGTTGCAATTACAAAAGCTAATCTCCATATCCTATTCAGATTCACTACTCCTTCCCCCCTTTTTTGGCCTTAAAGGTATTAGTTTGCATTATATGAATTAAACATACATGGCTGCCTGGCTCTACATTACCAAACGATTTGGGTAGCACTGAAATTGACTCCTGAGCTCTGAGAGAAGGCTTCAGATGGCAGAGCTGTGCTGTCATATGTTCAGAGACAAATTTGTTCTTCTGCTTTTGGGCATGTCCCCATAAGGGAGAAGTTTAGAATCATTTGCACAGAGTAAGTATTGAAGACAAATTATTCCACCTTTCTTCCTCGTGGATATTTTTATTTTATTCTGCTAATACCTTTATTTAGATGACAGTAAAAGGAAAGAATTGAGACTGTACTGTGGCAAAGAAGATAAATCTTCTATACCCTATGGAAAAAAATGCTTTTTGTCTCTTAGTGTATGCATTGTTGCCTCTGCAAACCACACTCAACACTCATGCTTTTCACACAACTTTCTCTTGAACTAGAATTTTTTCAAACCTGTTTTGTAGAATTGAAATTGTTCTGGTTTCTGATTTACAGAAATATATAATAAAGAGGCTGAGCCATAATCCTCTCAGCCAATGATCTTGAATTTTTCCTTTGATATTTCTTAAATTATTGATTGTTACGTGACACCTGTTTCACAGACAGTGGCAGTATCTCAATGTATTGAGGCTGCAAAAAACACAAAGTATTTATAGCTCATTTCAGAGGGGCTCAGATCTGTCACAGCATGAAGATAAATCTATTCTCAGAGGGAGATGCTGTCACCAGCATGATTTCCTTTTGAGATAATCAGGTCAGGCTACCAAGGCACACTTGTGTAGAACCATCACTACTAAGTTATTTTTTACTCATAGTCCATTTATATGCTTACCTCCAGTCTTTGTACCCAGCCTTTATACTTGGTCTATTATATTTATAAAAATTAATGTCTTTTTTGAATGTATGCTTTCAAAGAGAAGATTATATTATAATTTATGTTTAAAGTCTTATACCTGCCTTTAATATTGTATAAATAATAAAGGGGTGTAGGATTTACCTTAAATTATTAGTTCATAGGGTAATATTTTCCTCTTTGCTTGAGATATGCCAAGTTGTAAGGGCAGACATAGAGGAAATGAAAGGCTTTTCTGTGGCAGCCAGCCAACTTCAATTTATGGAGGCTTTTTAGCTAAACTACCAACCCCATGTAGCACAGAGGGGAAAACCAGCAAAATGTCACTTGAAAACTACTAGGGGGATTCCAAATGTGCTCTGACTGGGACACTTGGAATAAAATAAACAGTCTGTATTACCCCACATTTGCCTTTCATAGTGCAGGGACAATAAGAGAGAGGGAATGCCTGCTGGACAAAGCAAGTGCTAGATATACTTGTTAAGTGTCAGCAAAGATGGAAAACGGGCTCCAGCAAATTTGTGTTTATACACACATTAAACTTTTGAAGCAAACCAAAATCAATAAGAATGTTCAGAAAAGGAGTTATGATGAGGCCAGATTGATTGAAATAAGAAGAGGGCTGCATTCAGCTCTTCTGGGAATGCTGAAGTCAGAAAGATGAGCCAGGTGAACTGACAGAACATGCCAAGCAGGCCATAATAATAGTTTGGATATTTTTTAAGGGAAGACACAGGAAGGCGTTTGTTGCAATCATTTTTCTAGATGGAAGTCTTTGAGATTCTTGGCATTCTACACACTAAACAAAAACCCACAGCAAGCAGTATTTAGAGAGTTTTTATATTCTACTCTTCTGCACTTTAGCTTTTGAACAACCTAGTCTTGAATGGTTTTTGTGCATGTGATAATATCTCTGCCTTCAATATCAACAGCCCATGCAACCATCCCTGCAGTGATTGTGAATACTTTGGTCACATTTCCATATGTGGAAGCTCAGGGATCACTAGAATTGGAAATCAATTTGGTTTAAAATTCTGTTTTCACTTCTGCAAGTAAGCGCTGTCAAGCTAAAGTAGTATCTCAAGCTGTGGTATTATTCAGGGAAAAAGTTCTAGCTTTCCTTGAAGTAGTCTCCTACATGTAAAGAATGGAGAAGTCTCTGAAGAAGTGCATTACATACTTTCAAAGATCAGAAGAAATCTGATGTCAGCAGAAAGAAAAGGTTGCTGCAGGCTTACCAGAACAAAAATAGAGCAAGCTCTAACCCTAGATGTCTCAGTAAGTTTAACTCCAAGGCATGCTTAATTTGGTTCCCACCAATATCTTGAAGGTAAGAGAGGATGCTTTTTAAAAGCAAGGACTGACGGTAACTGAGAGTAAAGATTCTTGCTGTAGTGAGCCATAAAAAAGCCAAGGATGTAAAGACCTACCCAGTCAAAATATCAGTACACGGGGAAGGCCACTATTAAATGGATAGCATAAAAGGAAGAATTTCTAAAATACTGTTTTTGAAAAATTTTCTGTTACAGAAAAGAGGACAATTTGTGGGCTCTCACAGAGACAATTGTAGAAGGGTATCTGACTAGATATCTGAAATACATTGGTGATGTGTTTATGCAATGTAGAAAAGCATCTTTTAGTATTATAAAGAAATATGTTAGATTTATGTAGAATCACAGAATAGTCTGACTAGAAAAGGACATTAAAAATCAATTAGTTCCAACCCCCCTGCCGTGCACAGGGATACCTTTCACTGAACCAGGTTTTTCACAGCCCCATCTAACCTGGTTTTGAGTACTTCCAGGGATGGGGCACCCACAACTTCTCTGGGCAAACTATGCCAGTGTCTCAGAACCCTTACAATAAAGAATTTTAAATTAAACCTACCCTCTTTCAGCTTTATGTCCTTTTGTCCTGTCAGTACATGCTCTTGTAAAAAGTCTCTACCCAAATTTAATTGATGTCGAAGCTTTGGCATATGATTTGAGATCCTAAAACAGAATAAATTACTTAGCATTTTGTTGAAAGTAAAAAAAAAAAACCCGTGTGGTTTGATTATCTGAAATAACAAACAAGAAATTATTGACTGAAGCATCCACCATAGACAGAACCATTCTTCTGCCTAGAAATACTCAATTCACTTCTAAATAAGAAGTAGCATGGGCTCATATGTTTGTATCTAAGAAAAGTATGGCAAAACAGCAGTGCAGATCCCCAGAGCAGTAGCTCCTCTTTGTGGAAGTTATGAATTGATCATGGCTTGCTGCATAATAGCAACTTTCAAAATTTCCATTAGTGATGTGCTGCCTTCACCAGCTTTATGCACTATATTCAAAAACACATCATCCATCTTATCAAGGCAAGAACATCCATTTCAGTAATTTTCATTGTCTGATCCATTGCGTGTAGTAGTGTCCACAAAAAACATTTTCCCTGCCGAGAGCATGAGCATTCATTCACACTGTTCAACCAACCAATTCTCTGCTGTCGGACCAGCTTTCATCTCAGGGAATACCTGCTGAGTAGCTGGAGGGAGTTTGTCATGCAACTCCAGGAAAATGTGGATTTTTTTTTTTAAGATTCTGAAACAATGGCTGCATGTCACAGGTTGACATCGCAGATCTGTGCTCATAGAGAGGCATTACGCTGCTGGTTCACTGTGACGAGTTTCTTGGAAATCATTTACAGGACTGTTGATCTTCACACACTGTTATCCTGCTGTTTGCTGTCCCCAGCTATTTGCCTTGCTGTTAGAGTGGGCCTTCAAAATGCCAGGTATTTTGTCTGAGCATGCTGAGGGGCACTGAAGCCTGTTTTCTCCAGAGTCCAGTGTTTCAAAAGTTAGCTTAGGACACAGAAAAAATCCTCAGAAATATTGGAATGGAGAAAAAGGAATATGGAACCTCAATTCTGCTGTCAGAGATGTCCCACCTATGGAGAGACTCTATGCTGACCAGTGTAAATGGATCACTGGTTCTTCACTGAGCTGGTCACAGTACCTCACATTGCTTTGAAATTTTAGGGAGCAGTGTCTAGGCACAAGCAGATGGATGTGGATGCAGACTAGATTGTTAAATCTCCTTCAGGGAAGTTTGATGGCAGGACGTTTTCTCGTGATCTTCTGGTCTCATATCCCTTGCCTTGGTCTGTCCAAACTTCGTGGATATTTTTAGCTGTGCAGAATTCCAATAATATTTTTAAGTCAAGGGCCTCTTT
This sequence comes from Turdus rufiventris, assembly GCA_013186435.1. Lineage (NCBI taxonomy): Eukaryota > Metazoa > Chordata > Aves > Passeriformes > Turdidae > Turdus > Turdus rufiventris. The sequence goes on along the minus strand of PYHW01010620.1, from coordinate 1,682,292 downwards.
TCTGACCTCATCAATTTGCAAAAGGATTAATTTTCTTCTCATGATCTCTGATGTGAGTTGCTCCCATCTCCCTTCCAAAGCAGACACTGGAAGGGCAATGACATCAGACTTGAACGAGTGGCTCTGGGATGCCTGGCTTCCCAGCTGCTAGAAGTACTGGTGACCATCTCATGGGATCACTGACATGGGATCACTGCTCCCTGTGCAGCCCTCATGATGAGTTTTGTAAAGTGGATCTGATGAGCGACAGGTCGGAATGCTTCCTTCTGAGTTCTGAGCTCTTTCTGCTGGTGCTCATGGTAGGTTCCCCACTGCCTCAGGCTCTGAACAGGCTGGCTCCCTCAGTTGTGGGAAGGTTGGGGCCGTTTCCCAGCTGCTGGGATCCCACTGGATTGCTGCTGCTGGATTCCCAATTGCCAGGGTTGGGTGATGGACTGTCTTTGCTGGCTCCCTTGGTGGCCGCTTCCTTGGGGTTACCCAGTGTTGGAGTCACGACCCAGGAAGCTGAGCAGCTCAGCTGGTGGGCTTGATGCCCAAACTGCTGGTGTCAAAGACCTGGCTGAAGATCTTGGGTTTAAATAATAAATGTGGTGCCTGCATATTGCATGAGATTTCTGGGCATGCTACTCTCTGGTTTCAAGGATATGTTCCTGGGCTTATTCTCCTGCATATCATGAGTAAAGATTCAAATTACTTCTTCTCTCTGTTAATCTGAGAAAATGGCAATTGTTTTGCTGATACTAAGTTCTGTACATTTTATATTCCAAGAGTGGTACAAATAACTTTGGAAGTAATACTGAATACTGTGTATTTTAGCTTTGCCCTTCAATACCAGATGAAGGAAAGGACCATAGTGATGGTGCAAAACAGAAATGTTATTGTTCTGCTCATGGCAAGATTATGGGAACCAACAAGGCTGATCCAGTTAAAAGGAGAAATATTTTTTCTAACAGCAAAAATGGTACAAAGGTTTATTTTACTTGTTTTGCCCTAGTCTGTTCCATGTTTGAGTGATATTATTGTTATGTATCTGTGTTTATGATGAGCAAAAAATAAAGTAATTATTAAATTGTGCACACTTGTTGATATTAATAATATATCTTAAAGTATTTGAAGGAAATGCACTTTCTTTTAACTTCTAATTTCATCCATAACATTACTTTGTCTCTAATGCCATATTCAGGAAAATAAGTAAGTAAATTAAGAAGTTGATGTAACTCTGATTTCCTAAATAGCTGGACATAGATAATATAGAAACATGCAATGTAAATGTGCACAAATAATCAGATTTTCAGCTACTACAAGTAATATAGCATATGAAGTTTTTAAATTAAAAGCTATCTAGTATGCATAGATACTTACATTGACTAAGTAGAGATGAAAGTCATGGGGGTTTTGTCAGCTATTTGATATAGATACTTACATTGACTAAGTAGAGATGAAAGTCATGGGGGTTTTGTCAGCTATTTGATAGCTTCTTCATTATTTCTCACCTGATGTTTTAATCCACAGTATTTTGAGCAATTTAATTTTAGGGAAGAAAACTATCAACACATGGCTACCAAATATTCTTGGGCTATGACAAATAAATTGTGGATGAAGTTCTTTTCTTTCTAATGATAAAGAATAAATGGCTTTTTCTTTCCCTATTCTAACTGTACATAAAATTTCAAAACAGAGGGTATCAGGTTCTGAGTAGAAAACATGCTGCTGCATGCTAGAGGATTGCAGTTTTAACATGTTCTGGATGCAAATGAAAAATGAAAGGATGATGGCAAGTCTCATCAATGTTTTTTAGCCCCCTCTGTTCCAAATTAGGTAGCAGGAATACAGAGGCTCACAAACCCTAGAAAGCAGATTTGTGCAACCCTGATGAAGTGCTTGAGTACCTCAGTAATAGCAGACTTGCTTTTTAAACTGTGTTTTAAACTGCTTCCTTGTACCTTCCTTTTCCTGCTTTTACAGTTCATTTAATAGGAGGGGAAGCTGCTCAATGACTGCCTATAGTTATGACCATTCCTTCTTGAATGAGTAATACACCACACTATGACCTATTTTTTATTTATTTCTATTTGCAGGGTTAGATAAATATCTTGAGTGAGACTGGAACCTCTTTTCTCAAAATAGGAAATTGGTAGAAGGGATTTGGGGCCACACCTGCAGAATTCCTAAATCATGGGCTCTGAGACTTGCTTATGCCCCATTATTAGTGAGATCTAATATTTCTTCTACTTCTCTAATGGAAAAAAAAACCTAAAAGGTAGAGCAAAAATATAACATTTAAAATTAGTGATAGTTCTTCAAATGACCTAATTTTCTTCTTTCAACATTTGCCAGGTAACATTTTTGCCCTGAATAAGGGAAATGTATCTAAACACCTGACCTTAAACATAGTTAATTTTACTTTCATCTGAGTGTCAAAAAAATGCCTTACCCACCAAGTCATTCTTTCCCCACATTAACTCTGAGCTATTATCTTGTAAATTACTTTTGAATCGCTGACATTTTGATTTACTTTTATTAGAACATGTAGATTTTTGCATTTTGCATATTGTTAAGAGATTTTTTTGAGGTTATGGAGGAGATTCTTTATTGCAGGTAAATCAATTATTAAAACAAAGCACACAATATGATCAATTATATTCATATCAAACTTTATATGGGATAATTTCATTTCAGTGCAGTCATTTGCTTGGATACATGTAAGTTTAGTATGCAGCCTGTAGTGCCTAGTCCTTAAACTATATGTGTCACAAAGGAGAAACAAAAATATTGAACTATCAAATGTTACTATTTCATAATACAAAATTTGACAATATTGCATGATTATCAAATACTTTAATTACATATTAAACCTATCCATGAGGTAGTCACTTCATTTAATCTCAGAATCAATTAACTGTACTGAGTGTCTGTAAATGGTGATTGTTTAGGGATTCAAACTAAATGATTTATTAAATATTTTCAATTAAATTGTTCAAACTGTTTTTCAGTATTTTCTTACCCCTGATTTTTTGGTTGGGTCATTTTTATAAGTATGTTCAGCACTGACAAAGCATCAGTATTCAGTATTTTGTATTCAGATTTGGATGTTACATTTAAAGAAAAAATAGTACTTGGAATGAATCAATAAGAGTGTAAGAAAATGAACAGAGAGTTACAATACAGGACTTAGGAGGATATTATGGACGCTTTCTTGATGTGCAGACCATGCCAGTAATGGAGTATCTATAACTGGTGTTGTTTCAAACAATTTCATGACCAGGGCTTAGGCTGAGTAATATCTTTTCCTGCTCTTCAGCTCAATGATCCTGTATTAGGTGTTAGAAAATTAAAATGTCATTGGTTTCTTAGTTAGTGATAAAATAGTTATTCAATAAAGCAGGCATTTTTTAAAGTTTTAGGAATAGTATTATTGAAAGATTTCTCAGAGACACAAAAGATTCTTTGTAAATGCTCCTCAACAAGATCTTACGTGTGAATTTTCCCTTATCCAGTTAGAACAGCTCAGCATCCCTTACTATTAGTCATCCAATTTGTGACCATTTGTCTAGAGAGCTATTACCACCGGTGGAGATTTGTTTCCTGGAGGAAAATGGCACTGAACTATCTAATCAGCATTTGGAAGAGTGCTTTTTTTGAGGCAGAAATGGGGAAAACTCAGAGGCATGAAGCCATCTGAGCAGCTCCTGTGAAGGGCTTACCTTCCTGCTGCTGGCCTAAGGAGCATAATACAAAGTGTTGTGACAAACAGGAGGTAAGATGTGGCACCTTCACAGGCTCAGTCAGGAGACTGGGTGCTGAGATGACGAGAATGAAGGAAAAGAAAGGTAACGTTCACACACCCCCCCACACCCTCCTTGAGCTGTCTCATTCTCCTCATCCACAGCTGAGGACCTGAGATTGCAGTTAAACTACAACAAAACAGAGCACAGTAATTTCACGATTACAAGCTGCACTGATTATAAGCCACATCTCCGGGTGCCGGCAACATTTCGTTCTTTGTCCATGTATAAACAGCACCTGATTATAAGCCACTCTGTCGTTCGCAGCGAGGACCCACGTGCAACAAAGTTGCCAAACAGTAACAGAATCGCAGGATTGCGGGGTTTACAGGCTCGGCTTGGGCGGTGTGGGCTTGGCCCGCTCAGGGCTGCTGACGGGGCCGGGTGGCCCAGCTTGGCGCTGCCGCTAGACAGGGCCACTCAGGGCCAGCCACCTCTGCCGCCAAGCTCACTCGCCCCGGCCTGGCGCTGCCCCGCGGTGGCAGGCGGGGATGGAGCCTGCCAGCACCCACAGCAATTGTGGCAGGCGGGGACAGAGCCTGTCGGCACCCATGGCGGCGGCAGCGGCAGGCGGGGAAAGAGCCCTCCCACTCCTGCGGCAGCAGGTGGGGGCGGAGCCTGCCTGGTTCTGCCGTGGTGGTGGCAGGCAGTTGGGGGTAGCCCCTGCCTCCCCCCCGGGCCGTGGTGGTGGCAGGCAGGTGGGGGGTAGCCCCTGCCTCCCCCCCAGGCCGTGGAGCCGGCAGGAGGGAGCCCCCGCCTCCCTCCCCCTCCCGCGCTGCCAGCACAGAGCCTGTCTCCACCCGCTGCACAGCAGAGTAACCAATTTGTAACAATCGCACAATCCTGGGTTTTACTGGCAGGTGCTCGTCTCGGCACCCTGGCTAGCACTTCGGGGGTTGGAAATTCCTGAACTTTTTTCATATATTAGCTGCTCCTGAGTGTAAGCTGCATTTCCGGGGTGGGAGCAAAATTTTAATCAAAATGGTGCAGCTTATAATTGTGAAATTACTGTAAATGCTTTTGGCTCACTGCCTGGACTCCCCGGGGAAATAGAACCTGGATCTTGGCCTCACAGGTATGCAAAAGAATAATGACTCCAAAGTTCCTAATCAAAGAATATAACATGGAAGAATGTGCATTCACAACATATGGGGCCCAGTTTCAGTGCATATATTGCAGAATTAGAGATCAGTGACTAACAAAAAATCCCTTCAACCTTTCTTTATGGGGGTATTCAGATCTGTCTTTGATTGTTGTGTGAATACATATGTAAACATGCTCAGTTCCTCATGGCTGTATCCAATCCTCTTTCCATAGATCTGGAGTGAAATATCCTCAGAGACAGTCTTGAGAGCTAATCCCAATTGAGCAGTTATTTATTCCTGACAAACAATAAAAAAATTGTGTTATTAACAGAATTCTGTATGCAGCCTAGAGAAACTAAAAGGGAAGGGGAAAAGTACAAAACACTGCAAAATTTTAAAACATTCATGGAAAGTTATCTCTCCATAGGGAAGTAGATTTTTGTGTGCAAGATTTGCTTTACTAGGATTTTTCAAATTAGACAACTTAGCTCGGTGCAGTGAACCTAAAACAGAAATATATGACAGTTCATCTTTTCAGGTACATTAGCCCCTTAGAAGCCTACCATAATATGTCTGGTCCCTCTGGATTAATGAAAAAGATTTTTAAAAAAGAGACATATATTTTTATTTGCACTGTTCTTTTGCAAACTGAAGTTGGTAAAACTTCAGGAAAAAAATTAGGGTTGTTTCCACAGTTCCAATTAATTCACTGTTTCATCAACTGCTTAAAGATTAAAGGTGACACAGAAATAGCTTAAGCTGTTCTTGGATATTTGTTTTCTAACTCCTACAGGCCCCAAAAGATTATGCTTGAAATAGGTAAATTTTTATATTGAATTTTCATGGCAAAGATTTGGTAGCAGAGGGACTAAAGGAGTGGCTTCTGTGAGAAACTGCCAGAAGCCTCCCCCATGTCTGACTGAGCCAGTGCCAGAGAGACCCTGCAGTGGCCAAGGCTGAGCCTGGCAGTGATGGTGGCAGCACCCTTGGACTAATGGACTTTAGGTGAGAAAAGAAAGCCTGTGTGATGGCAGCCAGAGAAAACACGGATGAGGATAGAAGAGAAAAAGCCTTAAAAGCCCTGCAGACACTGGGGTCAGTGCAGAAGGATGGCAGGAGGTGCTCCAGGTGATGGAGCAGAGATTCCCCTGCAGACTAAGGTGAGGGAGCTGCATGTCTGAGTATCAGGAGGAGCATCAGGGACAATCTGTGAAGAACTGACCCAAGCTCCCACTCCCCATCCCCCTGTGCCTCTGGGAGTTGGCAGTGAAATTTAGCCTGTGAAGAGGGAAGGAGTGGGGGTAAGGTGTTCTAAGATTTGGTTTTATTTCTTCTTATCCTATCCTATATATCTTATAATCCCAGTCTGATTTTGATTCATGATAAATTCAGGTTTTTTTCTCCCAGTTGATTCTGCTTTGTATGCGACAGTAACTGCTGATTGATCTTTTCTTTCTTGCCTTTATCTTAACTCATGAGCCTTTTGTCATATTTCCTTTCCCCACACCAACTGAGGGGAGCGACAGAATGGATTTGATGGGCACCTGCTATTCGACAAGGTCTATCACAGTCTAAATTTGTTTCTTAGATTGAATAAAAATTTCATACACCTTGAATTTTCCTGCTAAATTTTAAAATATTGTTTCATTAATAATGTAATAGTAATCACATCTTCATTAAATCTGTTTTAATCTATTATACAGATTAAAATAGATGCTTAAGCCCTTTGTATCTGACTGAAACAAATTTTGTCATGCAGTCACTTGCACCTATCTTCAGCATTTGTTAGATAACCATAAAAAAGGGTCTTTTCTGTGGACATAATTTAGAAAAAGGGGAAAAAAAACCCTAATTTTTCTAACTGGAATATTCTTTTACTGATTGATTAGAAGACCTGGGGTACTTCTATATGGTTGTTCCCATCTTTTATTACTGCAAATATGGGGGAAAAATAATGTTATATTTTCTGTTTTAAATGGGGATTACTACTTAGTTTTATTATTTTTTAAGTAAAGCACAAATGTAACTGCTACCTACAAGTGTCTTTTTTTGTTTGTTTTTTTTTCCTTCAGCTGCCTCCAGGCTCTCTATTTCTTTGTCAATTGAAATGCTGGTGATACAGGCCTTCTCTAAAAAACAGAGGCAATGTGAAAGTTCATATTTTAGACCAAAAACATTGTGGAAAATCTTTGTCAAGAAGAGCTGTTGATCTTAACCTTAATGGTTATTTTTAATAGAGTGAAATCCAAACAAAATTATAATTTATTTCACTTTAATTACATTATATTTTCATAAATTATAATTTTTAATTTTTAATGGGAATTTATTTATAAATCTTTTACTGAAGGGCTAAGGGGGAAAAAGTTATCTTAGAAGGAAGACTCTAATGTCCTAAAATGCCCTTCAGTTCAGTGAATTTTCCAGAGATTAGAAATAGGAGCAATGAAATCTGAGTTTAATCAGAGAATTTCTCTTACACTCTTTGAACGTTCACAGTTAAAACAAAAGACTGAAAATAATATATGTTCTTATCTCCACCTTTTTTTGCCTTTAATCACTGCATGTGTAACTGATGGAGGCAGCTAGTTTCTCAACTCTTGAAGGAAAGTCAAGAGGGACTTGAAAGAACTTGAACTTTTGTACAAAACTTAATATTTTTCTGTTTTAGTATTGGCAAGGGAAATGTTGTGTATTTATCCATACTTATCAAGAAAAGCAATTAAAAAATTACTTAACAATAGAATTGATCTTATTTACTTCATAGTTTATATCCTGCTACAATTGCTAACAGCCAATGCCTACCTCTGTGGCATTTATTTTCAATCCTTTTCAGCATCCATAAGGAATATAGTCAGAAGTTTTTGGCATGAAATCCTGGATAAGGATAGATTAAGCAATACCTGTAAAATGTTGGTTGAAGTTTCCCTGCTGCCACCTTCAATCTGAAGTGGTATCTTTAATAGGGATTGTCTAGACCTATCTTTGTGGACTCATTGATCCACCTGTGCAGAGTCAGCTGTGCTCTGCCACTGCCAGTTTTCTTGGCCTTTCTCCAGCTGTTCCTCCTCAGCTGTTCAGCTGTCAAACCGAGGTGGGTAGTGCTGCCTGATAAACCAGTGCTAGATTGGTTGCCAATGCAAACAAGAAACAAATACACAGAAGTCTTTGGGCCTTGAAATAAGTGAATATTGTCTGCCAAGAGGATCAGGCTCCCAGTTTTGCTGCCCTGTCCTCTCTCTATTTCCAGTTGGTTTTGCAGAAGTAGCTAGGTCTGGATTAAGGTCCAAAATTTTAGACAGCAATAAATCTTCAAACTGCATTTTTGAGGCATTTATACAGAAACGCAAGAGCTCCCAGTATGCGAAAGGTTTTTGTCTCTATGTTCATATTTTTGTATGGCCTTGGCATTAATTAGAGCAGGGGTACTTTTACAGTAGACTGTTGTCAGATGTAAATTTTATTCAAATGTGATACTGCATCCTGTCCTTTAGTTTTTATATTTCTGCATGTCTGCCACAGCTCATTGAAAGGAAGGGAGCATGTAGCATCTGGTAGGCCAAGGACCTCTGAAACTGAATGCTAAATAATAAATACTTCTTTCTAAATAATAAATACTTCTAACTAAATGTTACTAAATTGTCTGGCTTCAAAAGTGTTTGCCAAATGAATTTGTTGAGTAATCTTTTTCTGAAGCTATAATCTTTGAGAGTGAATGTGGTACATAAAAATATATATTGATAAAAATTCTTGGTTACATTTCTTTTATTCTGAAAGAACTGCAACTCTTTAACTTTCTTTAACTTAAGAAAAGGAAAAAAATCAAAAATCAAAGTTTATTAAGTTCTTTTTGCCAAAAGAAGGAAGAAAGCCAAACTTCTTTCCTGTGTGACAGAAAGAGAGAGTCAGGAACAGAAGGCATCACTAGTCATTTCACACTCTCCTGTAGAATTGTACTGAAGGGAAAATATCACTGAACAGCAGGGAAAGTATAGAATTCATAAGCAAAGGAATATTGGTTATAATTTTTTCATCCTAGTGAAATTCTCAAAGCAGAAATCATGAGTGGTGCATTATGACTGTAGAGACATAAAGAAGAAGATATCTGAAGTGCATTAACACTTTTTAATCTCTGCCACTTCCATTCCTTTGCAAGCATCAGTTCTTAGATAGAGAACTAACTCTTTTCTAACAGCGCAGCAAATCATGGGAACACAATGGAAAGTCAAAAATGGTTTAAAGTGGCCCCTGCAGTTGGTCAGGTGTGTTTTCCTTATCCCTACAATATATTAAGTACAGTAATTTCATGACTATAAAGTGCACTGGATTATAAAGTGCACTCCGGGTGTCGGCAAATTTCCTAACTTTGCCCATATATAAGGCGCACTTTTTTTTTGCCGCAAAGACCCATGCTGCGTGCAACAAAGTAACGAATTAATAACGGAATCTGGCAATCATGTATTTTACTGGCCGGTGCTCAATATGCAAACATTTTTCACAGATTGGTGTAACCTTTAAATGCAGCCGCGTGCCATGGGCCCTGGCACTCCTGCCTGCCCCTGTTGCCAGCTGGTGTGGCTCAGTGCTGCCGCAGGCCTGCCTCCCCCTCGCAGCTCGGCACTACCGCGGGGTCGTTCCCCCATGCAGCTCAGCTCGCAGCTCGCACTTCCAGGTTGGCAAATTTCCTAACTTTGTCCATATATAAGGCACACCGGATTATAAGGCGCACTTCTGGGTTTGGACCAACATTTTAGTCAAAAGGGTGTGCCTTATACTCGTGAAATTACTGTAATATGGTTCTGAAAAACAGCTCCTTAGGTAGAGTCGGTGTGGCTTGTCATTTGCTGATAAATCACCTCATATATAGTAATATTGGCTCTGATCCAACAGGCATTACTGTAATTACAAACTAAATTAGTTCCCTGAAATATTTTCTTCAAGCTTCCCCGAGCCCATAGGCTTCCTCTTATTTTGCTGGTTAACAACAATTCAGTCAGCATCTCCCTATTTTGTTCAACAAGTGAAAACAATGATCACCTTTGCCTCCTTCCACTCAGCAAAGTGCACTCACTTCCTTGAACAGTTTCGGTTCAGATGTACAGAAGTGAGTATGAATTGCACAAAAGTCTGTTGATATGGCTTTTTTTTGTTATTTTACAAAGCTAAATGTTTGCATTGTTCTCAACGTGAACAATGGTAGACTTTTGTAGCACTATGTGGTGTGCTGGAACAGTATAGTAACAACTGCAGCTTTTTCCACTATAGAGAATGCAAGTCCATGGGGGTTTTGTTAATGACTGCCATTTGAAGGAGAAATTATGCTGTCCTCCAAGTTGTTGGGATTTTGGGTTGTTTTTTTTTTTTTTTTTCTCCCCATTAACTAGCTATCTTTAACTTCTTGTTGAGAAGAGGTGGTTTTGTTTTGCAAAGGAAGAAGTTTTCTTCCTCTGTGGCAGTGTACTGGATAATATGGGCTTTCCTACCTTTAACGCTTGTTTCAAATGCCTTAACACTTAATGATACTTCCTAAAGTTTGGTTATATCTATGCAATTTTAAAATGCCCATCCATATATACATAGCTAATATACACCAGAGTTTTTTTACATGATGATAGGCTTTTGGATTTCTGCTTTTTTTCAACTGCTAAATTTTTGAAGGTAAATGTTAGCCAAGCAAGGAAAGAACAATCTTTCCAAAAACTCATGCATCTGTCTTTATGGTAAAAATCATGAAGAGACTTGAATTTCCCAGCCTACATGGCCTGAAATCTAAAAGTGTACTGAATCTGAGAAGTCCATAGGACAGATATTTCTGTAATAAAAAAAGAAAAACTTCTCTGTAAGGATTGGTTTTTATAGGAGACAAAAAACAGGGCGTGCTGATCTAGCTGTTGGCACATGCGTTTCACAGGAAATAGATACAACAAATAGGAGTCACATTAGAGGAAGGACTTAGGGTGAATAATAGCTTGCAGGAAATGGGAGTCCAGTGGTAAATAAACAGCCACAACAAAAATGTGTGCTAATGGGAAATAATAAAGTCTGTTACCATTGATCTAGAGAAGTTACTTTGATTCTACACTGCCTGTGTTTGATATTGCCTATGAAGTGCACAGAGCATGCCAACCTACTGAGGTGTATTCCCAACTCAGTATTGCTGATTTCAGAGATTGTATGTGGTCTGTCACTGTGCCAAATATGGGTAAATACCTTTTTTTTTTTTAATGTGTAAGTCAATATTCAGTGTCTTTCAGTTAACATGAATCTAAATTGTTGTGAAAATGCTTAGGGACAGGAACTGTCATTTAAAATATTGCTTGATTGTAATTAGAGTGCAGCAGTTAATCATTCTTGATAACACTGTATTTTAAACAAGTGTTATGTGACATGACCTTGAAGTTTATAGCAAAGTCTTCTTAACTTTACTAATATGTCAGCTATATGCACAATAAGCATTTATTATGGTTGGACCTAATGTACAGAAGCTTGATGTCTTCTTATCAATGAAAAAAATATATAAAAGAAATAAGTTAAATTTTTAAGAGAGGTATAAGCACCTGATGAACATGGTCTTTTGTACTACTTTTTTATATTGTTTTATTTATGTAAGAATAATTGTGATATGGAAATTACTATAAATAATGCATTGATTTTCTGCATATAGAGAAGAGAGAACTGAATCTGCCAGGTGAGGTGTTTGAAGCAGTATATTTACTAAGTTTTTCTGGAATTTCATCTTTTTTATTTCCCTTGCCACTCAACTAGGGAAACAGACAAACAGAATCTGACATATTAAAGAGGAATCTAAAAAAAGAAAGAAAGTGTCAAGGTTAATCAATGAGAATATTGGACTAATGTATTGTCAGTTGAGAAGAATGAGACAAAGAAGGTTATATCACTACTTCTAGTGTCATTATTAAAGGTATGTGACAAATTCATCTGAACCTGATGAGATTATTATGATCAGCATATGATATTATGAAGCACTATAATTTATTACCCATTTAATAAAAGTTGTCTTCATCCAGTGTAGTGGAAAATAGTATAAAATCCAGACTATATAAGCAATCTATCACTTCAGAGTATCACATTTTGCTACTGAAAAGATTTTTCTGAAATATGACTGACATAAACTAGAAACCTACAAAGTAGGTTACTCTTAAGAGAAAGCCACTGCCATGGTTAAATTTAACATTCTTTTGGGAGAGAAAAGTTTCTAGGGTGTTAGTCATGCTAGTATAAATCATAAGGGAAACACTTCTTTAATTAGGTACATATCCTAAAACAGGGATACGCAGGGATTTTATATAATTGAGCTATTGAGTAGCTCTGCCTTGCAATCTGAAACATACACTCATTTTAGCTTGGGTCAGCAGTTGTCTGTCAAACCTTTCAACGCTTCTCTTCAGGAATGGTCTGTATCTTTCTAATTCTGGGAAAATTCAATTTGGTTGTTGGCAGGAGTTTCCAGTATTACTTGAAATTCATCCAATTAAATGAATTCCACATTTCTGGGTGTGAATGCAGACAGCCAAGAGCAGTGCCAACATTAATTTACCATTATATATGAACATAATGTCACGGAAGGCCAATTTATTCAGTCTGTCTCCCAGACAGCACACAATTGTCACCGTATTTCTGGCAGGATATTTTCCTAGTCTAGTTTGAGTTTATATTCTACTTTATGCATGTATGTGATAGGAGGGAGAAGAGATGGCAGGCACATATCTAAGAGTTTCCTTAATTTGCTTTATTTTAAATCAGCAACCACATACAGGTTAATGGATGCTTTATTTCCATAGAACTTCTCTGTTGCTACTGAAGCAACTGAATGTAAATCCCAGATTTGAAAGGAAACTTGGCAAAACTGTGCCCTACAAAAAGTTCAGAAGAAAATTAGTGTGAACTAAAAATCCTTGCTGGCCACCATTGTTTCTATGCTCTTATCAACATTCTCTCAGAGAACAAAATAGAAGATTTAAGAGTGCTCAAGACCAAGTCAGAATGATTCAGTATATTATTCAGTATGTTCAGCATATAGCAACATTAAATGGATTTATTTTTTCCCTTTCCTAATTTTTATTCTTCTTTTAGTCAGGTTCACAAGGTTGCTTGGAGCACTACAAATTACACTGTTTGGAATTTTTCTTCTAAATGAATTTGTTTTTTATATTTAGCCCATTTTTCACTGTCTGTCTTGTCTTAGTCAGACTGCATATACTCTTTTTTAAATTAACTTGCTGTGTAGTAGAATATTAAGTTACATAATCTTAGAAATGCAAATACCAGAGTAATTGCAAGATTTTCATTATAAGTATCCCTTAAAGGGCTATCAGTAAAATCTTTAAATTACGATGAGAAATCACCTACTCCCAATAAATACCTCAATGAGAAATTAATTCTTCAGCTAGATATTTGTATTTAAGTGGATAAGAGAGGGAGATGTACCACATTAAATATATGAATAAATAAAATGTGATGTCAAGTGCCTATTAAAGCAACCTTTATGAAATAAAGGCTTGTTATTTTTATATGGACTCAAGTTGGAAATATTTGTCGACAAAATTAGATTTTAAAGACAATTATGGTTTTGTTAAGTAATAGTTTAATAGTATGGTTTTAGCGCCACGCGTTTATGTTGTCATCTGGTCTATTTTCAAATTGACATTAGAAACATCCTGGTGAAGTTTCCAGGTATCAGTATAGAATACCTCAGATACAGGACAGCTTTTGTGTACTTTGTCAGTATTGAGAGTGCTGAGATAGCTGAACATTGTTTTATATTGTATTAAGAAAGCTAGCTAAGATGCCAAAAGTATAAAGTATTATAAAGTGTATTAGATATGCATGAAGCCTCATGTGTTCCCACTAAAGAGGGCAGGAAATGATACCATGATAATGCAGTTGTTGTAAGTACAGGCTGATATTGAAGATACTGTGTGTCAATACTGTCACTGTGAGCCTTGTGTTGGGCTTTCTGCTCCTCTCCTGCTCTCCCAGGGCCATGCCTTTCTTACCTGGCTGCTTACAACTCCTCCCATTCCCTGCCCTCTTCCTGTGTTCACTTTGGTAGGGTTGGAGTGCTGTTACTAGCATGGCTTCTCAGCTCAGGAGCAAAGGCATGCTGAGCACCTCTTTCTGTCTCAGTCTCACTGCTCTGCTCCCCTTGCTTTGCAAAGTGCAGAATGAGCTGCTCACATATTAAGTCAGTGAGGGTTTCAGCTCCTAATTAAAGCTCTTGAACTATCACATCTACAAATCAGGATCTGGGCTGCTCCCACTACTCTCAGTAGCAGTCTACAGTCCATGGAGGTTGGAGTGCTTGTGGCTAGGATTTCCCTTAAGGACATCCTTACTTGCTGCTGAGAAAAATTGACCAATAGTGAATTCTGGACTCTACTGATTGCACTGTCTATATCACCACTGCCTGTATCGACCACAGCTTCCTTGACAAGCACAGGAGATTAGATATGCTTAAATGTGTAAATCTCTCCCTAACAGACTTTGATCCCAGAACAGTCGTTAAGGAATAAGAAGGAAGGAGTGCAAGGGTTTTGATATGAAAAGACAGAAACACAGCAGGGATGCCAGAAATTTTGTGAGCTACTGCCTCTGCCATGCAATATGTTTCCTAAGAGATCTCACCAAAGCAGCTGCATTAGGTTGGATGAGTATTTGGGAAATTCACAAATATTCCTAATAATTCTTTCAAATAGTCTTTAGAATAATAAAAATGTAATAATATCTGTTGGGAGAAAATGGTCAAAGCTGGAAGATTTGGCAAGGAGGGAATAGTTCTGCTCAAAGTGACCTTGCAGCTGGGAATGCTAAGATTATCAGTATGGGCAACTCCATTTATTATATCTAGTGTTGTTCATGATCTGCCTATTCTGAGAAGTAGAATTCCTGTGTAGCGATAACACACTCTCACAGACATGCTAGAGCCTCATGCTGGGAAAGAGAGAGATCAAAAAGGCACAGGCTGCACCTCTCTGCCACCCAGAATTTTTGGCAATCTAATAAATGTACGTTTTGCCTTTCAGCTGGGGTTCGGTGTTTGGTTACCATACGTGTCAATTCACACAGTATCATAACTTGTTCTCTTTGACATTGTGAGATATGGAGCAGGGTGGATTCAAATAAGGCATCTTGCAAATAACAGTTCAGTATTTCCATGAGTGAGCTACTTGTCTGGGGAGTATGACACAGTTTAGTTTAAACCAGTACTTCATAGGTTTGCTTGGTTATTTAAGATGGAAAGGCTCTCTTAAGTCTCATCTTAATCAAAGTAAAACCAGCTTCAAAGACAAAATTGATCTGTAAACTGTAAAAAGCAAACTCAGGCTTCCAGGGTCATATTTCCTGCAATTAGTCCAAGCTAACTCAAGTAGTACTGCTTACAGACAGTTTAAAGCAAAGTCAGAAATAGTATAATACTACCTGTGTGTCTTCAACAACTTCTTGCTGAGTTCCTTTGAGAAATTCTGCGAGGAAGCAAAGCTCTGGCTGTTAGATTAATTCCCAGTTTGGTTTGCACTTGCATCCTGGGGCTGTAAGTTTCTGTTATGAAACAAGTGTAATACTCTTCTGCTTTTATTTTTCTTAACAGGATCTTATTTATATAACTTGTACTGTTTCCAAAGGAAAAATATAAGTGCTCAAAACTATGATGACGAAAATATAAAGTGTATGTGTGTGTATACATACCACATATATATGGAATAAATGCAAAAGCTGATTATTTGTCGTAGTAGCTATTACAATGCTTTTGCAATTTCCCCCACAATTCTGGTGTAAATGCATTTTAAAGGAAAATAGTGTTTCAAAGTTTGAGATGAGAAAATTGATTAAACTTTTTCTCTCCTTTGTTTATGCCATTGTGTATTTTCATGTTGTAGTATAGAAAATTTTATGTGTGTTTCTTGTCTTTCCTCCAGCTCTCTCATTCATTTACTATTCCATAGCATTTTAAATAGTAAATGTAAGTAATCTCATGAAGGAATATATATAAGTCTAAGGCTTTCAAAAATCTCAAAATAATAAAGTCCAGTTTATTGTCAAGAATAGTGATATAGTCTGGGTTCATTTTGTAATACATGCAGAGAAGCAATAGGAATTCTACCTATATTATTCTAAGACAATCCACATTTAAAAGCTTTAATATTTTGGAAGAAATTTAGACTTCTTAATTTCTGCAACCAAAGAATCAAAATCTTTCTTTTCAACCAACCAAAAACTACTCACGTTTGCTGTGCTACTAGACTAATTCACTGAAATTTGTCAATTATTACAAACATTATTTGACATTACAAAATATTGATTGTGTTGCTTTGTTCCTACAGTTTCATATAACTTTGCTATATAATCTTAGTTTTATATATTGTTGTCAGTTTTGATCAGTTTCAGCAGATACTTTTGAGTGCTTGTCTAAGAGGTAAACCTTGACTGCTTTGTGTATCACCACTTACATGTCATCTCTCAATTAAAATTCCATTGAGTCTTCTTTTACTGCATATAATTCTTTCATATCCTTTGTAATCCAGTATATACTCCGTTTAGCCAGGCTGGAAAATTGTTTAAAGCTGGATGTTTTTCAGTTAATTTTTTGACCTTTTTAATTTGTTTAAAAATAGGCTCAGTCTATTGTTGCATTACTCTCTCAGCAGGAATAGAATAATTTAATTACAGGCCCTTGACCTCAAGCAATTAAGAGGAAACTAGTATTACAGTGCTGAGCATAAATGTCTAGAGCTGTCATTTTCATGTTTTAAGAACTCTCCTTTCTTTCTAATGAGCAATTCCTGCACATTACATGTGGCCACATTATTAAGACATGCAGCTTGCTGTTGTAATCTGGATATCACATTGTATCTGGAATCTGTGATTTTGAATAGCTTTGTTAATCTGTTCTCCCATAAAAAGTAGTAGTGGGAATTTCTAAAATATGCATAAATTCCATCCTTCCCACAGTAAACAAAAGCAAACAAACAAACAAACAAAACCCTCCCCCCCAACCTCCAATCCACAAGGAAAAGAAACAAACCAATCAAACAGAAAAGCTTAGCATAACAACCAACTCCAAGGTTCAATTAATTCTGGCTTGAAACAGATTCTGATACAGACAAGTGCAGCCCAGTTAAGTGACCATGTAAAAGTTTCAGTTCTCTAAGGTTTTCTTCCTTGGTAGATTTATAATGAGTTTATTCAACTGTCATGTGTATATGTCCTAGGATCCTGGAATACTTCGTTCATTACTAATGGAAAAATTACATTTTTACCTGTGAAGAGGCAGGAAAGTTTGCAAAGCAGAGTTTCCAATACTTTGCTTGTCATGAAGGTGTTGCTAAGAAACAACAGTGATTTTACTTTCATGAATGTATTTTTCATGAAGTCTGAACAAGAAGCCTGATAACTTTGGATTTATCTAATATTTTTAAAACTGAATTTATAATGTTGTTCCTTCATGATGGTGTTCTAATCACTTCAGAATTATAATGGATTAAAAAATAAATATGATTTCACTGAAATGGTATGCCTACATCCCATAGGGGGCAAGTGGATAAAATGACAACAATTTATAGGGACAAAGAAAACCCATCAGGGATGTATATTTAAAGGATGCATAAATATCTTATTAAATGCATTCTATTTTTTATTACCATCAGTCTCAATTAGAAACAAATTCACAAGTCCTTTCACATAATCTTCTTGTATAGAAGACCACTGACATAGCTAATTTCTCCTATTTTATTGCTTTTCAAAGTCTAATTTCCCTTGATAATAATGAGTTTTGTCTAGTTACAGCAAAAATAATTAGAGATGTTCATAGCTAACTCATCTCTCTGCCAAAAAACTCAAAAGCTAAACTGTTTAGGAATGCAAACAAAAACTAGCCTTTATGAATAATGGAAAACTGGTCTTATATTATTTATGCTGGTTGACATAGTGGTGGTAGAATTGATTTCCACACAACCAAAGTGCAATGATTCAAATAATGGCTATCGTTCTATTGAATACTGATAAAATAATTAATATAGCCATCAGTGTTATAGGATTGCACCATCTTACTGAAATTGCTCTCAAAGTCAAGAATTTGTTGGACTGAAAGTGAAGAATTAACCCAGGCACTCATAAGGTATGCTGACATTAAGAAAAATATTATTTGTTGACTTTATTTTTAAAAAAGTAAATAAGCACCAGTTTCTTTAGTGTGAAAAGAAGAGCTGGATATTGTGACCCTCAAAAGGACACTGAGGTCTGTACAGATTTCTTCATTTCTCTAGATGGATGTGCAAACCTAAGATAACAGTTTTCTTACCTCAAAGCTTAGTCATTGGCCCAGCCCCTCTTTTGAATATTACTGTGTTTCAGAGATGATACTTAGCAAAAATTATTATGAGTAATATTTTTAATGTCATTAGGGAATGCAATATAGTCTAAATCAAAATAAAATCTTAGTCATTCTCAAGACTGGATGAGAACAAGTATGTTAAAGAAAGAATGCTTCTTTATGTGTTAAAGTATACATTGTTAGTACAAATATTTTAGATTTGCAACCATTGTAGCAAATAACTTTTGAGTGTCTTAAATATTTGTACCATATGTTATGAAAAAAAAGACATAAATGTACTTCTTAAAATCTTGACATATGCTAATGTAGTTGGACTTACCATGTTAGCCGAAATTGGACTCTGCATGAATTACATTTCTCAAAACTCAAAATATTTGCTCAAAAATTCAATGGAATTTGGTAGACCTAATTTTTTCCTACAATGCTATGAGAATTTCTATGTGTACAAAACAAAACAACATGTCTTCAATTTGTTGGTTTCTAAAAACAGTCCCAAAAGTAACAGGGAACACTTGTTATTCTCTCTCAAAATTGATTTACTTGTCCTTACCAAATGTTCATTTGATTTTTGTTTTGTCATCAGGAATTTTATTTTCCTGGGATTAATTTCTGCCTGAACTCACTGACGTTATCTACATGTGTACTACATATATATATATATATATATGATATATGTATACCCACACACACCTACCTGTGGGGTGTGGCCACTGTGATGGAAGAGATGTGCTGTAAGCTGGTCGAGCAAATCAAGTAAAATGTTCTATAGCCCTTAAATCTGAAGGAAGATGACATAACATAGCAAAAAAAGAAAGAATAGGAGTGGTAAAAAGTAGGATATTTTCTTTGTAACTGTTATACTTATTACAAGCTTTTTGTACCTACTAAAACCTACTAACCTAGCTTTTAATCTGCTTGAAGGTGGGGACTTGAGGACAGCTGAATGGTCACAGGAAGGTGTTAATGTACTTTATGTCTTTCTAAAGCCACATATATTTTTGTAGAGTCCTCTCTGCAATAAGTTTTGAAGTATATGTTGCAAGCCTATATAGTTATAAACAAAACAAATTAGAGGAGAAAACCTCTGCCAGAGCACCATACTTTATAGGAGATTAGACATGGGGCAAAGCTTAGTGCCCTCTGTGTGAAGACAGATTGTATATTAGAACAAAAGAAAAAGCCAACAGGGAAATTTTGAAAGAAAATGGTGTAGTAAAAAAAAAGTTTTCTTTACTTTTTCCTTTCTTCTTTTCCCCCTTCCTCAGTTTCAAACTTCAGTGTGGTTAAAGTCAAAGCTCTGGAATACAACAGGAGGTTGATAACAAGAGGAGGTAGATATTTTTTTTTTACATTTCTTGAGTGCTCTATTGCTAAGACTATAAAAGGTTCATGTAAAAGAGGAGAAATGCTGAAAAAGATAAAAGTACAGAGTGTTATATTTAAGATCTGCCTTGAATGGAGAAGTTGATTATACCATCATCTTTAGAAAAAAAAAAAAAAAACACAGAAACAAAAAACATACAAAAAAAACCACAACAGACTTTGTGTGGGATTTTTGCAATTTTCCTAATTCTTCTAACTCTCAAATTGCTGCTTCAGTTTTGTTTCCAGATTTTACTCCCTCCTCCCCTGGTTAGTCAGTGCTATGGTTGGCAGACCTCACTGGCTCTGAAACTCTTCACACCTCCTACTGATGGTTCCTGACACTGGTTTAGAAGCACCCAAAATGGATGAATGGGTGTGGATGCTACTACCTCAGGAAAATTGCATCAAACCATGAATACAGTTTGCATCCCTTATCAAAAATGGAAGGGAAAAGACATTTTCTCATTCGTGCTAAGAATGTTTTTGGAAGACTCTGTTTCTCATTGAAAGAATTGTAGTATATTTCATAACAAAGTACCAGGTCACAGATGAAGCCTTTTTATACCAGGAAATCATCTGATGAACAGTTGTTTGTCATAACAGCTTGTGTAGGTAAAGAAGTAGATCTCATGAGGGAAATCTCTAAACAAACGCCTCTTTGTGGTTTTTGGGCTAGGGTTTGGTTTGGGTTTTAAATTACGAATCTGATATATCTTCTGAGACAGGTTTCAGAAGTTCTAATATATTTTTAAAAGGGATGAAAAATTTTAACAGGTAATGGAGAGAATCAGGAAGGTGTCAAAAGAAGAACACATCAGAGTCCTAGGTGTGCCATACAAGTTATGGTCTCTCTACAGAATAAATCAGGGTTTGAAATAAGTACTGTATGTTTTAGCATGTAAAACAGTAGACAAGGATGTAGCTTATCCCTTATCATCTTTTCCATGTGTTCTAGCCCCCTACTAATATATTCCAAGATACTTCATAGCCTCTGGTGTAATCTGAAGTCAAACTTAATAATATTTTACTGCAACACCACTGAAACAAAATCCTCTCTTTAAAAAAAAGTAGAGGCGCTATTAATGCAATATAACAAATATAGACATCAGTTTCTGCTAAAACTTAAGACCTAAATCCTTTGCTGGGCAGAGAATTCTGTTTTCTCAGATTTCTCAGACTGCTCCAAATTTCTTCTTGAAAGTCTTTTGTGCTGTGTAACATTTTTTCTGCAAGTTTGGTGTGATGAGTCAAGGATCAGCAAAGTTCTGGGATTGTCATGGATTAATGACACAGAAAATAAAAACAAAAAAGAACCTCTGGTATTATTTTTCAGTATTTGTTGAAATAAAGAGAACATACAAGATGTATCAAGAAAGAGAGGGCTAAAAGCATGACAGAAGTAGAACTAAATAGAATTTTGAGTTAAGAAAAAAAATTAGTGCAATTCAGCAATGAGGAGTGCAATTCCCTTAGGATTGTGGCAATTAGATTTCTAGTATGCAAAATCCACTTAGAAAAGGCTTAAGGGAATAAGGTTATTCAGTGTACAAGTTTTTGTCTAAGAGAGCAGATAATGGCCCCAATGAAAATCATCTAAAAATGGATGATGGATGGATGGATGGATGGATGGATGGATGGATGGATGGATGGATAGTCCAGGAAGGTTGTTAAGTCTAGAAATAGATTGAATGGGTATATTATCAACCTAGTTGCTGGAACTGCTTAAAAAGAAGTTAAGCAAACAAAGTAGAAGTGGTAGTATAGATGCATGCATATGTGACAGATTTCCTTCAAAAGACTCATGGTGGGGTGGATAAATTTACTCAGTGAACCAGGTCATGACCAGTTTTGTTTTCATGTCTGACTCTTCCTATTGTTAGTCTGAGTTTGCCTGCTGTTAATGCTGAAGTATTGCAATACAAATAAAACAGATGCTCTGACCTTCCAGTGAGCTACACAATCTTCAAACAAGGTGTGTTTTTTACCACTATGTAAGTAGGAAAGAAACTGCACTGCAGTCAGTAAAGCAGACTGAAAAACAGTTTTGTGTAGTGCCCAAAGGGCTTAGCCTTTGACAGTGTATCTTGAAAAAAAAAATTATTGTCTAGTTCTTTTCTTTTGTTTCTCAATGAAGGGAAAAATTATTTGTTTTTCAGTGAAACACAGGGGCAATAATATCAGCTGGCAATACCCGACTTTCTCACCTTTCTTTCTCTACATAATGTTGATCTTTCAAAAAAACGACAAAGCTTTTGAAATTTTGTATCTTTGGTCTATTGAAAGTACATGTTATTCACAGCAGCAGGTCAAATGAAGTGAGAGTTTGAATGTTGCAGCTAGAGAAGTTGTGCTGTACAGTTTTGTTATTTATGAATAGTTTGCAGTTTAAACATAGCTGTAGAAGTTCACTGGAACAAAACGTACATAAAAGAAATAAATTTTTATAGAGTTCTTTCTTTTCTCCTCTCCTTGCCATCAGTGCAACTGGTCCTTATCTACTGTCAGGTTTATAAGGAGAGGGACTGGAACTTCCCTGAAGGAGGTATCTGTATCCAGATAATTAGACCTTCATGCTGTTAAGTAAACTAATGTACAACCTTTCAATTAACTGTAGATCATTCTTCTCTCCCTTTGCACTCCACCCCAACTGCCATTACACCATTAATCTACCTTGGCATAGCACTGGTCTCTGTTGGTTCTTTGAATTCCACTTCATTTTTGTATGCAACAATTTATTTCATTGACATATAAAAAAGATTTTTATGATCTAAGGGAATAGATTATTCTGCATGATGCACAAAGATGCGTAGAAAAATCTCACTTCTTTTTTCTCGAACAGATTTATTGAGACTTCATAGAGGTCACCGTGGAGATTTTCAATTTCATATCTATTATTAATAATTTATGAACAAACAGTGAAATAGTTGACTACATATTAAGACAAACCCTAATCTGAGTAATAAAACTGATTTTTATTTCAGTTTTGCCTGATGTGTCTTTCAGAAAATGGAACTTTAATTCTAAGCACTTCAGTATGCACTGAAAAATATAGCTTTTTTTTGGTTCTGTTTTTATAAGACATGCATTACCTATTTAGCCATTGGACTTTTCATCATTGTGTAGAAAGGTAACTTTTGCATTATCTAACATTTCATTTTAAAGTTAATCCATATGTGATCTCTAGCTGTGACAGATTCAGTCAATTCATCATTTATGCTGGACTAGCTTTCCAAGACTAGAAAATTAGCCAGTCTACCATTCACCTGATATGGATATGAACAGAAGGCAAATTTCTCTCAGTAAGTATTGATATTAGGCTTAGTGAAATCTGCTTTGAGAACCAATTATATATCGTGGCTTTCTTGGATCCGCACTATACAAGATTGATCAGATTAATGAGTCGTGTGAATCACAAAATATGCTATGTACATTATAGGAAAATGATTTTTTTTTCATTTCCTTTATCTTAGCTAATCCTTGTTCTGCTGTACTTCTTGTGGGAGCAGCTTCCACTGCCTCCCATATTAGAGGAAAGTTCTGTGGACAGCAGGGGAGAGGTCTTTACAAATCCTACCAAGAACTAAGATGTGCAGCACAGAGATCCCTGAGGCTTGTGGAAGAAATATTTGTGTTTCTGCTTGATTCAAGATTAATTTGAGATACCTACTTAAAATTTACATACATAAAACCTTCTGGAGGCTGACAACATCATGTCTTTCATTAAGAAGTATTGAGAAGATTCAGAAATTTGAATAGATATTAAAATCTCCTAATAGATATCACATTGGTTTATGCTAGAAAGAGTACCTTCCAAAGAAGAAACTTCCTGATTTTTGTCTTTGGCTTGTAAGTGCAATGTTCAAGGTCAGAGGAGACTGAATAGCATTTTCTGAAGTCTAAAATTGCAGCCTTTTTCTCAGGTTACCTTATATATATATATATACATACACATAGGTTTATTTGTGATTTTTTTGGTAGGTTGTCATAAACACGGGAATGCAAAATTCAAGTATCGACATTTTTTTTATTTTACAGCCTTGTCAAAACATAGGTTACTTCTTTGGTTCAGTTCAACTCCAGTAATTTCAGTTACAACTTCCTTTAAATCAAAGGAACATTTTTAGGAAGGAAGGAGCATAGAAGAATATTAATTATTTAAACTATTTGTGGGTGTGTTGATCCAGTCTCTTTATTTATTTACTTATTTACTTTATTATTAAAAGGAGTCAGCTTTTTATCCTTCATGACACAACCTTGTTATTTGGCTTGTTTCATTTGGGGGGCGGGGCGTGATTTATTTTCTATCTTCACTAATATCTAATAACTTTTTATGGTGATCAGTACGTATTCATGAGGGAAGGAGCTAAGAGGCAGCCCTCTAAAAAGATTTACCATTTGCTCTTTCCAGGAATTTGCTTTTGACTGAGGTTATCAGGCATACCTGGCATGGCCTGAGTAGCAAGGCTGAAGGTGGCACAGTGTGCTCTGTAATGAAGCCTGAAGGTGAAAAGCCAAGGCAGCGACACCCTGGGACACTGCAAGTGACCTCAGGCAGGGCAGGAGCACAAAGAATCATGGACCAGTGGATGAAATACAGCAAGAAGGATGATGGAAAAGCAGAAGGAAACCAGTGCACACAGAGCTCTGACCTCCTGCACTTCCCATCACCTCCTTGGAGAGACTGGGACAGCTTGAATGTGACCACAGCAAAAACAGTGCTTGTGGGGACTGGGGAGGAGGGAGATGATTCTTTTGTAGGATGCAGGAAGTCATGATGGTTCTGCCTGTGGCAACAGGTGAAGACTTCAGTGTACATTGCTGAGACATCCATGTGACATCCATTTCACTTTTTACCTCATCTTGTTTCCTTATACAAATCCTTATTTGAATCCATACAGCGGTAAGTTTTCCCTAGGTTTTCACAAAAGGTTTTCTTTCTTCAAATGATGTACATAAATTTCTCAGTGTGCACTTTGATTTGCTGCTTCTCCTTGAATTTTCTTCTCAGCCAGTTCTAATAACTTAATGGATTATGCTGCTAAAATGCAAATATTCCAGTTAAGTTAGAAATCTCACAAGCATTTTGACAATTCTGTTTTATAGTGCTATACTGTAGCAGATAAAGATTGAGTTTTTTGAGTATTGAGAAATTCCATATTTTTAATTTGTAATTCCCCTCATTATGGAAACTTGCAAGGGAAAAAAAATTGCTTCTGTTATTGTCATTAGTAATAACATTCCTATGTCTGTTTGCTCATCTTTGTTTGGTTCTCAACTCCTTTTCTATTTCAATAAAAGGAGCACACAAGCACATCATTTTACAGGACCCTACCTTGAGGATTTCACTTTAATTATTATGGTAGCATATTTTGTTCTTGAAAATATGTTTGAGATTTCTAGCTGTGCACTGCTTTTCAGAACTTCCTTTGCCATTCGTTTCAAATTACTTTTCTTTTCTAGCTGATAAGCTTTGTTTATGCTTGACTTATAACATTTGATTATACCCTGAGCAAAGTCTGAACACTTCCTACCTAATTAAGGAGTCAGGCTGACGTGTTTCATGAGGAGTATAAGTGCATCTGACTTGCATAAAATAGCTAATTGTTTCTGCCCTAAAATTTAATACTCAGGTGCTATTCATATAAACTGCAAGTGGAAAGCCATACCATGCTGTTTTGATGTCAGTACCAATGCTATTTAGAGCAGCTAGAAGTGTCTTTTTGCTAGAACTGCTTGTTTTAAAAGAAACCATTACAGATTAAGTAGGGCTTGCAGGAAAAGATAGACATAGGGCAAACTGAGATGGGAGGCTGTAACTCTCTTGGTTCCATGGCAGTAAAATAGCTGTGAAGAAGGCTCTGTGTTGATATACATATAACCTACCACTATATAACCAGCACCTTGGGCAAGCTTCCCTTCAGTCTAATCCTCAGAGATTTTATGGGGAGGTTCTTGTGAATTTGCTCCCCTACCCCGCTGTCAGGAGGGAGCATGCTGCCAGCAGGCAAGCGAAGCTGGCAGAGTGCTACCAGCCACATCATCAAGACAATTAACTCTCAGGGATGACACATCTCCACTGTGCTTCTGCCAAAAGCTGCCAAGAGTTTGCAATCTCTTGCTAGCATTGAAATTCCCAATTTTAACTTTTTTTATCTATGCCTCAGCAGTAAACTCAGGAAAACAAACATCCATCCTTACTCAAGCATTCACTCTCAAATATCTGAAATAATTTGAGAGTAAGTAGCAGTACTGCTATTTCTGGAGCAGATTACCATCATGGGATATTTACCATATGAGTGTTTTAAACGTCCTTATAATTGCTGTATAAGCAGGATGAATTGGTTTAAAAATTGAATGTGTTTGAGCAAGTAGTGAAAGCTAAGCACGACAGAGACAAGGCATAGTCTCTTAGATTACAGCACAGACATATGAGATGGAGTGTGCCTGAGGCTTGCTACACCAACCATGCTTGTCAAAGCACCTCATTCTGATTGAGGATACTGAGTAGCTTAAATAAGAATGTTTACCTTTTATTAGTGCAGGTCATACAAAAGTGTGCATTGGTGCTGTTACAGTCAGTGGTGGAACTGATGACATCCCCTTAGGAAGAACACTAAGCGTTCGTCTTATGAAGAAAGTTATGCCAGCATAATCTAGGCTAAAATCAGTGTGTACAAAACTATTTTCTTTTAAATACAGGGTATGTAGCTTTCATGAACAAATTCCCTCGTTTTCCTCTATTTCTCTGATTCCTGGTGTTCAAATGATCTGGCAAGCATGACCTGACTAGCAGTGCCTTTCATCCTCAAACACAGCCATGCATCCCAGCTCATTTGACAGTAACTTTCATTTCCTGCATTCTGTTAATTCCAATCCACAATCAACAAACTGTATACTCTCATGGTTGTTCGTAATGCTGCCATTTTTCCTCATAATCTTTGTTTTTAAGACAGAGTACTGCAAGATTATTCATCACAGACTCATTTCTGGTACTAGGATCCTTCCAGTTAGCTATGGCATGTAGTACAGGTCAATTTTTCTAGACCTGAGGAAGAAATTTTTACTGTGTGTTGCCTTACTAGAGAAGGCAATCATCATCCTACAGCAGGTATGTGCCAGACTTTCTGTCTTAAAATATAAAAATAGCATAATTTAAAGTCTGCTCATAAGGAAATTGGAATTTCCCAGGGCGCAGGACCTGCTCCTCTGACTTGTCTGACTTCTAACAGAGCTTCTGTAGTCTTCAGGGTATGGTAATCTGCAGCAAGGAACCTTTCACTTGCAGATATTAAAATCCAGATCATTTTAATTACAGGAGCTTTCTGTCCATCTTTAGGGTTTTCTTTTAATTTTATGGGTTTTTTTAAGGATCATCTCCTTGGACTGTTATCCATCACCAGCTGGATATTTCTTTTTGTCATGCAAATTTTGTTATGTAGAAAGCTCTGAAAATCACTGTTGTGATGAACATACCTAAGCCTGACAAAAACTAAGATGGTAGAATGTTGAAGGGGCACAAAAGATACGTTTTCCCCAATTAAAAAAATCAAATTTAATTCTTCCCCTGCAGAAGTAAGCCTTCACCAACCCTTGTAATAAAGTCCAGATTAATTAGACATTTTCAATAAGCATTTTTTGTGAGATCCTTTGTATACCAGTGGTTGCTGTGGCAACCATAGTTTACACATTCAGGTTATTTTCCCAAAGCACATAACAAATTTATCTTTTGCCTCCAAAATTCCACAGTATGTTCAGCTCTGAAAGCTGGTATATCTCCTTAATCTTTGACTATTTTCTTTCTCTTTACTCGGTTTTGCCTCTGATATCCTACCAACCTGCCAGACATACCAGGTCTAACACATATTTAATGTAACTCTATAGCTCTCTTTGATAGTCAATTCACCACAGGTAGCCCTTGCTAAGAAAGTTTCTTTCCCAATTTTGAATGTAATTTATTTTGCTAGTTATAGTAGAGCAGAAGTACCCTAACTACCTGGAAAATATTCTTGCTTCATTGCTCCATTATTTTTTTAGAAAGAAGTGAAACTAAATTTGCTTATTTCTCCCGCTATAATTCAAAAAGTATTGAATTGTCTCATAATAGATCAAGTATTTGGGTACTTGATGCTTAAATTGATTTGATAGTATTCATTCAAACATGAGAATAGCACCGCTGTATCACAATAGACAGTTTTCAAAAAAGTGTAAGTTTTGGCCTATTTCTCTGAATTTGTTTTCACATTTCAAACATGCTTAAGTAAGACATGTCAGCGCAATCTAGGCTAAAATCAATGTGTACAAAACTATTTTCTTTTAAATACAGGCTATGTCGCTTTCATGAACAAAGCTTCTAATAAAATATGAAATTTCAATATCCAGTTTTCCACTGTGCTGAACCTAAAAATGTTGTCACTGTAGGTTGATTCACATTTATGATCTTCTGAATTTCCCTTCCCCCACCCCTCCCCTAAATGAACACCAACATTTCAAAAGCTCAGGGGTTTATAGGTTTCCTGTTTAGATGGACTTAATATAAATCACCTATACCCACTTGCCTTTCACTAGTAGGGAATATAACCTGCATTATGTAGTTGTGTCAGTGTTTTCCCATGCTGTCTGAGAGGGTCAAGTATATCCTTTACTTTTGACCATGCAATGAATGTACTTACTATTTCAAGTTTTATCAAATAAATCTCTTCTAAAATGCCTTGCCTCTAAATGTGTCTATTCTCTTAAAAGCCTCTAGTGGTACCAGTTACCCTTCCTACCCTCCAAGAGGAGGGATCTTTCCCTGTCCAAAACTCCCCACAGCTCTTTGAACAGAGATGCAGCTCTCTGTTTGTTTGCCCCTTCCAGTGGCACTCTGCCTGTCTCTCAGCACCTCCTGCTTGCTGTCCCTGCAGCTCCCCTTCCCCTGGATCTACATGTGCAGTGTACCTGTGGCAGCTGTTTGCTTTAATCTGCACTGGCACAGGTTTAGTACAGCGATATTCCATAAGTCTAGTGCTAGAGTGGCGTTATTACCAGGGGGCTGGATGAGTCAGATGAGATAAACTAACAGATGTTCTGAAAGCAGAACCCTTTCATACAAAGTGCCCACAGTGCCTTACACAGCTATACAGAGAAAGYCTTGCATAAAACACTTCCATTTCCCACATTGTTTTTATTCTTGCCTTTGAGCAATCCAGAGGCATGTCATCCAGAAGCTTTTTTTTTTTAATTTAGCATGATAAATAGCATAATTTGCATGTTTCCAGATGAAATGAATTATTTTGAAATGCTTGCTTTAAAAAATGACATGAAATGATTATGAACCTTCTGATCATGCCCTGTATTTAGTTTGCAAAAGGAAAAATATTCTGAATATTTTACCACCTTTGTGCGTATCTAATCATCCCTTTCTGTTGGCTTTAAAATACATTGTTTTTCCTGTGAATGTAACTCAGAGCTTCTGCTATGAAACATCTATTAATCTCTATATTTACGTGTTACAGAAATGCAGTGTCCTTGCTTGGGATTGGACTAGATGGTCTTTAAAGGTCCCTTTCAACCCCAATCCTTCAATGATAATTATTACTTTATTTCTTTTCGTATTAGCTAAGCTGCTAAGAGTTTCTATTCACTTTTAACACCATCTTTCTACCCTGGAACATCTTTATCATAATTAGAAAGTTACTTTGCATTTTTCCCTCACCTAGCACCTCATCATAGCATAATCCTTCATTTTTGTTCTGGTTAGTAAAAATCTGCTATTAACTAGGACAGCATGCCTCTGACTTCTCTGCTCTAATATACAGAAAACCTTTCATGTGAAATGTAACTTTTTCTTGTCTGCATTTATTCTGACAAGGTTAATTTTTTATCTTTATAAATTATGACATATTAACACATATTTTCTCACTGAATTAGAATTACACTGCAGAGCTCACAGTCTGACAACCATTATAGATTCTACACCAAATCCTACCGGTTACTATCACTGTAATTCTATCTCTTTGTATTTCTTGCTGTTACCAGGTGTTTTGGGAAAAGCTCTACAGGCTTTTTAGCAGTTGTTAATAAATTAATCAAACACATTCTTCAAATGTTACCATTACATAAAGATACCTGTGTGTTATGGATTATAGCTCACTTTTGTTCTTCACTGTGTAATCTGAATCCATGTTGTACATTGCAAATTGTACTCATGGGGAGCTGCAGTTTAAGTTATGCAGTACCACACAGCAACAAAAGATTGAAAAAGTCAGCTGAAAAACAGCTATTCACTAATTGCTGTATAGTTAAACTACAGAGAGCTGGAGCCCCTTGTTAAAATTATTTTTAAAGTGATCATTCTGCTAGTTTGAAAGCTCTAATGAACAACCACAGGCAGATGAGTTCTTCCCAACTGGAATCGCAGATAATCAGAGGTAATTGTGTTTTCCTGTCCCAGACTTTTACTTTCTATTACTTTTTTCTCACTGCTATTAGCAAGTAAGTTAGAAGGACTCCAGGAATGTATTGAACTTTTAGATTTTCTGGTTAGTAATGTTTGCCATTTAGTTTTAAATGGTAATATGTAATTCAGTTTTTGCTTACTTTTGTCTGTCATGCTTCTAAACAAACCAGGAAATTTGCAATGAGAACATATGACACAACTTTCTTCAAGAAGCTGAGGTCTTAAAACACAAGATATTAGCAAATATGTACATAAATTCCAAATGGAAGATTTTATACAGGATGTAGTTACTCACCTGGATGCATTGTCTATATTCCCATGCAATAGTATGTCAAATGTTTATTGATTGCAGGCTATCTCTTCACTTCAAAATCCAAGACAAAATGGAGAAATTAATAGACAAGGTAGGGCACATACATATAGCATGAGAAGCCCCTGGAATCTCAGATTTCAGTCCTAGAAAAAAAAAGAAGTGGCTGAACCTGTTACTTTTGAAACTGGACCCTCTGAAGTGAGAATGGGTAAATTAATTCAGCATTATTAGTGCTGCAATGTGTTTGATAGGACTAGCTTAAGGCTACACTCCTTCAAATTCCCTACCTAACATATTACTTTATCCTAATATTCTGCTACTGTACATTTCCATTAAGATGAGTGATTAGCCTGCTTGGTACTCAACTATCAGTTTACAAATTATAATCATTACAAAAATAGTTCTCCACAGAATTGTTACATAGTTATCAAATATTTTAAATTAGTCCAGTAGTACTAGTGCAAATATCACAATTTGGTGTTAAATAGATTTGCAACATAATGCAGCAAAATGTCAAGAGTAATAATTTAAAAAAAATAAAGAGTGTGTTTTATAATTATCATTAACATTCTTTAAATCTGGAAAGCCTGAGTTTTAGCTCCATTTCCCATCAAATTACCAAACCCAGAAGACATATGGTAGCACAAACCACTGAAGTCACAACTGAACCATAAGAGGAATTTCTCCACTGTTTCCAGGGGTCATAGGATCAAGAGTGGCATGTGTATTTTTCTGGTGAAAGTTTGCTAAACTTATAAATTCTCACCTCCTTTTCACTGAGTTATTCTTTACATCTGCTCTTGAATTATTGCATAAACAATCTGACTGAACATGATCACATTAAGTTTACATTTTTAACTCCTTTTTGTAGTTTTAAAATATTTAATTGTTTAAAACATTTTGAATTCCAAGCAGTACTCCCCTGACCAGATTTATCAGGAACTAAAAGTCTAGCATGAGATATCACACTTCGTTGGCCCTGTTGACTCTGCAATGTAATTTGACAGGAAAGACAGGTGAATGATCTCCTCTGAGATTTGTACTACTACATAAGGCAGCCCTGCTGAAATGTGCAAAGGAATAAACCAAACAAACTTGCTTTAAGATTATTAAATCTGTCAGAAATTTGGTGGGCTGGTTTGAAAGTGACTAAATTGTAATTTTTTTTTTCAGTTTATATCATCTCATTCTATTCCTCTTCATTTACTGTGTCAGTTTTAATGCAGATGAAAATAAATTCAGCCAAAACAAGTGTTTTCAATGTTCTGAGAGTGATATCTTGAATCTATGAATAGAAATAGAGGTTAAAAGTCACCATTATGATTTCCTTTGTGCCTTCTGTTAATAATTTCAATTCCTGAATTATATGTATACTTATTTAAAGATTTCTAAAGTGACTATAAGCCTACGTATTTTTCTTTACATAATACCACACTTTTAAAAATTATTTATTCATTTAAACCAGTTTGGCTTTGGCTTGCAATGTACACTCTTGTAGTTATAAGCTAAAATTAAAATTAATCTCTTTTATATTTCCTATAAAATCCCTGAAAGAAAGAAGTAAATTACTTTTTAGCTTTGCTCTCAGTAAATTGGTTTTATTGTTTCAATCCTTCATTTTTTTCTCTTTACTTTTCCTATTATTTTAGATAATGGTAGTGAACAGAGGTCAGAAAAAGTCATTAAAACTACTCACAAAAAAAATGATTATGAAAACCTGACTTAGGTGCTGGTTTTTCTTCTCTGGCACGGGCTTCTAATGAGGGTGTTTAAAATGCTAAAAACTGATGGTGTCACTGTTTCCCACATCTTTCCACCTGCAATCTGATATGCAGTCTGAAACAACCTCAATCAAAACAAAACCAAACATTATAGACAAGACTTCTTGGAATTTTTGGAGTATTATTAAAATGGAAAGAATCCTGGAAGCTTCAAAGGTTGGAAAACACAGTGATGCTGGATAACAGAAACCACATATTTAAAGGACCAATAGAATGGTCTTCATAGAATCTCTTGGAATATATGGGAAAACACAAAGCAAACAATCAAATGAAAAGCTGCAACCTCTGGAGACATACAATAGGCCAAAAGGATTGTGTTCAGACTTTTTAGTTAGTGTAAAGTAATGAAATTAGAGAAGCCAGACAACCTGAAGGAGAATGGATAGTTCATATTCTCCCTGGAGGATTTTGCAGCAGTGGAGTTGCTGTAAATAATGATCTGTGTTTTATGGAGACCTGATCTTTGTAGGAGGTTGCTTGGGGAATTCATTAAATATTTTATTTTTATTCTGCTGCTCATATTCCCCTTCCTTTATTACCAAAGAAGTTAACCTTTGCTACGGTGTTGTTGAACCTCTCACAAGGAGATTGCTAGGGGAAGAACTGTAGATGATTTTTCTTGCCAATTTAGATGACAGGTATGAGCAGACATGGAACATGGCAAAAGTCCAGAACCAAATTTAACCTTCTGATTTAACTTCATTTGCCTTCATTTGACTTCATTTTAACTTCAGTTAAAAAATAAAACATAGTTTACTGTCTTGAAAGTTGGGAAGAATATCTCTTGATGACAGGTTGCCAAATTGTTTTCCCATTGTATTTTGACAGACAACTGGCCTTGTTGAACTTCATGGGGTCCCTCTGGATGCCATCCTTTCCCTCCAGAGTATCAATTGCACCACTCAGTTTGGTGTCAGCAGGGAATTTGCTGAGAGAGAACTCAGCCCCACCATCCATGTTGCCCACACAGATAGTTAACGCTGCCGGTCCAAGTACCAAGCCCACTTGTCACTGATCTCCACTTGGACATTGAGCCATTGACCACAAATGTTTGAGGGTGACCATCCAACCAACCCTTTATCTAGGGAGTGCTCTGCCCATCACATTCACACCTCTCCAGTTTAGAGACAAGGAAGTTGTGCAGGCCAGCGTCAAATGTTTTATATGAGTCCAGGTAGATGACAGCAGTTGCTCTTCCCTTATCCACCAACGCTCAACATGCATCAGGATTTTCCCTTATTGAAGCCATGTGGGCTGTCATCAATCACCTCCTTATATTCCATGTACCTTAGCATAGCTTCCAGGAGGATTTGATCCATGATCTTGCTGAGCATAGAAGTGAGACTAGTGGGCTTGCAATGCCCCAGAGATAAGAAGCAAACTTGATTTCAGAAATTATTTTCTTTGTAGCCTGTAAGTTAAAAGAAATTGCAAAGCTTTAAAAAAATAGAAATAATTGCAATGGGATTTCAAACTGCTCTTGTAGTTGAAAGCACAGTGACTCTCGTCCCATTCTCACTGCTTGCTTCAGAGTTGAGTTTTGCCTCAGAGGAGAAAAAATTAAGGTATGGTACAATATGCAGTACAGGAGCTATAACCATCTCACAGACTTCCTTGGGGCAAAGTTACCTGCACTATATAAGTAAGGAGCTGGGATTTTTAGCTTAAAATTCTTAGAACTTTTAAATTTAACAGAGGGAGGGGGAAAAAACTCTGTTACTCAACTGTATATGTGCCACCTGGGAATAACTTCAATATATACCTATATTACCTTCTCCCTCAAACTAAAATCTATGTTGACTTCATTTGCATTTTTATTTAAACCCAGGCTTGTCTCTACTAATGTGTATTTATTAAAAAAATTCACAATACTTATCTAGAAATAGAAAAATATTTGTATGTAAAACCAATATAAAACTCGGAATAGCAGTTTTCCTGTTCAGAAAATCTTGCATTCTCTGTCTTTGTCTCAAGGATGATGTGGCAATTTCCTTTTTGGTAGCCTTTCCATAAAATGTGTATTTCACATATAGGTTTACAGGCAAAATATTCATGTCCCATGTATTGTTAGAGCAGAATTTATTTTTCTTCAAAAAAGAAAAAAACAAAAAACCAACCAAACAAACAAAAAAAACCCCAAACAAACAAACAAACAAACAAAACAAAACAAACAAACAAAAAAAACCACAAAAAAACAAAACAAAACAAAACAACCAAAAAAACCCCCAAGTGACACAGTAATAAGAGATAACCAAGAGTTAAATGGTACCACAGGCGGAGAAAAGTACAAAATAGGTCTGCAGCAATAGCTTCTGTCTATTACCAGACTGCACTTGAACAGTCTGCTAACAAGCTGGAAAATGAAGAACAGGCCTAGAGGTCACATCCAAGTTCAGCTTTTTACTCATCAGTGAATGCTCCTGTGGGATCCATTGGATCTCAAAAGACAGCTGACGGCTCAAGGTGTCAGGTTAAAAATAAGTACAAATATGAAGGCTGGATAAAAGCCCTAAGATCCTGTGAGAGTTGTTACAATTGCACAGACATGATACAGAAAAGAAAAAGATAAATCCAAGGTTCCAAACAAAAAGGAAAACTTAGACCACACACAACTGCATAAATTCAAGGTAGTCACTAATTTTACCTATAACGATGTTTTTCTACCAGAAGTATTTTTTTTTTTTACTCCGAAACTGAATTTTGTACAGTAACTTCTCCAGTGTAAGACTGCATACTCTAAGGGATATATTATATATATATATATATAGATATTTTTTGATGAGTGACTCCAGCTAGACATTTCTAGGACCTGATTGGGGTGGGGAAGGAAGACTTGTTTCAAATATAGAATTTTTAAAAAACTGACTGTTTTATAAAGCAGCAAGTTCTGTGCCAAGAGGCAGCATCTCTTTGGGAAATGCCTTTTACACTTTTCTGCCAAACCTCCTCTCTTCTCTGTAAGGATGGGTTGCAGAAATTGTTAAAAACTGTGATTACATTTTTGAAAGGACTTCTAACTTGATTCATGAATGAAATCTGAATGCATCTGACAAGTGGCAGAAGGTGATGAAGTGATGATCAAAACCAATACTATGTCAGGCAAGGGGCACCAACAAGTGCTAAAAGCACAATATTCTAGGGCTACACCCACATTAATTGTAATGTGTGTTGCATCTTGGCTGAGTCGTGAAGAAAGTTGGTAGGCACCACAGCAGCACTAAAACTCCATAATCCTTTATTCTGCAGAGTCAGTAGCAATGCACTTTTCTGCTCTGGGACAAATAGTTGCAAATATTATGTTCACTCCCCAAAAGACATGAGAGATGCTTGTTCTGAACACAGGCCAGAATGCAGTTTATGGCTTCATAATTTATCGCCCATACTTATGACAGCACTTTTCAGGAAAAGAATCTGAAACTATCGGTCTAGGTAAGAAATAAAGAGGAAGAATCTATCCTTCTCAGAAATGTTCAAGAAATGTGTGATGATCAAAATCTGTTGGGGGAACAAAATATTAATAGCAAGGCTTTAAGATTTTCATTAGCTCAGAGGTACTGCACTACAAATAGTGGTTTGTTGCAGAATGAAAGAATTTTGACTATGCATTTGCATATATTATTTTCAGAATCCTATATGGGATTTTGCATATTACTTTTATATTGCAACAATTTCTCCCCTCTGAAGGATTTTCTTTTCCGTTTTCCTCCTCAGAATACAAATACAGCAAAATATAATGTGTTACTATTTAAACCAAAGCATTAAGAATATGTATGTTGTATTCCTGTCATTCAGGTGTCATTGTCTAGCCCACATTAAAATAAATGTTGATATTTAATTTGTTCAGCAAAAACTAATTTCTTTTTAACTACAGGTGGCCAAGTAGTTGGTGCCTTAGCTACCCCAGCTATGCTGTGGTTACATTTCACATGTTAACAGGGTCAGTCCTACAAGGAGGAATCCATATTGCTGAAAGACCAGCCTGCCAGGGGAGCTCCACCACACTAACATAAATGTGGCAAGTCAAAGGTCTTAGTGCTATTGTTTGTAAGATGGAACACAAATGTACACTTTTTTTGTTTTTTTTCCCCTGGAGAAGTGTAAAGCCATCAGACACTGTCATATTTTAACTTAAAATTTCTCTGGTGTATTATTTTCATTTTTTTTTCTGATGCTGTTTTATCACTACCTTGTTCTCTTTGCTGTGCCACTCATCTCTACACCATAAAGATGAGTATAAAGATTATTGTATTTGGTCTGAAGGTCTTAAATAGTCATTCTGAAAAAATCCAGCACATAAGCATAACTCACAGCTGCTGTTTTCTGGAGGTGTACTGCTTCCTTATTAATTCCTTGGTATAGCTACACATTTAAGCTTCAGTAGGTAAAACAGGAGTACATACTCACCTTATTAATTTATATGTACTCAGCTATAGCCATCTCTGCTGTAACCTGCTTGGTTAGGCTAGTTGCCTGCCACAGAAATAAGAAAAAGTATTCTCAGCTTGTGAGAGTTGATCTGACAAGCAAAGGGTCATAAGTTTCTTTGAAGTTTTTTTGCTCTCACAGAGCAATGTTCAGTATCTCTTCCCCTTGGAGGCAGCGAGGGTTGACAAACAAGGAGAGAAAATACCAGGAACAATCCCAGCAACAACAGCACTAGGTCTTGGAGATCTCCCAATCAGTGACTAGCACAAGAGACTTCTCAGCTTCTTATTAAAAATAACTAAAGAAATATGAGTCCATTTTTAGTCTGCCCTGTGACTGGAATGCTGGAGAAGGCAAGTAAAGCTGTATGAAATTCACTGATCTCTAATTAAAATGGGAAGATAAGGTAATAAAAAAAATACTGCTGAATAATGAATGCTTTGTATTGTACTGAGATGGTCTCTAAGCATCTATGCAGGGGCATTAAGATTTTCAAGCTTTTTTTTTTTTTTTTTGCTTATTTGTTGCTTGGTTGCTTTGGGTTTTTTAAATTATTTTGAATTCCCCCTTGCTAGGTTACTGACATTGCTTCCAAATACATTCTCCAGTGAATCAAAATTTTGTGCTGGTTTTACATATCATGGAAAGTTACGCACATGACATATTCAACAGACCCCAGTAAAAAATAATGATCCTTTCTTTTGGTGTATCCAAGCATTTTTCAAAAATTCTGGTTAAAGAAATGAAAATACAGTTCAAAATATTTTGAAAACAGTTACTCTAAACATCTTATTTAGTCTAAGTGATAAAAATCTCTTTTTGCTGTTTTCTTTTAATGGTTTTAAGAAGGCTTTTGATCCTTACAGTGTATACTTTAATCAGATTGAGACAAGATAGCTGTGATGGGCAGGCTTATTTATTCAGTGTCAGGAAAGCACAGTGATCTCTGTTCAGCCCCTCAGGCTGCTGCAGGACGAGGCTCTCACGGAACAGGACAGCTGCAACCTGTATCACAGACTGACTGTTCTTCAATTTCTATTTGGTGCCCTAGTCAAAACATTTCTTCCGTTACATTTGCCCATGATAGCTTTATCTTATTTTGTCAGCTTTTACAGTGAATATGCTACTTCTGAAGACAACTAGACTTGTAGCATTATAAAGCAAATATACACTGTAAAGCCAGGGCAGGCAGAGCAACCACGGCAATCCCAATAGCACTTGCTTTCCTAAACTGTTTCATTTTCTGAGAATTGATCTCAAGCTGCAGTAAATGAACAGAAATTCAACACAACTTTTTTCTTTATGAAGTAATTACAAAGCTAATGGTTTCCTGTGATCTGTCAAACAGGAGAAACTTATCCCAAAGTCATTTAGGGCACACCTAAAAAACCCAGACTGAAGATACTGATACTGTTCAAATGAGCAATTTAATTAACATTCTTTCTAGAGGTCACTAGGAACATCAAGCCCAGTTTTAGACACTGGTTTGTTTGTAATCTTTGTTGTCTATATAACAAACCCTCGTGTTGGTCAGAGCTTTGAAGAGACTGAACCATCTTTTTCAAAAGTGAGCACACCAAAGTCTTGCCAGTTTATCATGCAAGGCTTTGCAGGAAAACAACAAAATAACCAAGTAGTTCTGAAAGCAGAAAATAAAAACCAGGTCTACTAAAAGACAGTGGTATTCTAGACAATTTTTAAACAAGTTTTTCCTCTGCCCAATGTGCTCTGAAGGTTTCAGTGCATTCCTGGATTTGTTTCAGTTCCTCTGAGTCCTCAGGAAAATTTCCTCAGCACTACCGCTGGGTTAGAGATGTGTTCTTGCCATAGACAAGCTCAGTCACTCTCCACTTTACATTCATTCCTCCTCTGATCAGCTTTTAAAAGACAGGCTTTCTCCAATCCAAGGCCTAAACTCTCCTTTTCCTGCTTTGTCTCAATCAATCCAGCAAACAGGAAACTTCCTTTTCCATTTCTCAGAAACACCGTTTTTAAACACAGCCTGCACTTTCAGCAATATGTGAAAATCATGATCAAACCAACTAATTACTGCCTGGAAAGAGTAATGTAGGATCTCAGCTTACTGAACTCTATCACAGTTGTTTGTGGGTGCCTTTCTGCATTTTTCTTTTGGAAACTCTGAAAATCACGGGGAAAATACATTTTTGGATACATCCCACATATTAGTCCCACATTTGTGTCAATTTAAATGGTGTTCTGTACCTCTGCTTTATATGACTGTCACATTCCCAGTGTCAAACTTCATTAAATTTATTTTATAGGGTTGACAGAATTACAAGTTTGTATTTTAGTTACAGTAAAGTAAGTCTTTTGTCAAAAGTAAGAACTACAATGTATATATTTTTATTATGTAAACATTGTATGATAAAGTATCTACGAAAGTTCTCTTTTATTACTTTGATACTTCCAACTGATTACAGCATAGTATTGTGTAGAAAACTTTCTTTTTTCCCATTCTAAAAGTAAAATCAACCTTGTACTTCCTCCCTGCCTTTCTTACTAAGCTATACAATTTCCCTGGGGATGGGTAGGAGATAAGATAAATGTTTCTTTCTCTTGAGATTTAACTATAAAGGAATGGAAGAGAGAATGTTACTATATATCAGTACAAAAGTTTTGTGTTGGAAATATTTGGTCCTAGAATGTCAATTATGTGCACATTGATATTGAAATCAATTAGATTTATAAGACCTAAAATTACTACAGCTATGTTACCAAGATCTCTGTGCCCATGAGCACACAGGAATGAAATAAAAGTCAATAACTTTTGGTTTTCAAGTGAGAGAAATCCGTGGAAGATTTCTGTTGTTAGAGCACCTTTCAGCAGAAAGCTGAGTCACACGAGTTTACTGGGAAGAAGCTGGCACTAGGTAAATTTAGACCACACAGTCATGAATGTTGTTTCCTGTGGAAGAACTTCGATTTTCTTAAAATAAGTATCAAAGCAATTGAACAATTCTAAGTGAAGAACCCAAAGCAGCCTCCAGCCCCACTTTCACTATGTGAAGTCTACTTTTCATTTGCTACACAGCTGAGAACAGGGCTCAATTGAAATCACATGGTTATTATATGTGCCAACCCTGGGGCTGCAAGACAAGACTCCAGCTGATTTCAACCAGCTTTTGAAACTGATATAAATAGATGCAGTCTCCGAACACCTCATGTTATCCGCTATGCATCA
Organism: Turdus rufiventris; assembly: GCA_013186435.1. Lineage (NCBI taxonomy): Eukaryota > Metazoa > Chordata > Aves > Passeriformes > Turdidae > Turdus > Turdus rufiventris. The sequence goes on along the minus strand of PYHW01010620.1, from coordinate 1,642,550 downwards.
GGTTATATTTATAGCCAACACCCTAACATGCATTAGAAGACAGCTAGAAGAGCCATATGCTCCAGAGCATTTGTGCCATGTATTTCCATTTACATAAATGGAAAAAGCTTACAGGAAAATGATTGTTTCACTGGACACAATGACTGCATCTACATACCAGGGTTATTTTCTAACCCAGAGACAAGCCAGCATTCTGATGCTAGTCCCTGTGCAGAACAATATGCCAGTGAGATATACAGGCCAGCTGGTGCTTTGCTAGCTGTGGAACTGAAAGCAAGACACCTTCACCAATGGGCACTGCCCAGACAGTCCTTGCTAGTCAGGGCGCATTTTGTACCAGTGTTTTGTGAAGGATGTTAATAGCATCTCTGTGTGTCATTGCATACACTCTGCATCATGTATATGCATATACATGTACATATACGTATACGTATACATATATATATATATTTAAGAATCAACTTCACATACCTCTGGAGACTACTAGAAGTCTGGATTCATCAAATCAAATTTCTGGTTACTGAGAGTATGAGATTCTGCAGGCTGTATGATGCAGATTCAGGGCATATGCAAACACTAATAACAATTATTTCAGCATTGTAGTTAATGTCAAGTACATATTAACTGAATTAACTGCAATGGATTTTTTGATCTTCTTGCATTCTGCTCTGTTGTAGAAATAAATTAAAATATGGATAATATTATTCATTAGTTATAAGCCAACAAAAACGTGTGTTTTTCTTTCACATGACTGCACAAACTTTTTTTCTGAAATTTGTTGAATGTGTTTTCTCCAGATACGTGATTTGAGAATTGTGCGAAACAAAGATGTAAATGAAATCAGCATGTGTTCACCCACCAGTGCACTCTAGTAATTACATGAAGGATTTTTTTATTAGATTATGTTTTTTAGTCAAGCTTCCAAGAGCAGAACATTGATAATAATGTCGTTTGTACTCAGGACTATCATTGTGGATCCTGTGATATGCATTTTTGAATAGCTAATAATTCCTACCTGTCCTTTCATGACTAAAATTCAGAATGGTATCTGACCTTCTGCTCTCTGACTAATTGTCATTGCAGACACACTAATTTTATTTGGCCAGGGCATGGTTGTATGCATTTAGCACCTTATCAGTGGAAACCAGGAAATGAAAGAATTAAATATCAGACATCTGAGAACTACAAGAATGGCTTTCTTCCTATAGGTCAGAGACTAGAATGACATGTCAGTCGACTTAAAGCTTCTTACAAGATAAAAAAAAGAAAAAAATATAGAAAAGTATTTCAATACTGAGGGTAGAAGAAAGGGAAGAAAGAGTTCATACAGTTTAAAATACAGTTTTCAATGACTATGAATATACTTTACAAAAAAATATTTATCAGAAAGCCTTTTCTTAATAAATCACAGGTTATTTCAAAATTGCAGAAGCTGAAGAATTTGAGGTGACATCAGCCAGATCAATGCAAGGTGAAAAATGAAAAAGGTAGTTGCATATTTTCAAAGAAAAACTGTATATTTGACTTACAAACAGTAAGAGGGGAAAAAATCCTGCCACTATGCAATATTCTGGTAAGACTCCATATTGAAGCACAACACGGGGTTGAATTGCTCTGAAACATAAACTGGGGTTGAGTTGGAAAGCTGATCTGTTATGCAATGAGGCTGTTGGGAAGTTGTCTTGCTCATAATGTGTCACCAACCAACTGAGGTAGGTATGCAAAACTGTGAGTCAGGATTAAGGAGGTAGGAGGTGTAAACAGCAATTTATCATCATGGCCAAAAAATAAATATGGTTTATGATTTCCCAAACCTCAGATGCACTGAGACAGTCTGGGACAAATTCATCACTGGAAAAAGTAAAAACTGTTCTGAGATCACTGCAGGTGCACTTGTTTCTTCAGAAATTTCAGTACCTGTTAATGTTTTCTTAAACTTCAAGTATCCCCATGTCTAAATGACCTCAGTTTCTAAAACATCATTAAACATCTCAGCAAAACAGACATTCCATGAATTGCTCATAAAATGCTTTACTTAATTCAGATTACTACATTAAATCTTTATCTGCAATATCATAACAATTTTCACTCTTGGTAAAGCTACATAAGCTCTGTACTATGATCTTAAAAGCTTAGTAGTTGTTTCAACAAATAAAAAAACTTAACTAGACCATATCTTTGTAATTGCTGTTTCTGAAGAATGCATTAAAATCTACACTGTTAGTACCAGTAATTTTCAGAGTAATGCAATTCAAGTTATATTGTAGGACTTGGTTATAATTTATAGGATGTTTTTATAGCTCTTGCAGAACGTACCAATATCTTGCTGACCACAATAAAGTGCAAAATTCTCCCTTAATGTTATATATTCCACAGGAAAATGCACACATGTATACCATATCTTATTGTATTATTTTTACTTGGAAATGTGATCAAGCTATAATAATTTTTAAATGAGAGGAATACATGGAAAGGTGTTTCAGTTAGTACTTCATAAATTATTGGTTCCTTCTTTTACCTTCACTTTTAATGAAAATCTAGCCCTCTTTTTAATAGCCTGGTCATCATTTCAGATGCAGCTAATCATAATTAACTCCCTGTGAATTAATACTCTAAAATGAGTTATAGCCCTATAAAGTCCTATACCCTATAGCATATTCATCAAAATTGTGCTGGAGACTAAAATTTAATTCCTTACCATCATTGCCAATATTTCCAATAGAAGAAGTTTAAAAGAAGTAAACTGGGCTCCTTAATGTAAAGTGGAAATTATTTTAAGGAATTATAAATTCTGCTCTGAAATTATGTGTCTCTTGATTGTTTGGCATTTGAAAGTTTACTGCAGAATGCTTATTTACATACTGCACTTAACTGGAAGCTGGAAAATGCCAGTTCCAACACCGAGATGCATGTAAACCAACACTTGATTAATTTTTCCTTATTTCCTGGATTCTTTCTCAATAAAGACAAAGATGGTAGGTGATTTTAAGCCTCCATTTGTCTTAACAGAGCAGCAGACAGGAGTTTGGCATGACTCAGCAGGGTTGCCCGAAACATAAAGACTCAATGATTGGTGATATGACTGTTTACCCACCTACAGAAAAACACTGCTACCTATTTATTTTCAAAAGCAGACTCTCTGCAACTTAGTCAGTTCATAAGTTGAAATTATTCCAAAGAAAAAAATTCCAGTCATGTTTGATAAGTACTTTCACACCAAAATTCAAAAGTAAAGGATTCAACAAATGAAATGAGAGTTTGTGAAGCCAATAAAATACACAGACATGGTGGTTGCTCTAGTGTTGCCAGTATAGTTCAGTTAGAATTTGCTCTTCTTTAATTCCTAGCTATAGTCCCTTGCTGTGCTAAAGTGGTAACTTTCTCTTGCTGTAATGCATTAATAATATAATTATTATAATGTAATCATAGGAGGAAATAGGAGGAGGAAAAAAACTTTTGGGTCAACAACATTTTACAAGATCTCTTGTTCGTAGGAGTTTATGTTTGCTTTTTTTTGATTTTTTCTTGTGTGCCAAAGTCAACAGTGTAAAAGTTCAGACATACTTCTGACTGCCCTATTCATGTCTGAATATTCCTAGTTATCTCAAGTCACCAAAACGAAATTTTTCTCTCTACAAATCCCTGTGGTGTAAGCTCACAAACCAGGAATTCATAGTTTCTGCAGAAATTGCTGGAAATCCTGGTCACTTGAACGAGGTTCACAGATCTTCCTTAGCTTTGGATAGGGGAAATCTTACTGCTAAGCAATGTGAAGCTGTGCTTAGGTCAAGTCAGGTTAAAAATATGTATTGCCTTCAATTTCTGCAACAGCAACAAATCTTCAGATTTAAGAGACAAAGGAAACTGTGCTCACCTACTTTTCCCCAAGATCAAATCCAAAAGATATCCTTCTCTATATTCATCTGACTTGCTGTGGACATTTGGATCATTCATTTCATCAGAGCTTCTGATGTTTGAATATCTCATCTCACGTTGTAGTTGTGACGTAAACTCCACTCCTGCCAAAATGCAGCATTTGTAGAGAAACCATTACCTCGAGTGCTGCAGCGTTTCTGTTTAATTTTTTTTTCCATATTGCCCCTTATTAACAATTCACTTAGCAAATGACTCTTAACAGTTGTCCTGTCAGAAATTTCTGTCTGAGAAGTGCAGGTTCTATATGCAAATAATAATTGACTTTCCTAGAAACAGCTCTTCCATTTAAGCGAAACAGCTACTTCACTCTCTTACCTGTGCCTTGGTGAGTGTGAAGTTCAGTCTCATCTTTCATATCATGCCTTATTTTGACAAAAGTATTTAATATAATAATCTAAATTAAATTCTAAAAATTAAATAAATTGTTGTACTAATGTCTTTATCCAGCCAAGCCTTATTAAAAAATCACACATAATATTTGAGCAGATAACAATATATGAGGACCAATAAACACTTTTCTCCTACAGTATTTCTGTATTCTTGCTGTTTTCCTGGGTCCAGTGAGCAGTGTGATCCCTGTAAGATATTTATGGCAACTGATATTTTGCTTGAAGGGTTTACCCCTAGTTCTGGGGATATCCCAGATGTATCACCCAGCCTTACTTGTATTCCCACTTGTAAACAGCTCCCGCTTTCATAGTTAGAACTTCAGATAGATAATAACCTTCCCTCATGTATCCCCTTGCTATGTCCTTAAGGAATAAGCCAAAATGCACATTGGTGTTCTATTACAGTTTTTTATAAAAGAAAGGTTGAGCCTGAGGTAAATTTGAATTAAATATCAGGCACGGTTGGGTTTGTTGTTTTTTTCTTTTTTGTTTTGTGAAAATTTTCTTAATTTTAATCTACTAAAAAAAAAAAAGAAATTGTTGAGCATAATTTCCCTTTCTGCACAGGCACCTAAGGCTGTAAAAAATGCTTTGCTTTTAAACAATTAAATCCAATAACACTAGATTCTGAAGGGTTTTTCTCCTGTGTTCTCTAGAAGTTAGTTATACTTATGAGGACTGTTTAATGATAGCATAAATTTTGAAGTCAAATGAATCTAAAATTTTACAAATCACTTAATAACATATATGCTTATTGTCATAAAATTTAAAATAAACAACAACAGCCAAAAAAATCAAAACAATGTTTTAAAAACCAACAACAAAAAAAACCAATGAAAACACAAAACCAAAACCCCCACAATATGAAGGGGTTTGCAATAGATTTTTAATTATCCGGTCTGAAAGTCTTAATAATGTACGGAAGTTGTGTTCCAAGGAAAGAATTAGATCTCAGCATAACAAACACCACTGTGGTTGTTATCATTACGAGTAGAAATTCATTAACTTTAGCAAGGTTGTATCTACTTGAAGCAGGACTCAACTTAGATAATTAAACTAGAGCACCTGTGCTAAAATTTGACTTTGTAACTTCTCAGCTTATTAGTGAAGGACCAAGAAACTGTTAAAAGTTGAGAAAGTTTCATTTTGCTTTCAGAGAGTGGAGTTCCACTTAAATCTAAATCCTGGAAGTTCATTTTGTGAACTACCTTGGATAACTTCTTTAATGAGAGCAAGCCACAGAAGCTAGTGTGATTTTTATCATACAGCTCTACATCACATGCAGTGAAAAATTTTAGAATAAATTCTTCCTTCATGAAGGGAAGCTCTGTAAAAAATAAAATTTTCATAATGAACATCAGGAGAAGCCCACATTAGAAGAATTGATGTATAATTATCATGATAAGCAAATTTCATATGTGATTATTACTTTTTATTTGTAGAAATGGAATGGACATTTCAGTTTCAAATGGAAAATTTTAGTGACAAAATTTAATTTGACATAAGAACCTAAATTCATACTTTGAAATAAAGACAAATGGGAGGAAGGCAAGTGTGGAACCAAGAACATCTGTGCCATGCTAATGTATAAGATAAGGTGGAAAAATAGTAAGAATTCTATTTATTGGAATTGTTCATGAGAAGATTTCTTTTTCTGACAGTCTCTCTCTGGGGATCAGTGGGGGAAAAAAACATTATACATGTTTCTTAACATCTAACGTTTATGTAAACCTGTATGGCTTACTAAAATATTAATACATTCATTTTTCTGCCTGACCCTTTAGTGTTGAAATGTCAGTAAAATACATAGGTAAGTGACATGAAAGACTCCATCTTTTATTTTTTTTTGGTAAATGGAAAGTTCATAATGGACACTTAACAGGAAAAGTCACAGTAGAAGAAAAGTAAAATGGTATTCTACAAAGAACTGTTTGAAGTTAGATAGATGACAGTCTGACAAAGGCTTGTTGTGAGAAGGATAGCTCCATAAATTGTTTTATTTCTTTTATCAGCATGATGCTCTAGCTGGTGACAGTTTTGATTTATTTGTAGTTGTGACCTTTCAGACTGAGGAATGTTGCTCTATGGGGATATGAGAAATAGATCTCAAATATGAGAAATAGTATTTTCAGATATTTCATTTTTTAAAAAGTACTTCAGTTTCTTGTTAATTATTGCAGCAAATGTTGAAAATTTTGTTTCTTCTGAAAACTGAAAAAATTGTAATTTTAAAATATCATTTCTGTATTTGAATCTTTGTGAAAGAAAGCAACACAGGTACATATAGTGTGATCTTAATAAAGAGATTAAAAAAAATTTTGGTGAGCAACTGGGTCCCATCACAATAAAACATAAGCACTAGAAATTTACAACATCCTTTCAAATAATGTACAGTTGTTTCACGAATATAGGCCGCACGGACTATAAGCCGCATCT
>PYHW01010620.1:1607966-1619345 GCA_013186435.1 Turdus rufiventris | reverse complement strand
CACCGGACTATAAGGCGCACTTCCGGGTTTGGGGAAAAATTTTAGTCAAAAGGGTGCGCCTTATAGTCGTGAAATTACTGTAGTACTGGATCCCACATAATTGCTGGGTAACTTCAACTACTTCTTCCTTTTTCACGTGTTCTCTGTCATGTCACAAAACTCTGTGCCAAAAGATATTTAATCCCACACAGAGGACAAGAAGGAATGAAAATGGAGAGAAAATGATCTGCTAGGAAGGACAGGAAGGAAATCTTGTCTTATCTCATTTGATTTGTCAAGCAGGGCTGACTTGGCAAAGGGAGGACAGAGCAGTACAACGTCTAGGCAAGGAACCCTTGGTTGAGATTTAAGCAATACTAAAATTCATCAGGAAAATAAAGTAATTATACTAGAAAGCAGAATGTCAGTGCCCAAGCTGTGCATCCCGTGCCTGGAGGTGGGAAGGAGATCAGGTACTGTGTAACTGAGAGGGTAAAAGTGGGCAAGGCTTTCCATAACCTTCTCTGTGCCAAATCCTTTCCCTTTCATGGTGTGCTTATGGCCATGCCCTGACTGCATTCTTACACGAGTCCAGGGCCTACAGGGAGCTGGATTTTCCCCACAATTTAGCTTCAAGGTCAACTAAGCAGAAGGCAGGCTGGTTTATGTTTTTCCTATTTTCTACTATATTCCTGTTCCAATATTAGTATCATAGGTGCAGAAAGAGTAAGTCTCAAAATAGTCAACCAACCAATCTGGATTTGAGTGTCTTAGATTTTTTAAATTTCACAAGATATTTTAAGAGCCAAGAATTTGTTTGTATTTGACTGAAATGATCTTTCAGAAGAAAAGCCAAGCTGAAGAGATGGAGAAACCAAAATCCTTGAAGCTTGTTCTAATAGAAACATTCCCATTTTTCCTTAAAAACAAGTCCCTGAATTTCTCTAGCTTCAGATTTTAGCAATTTTTTTCATATTGCTCCTTACAGAACAAAAGCCAAACAGTACTTAATTTAGGCCATGCTTTCTTCCTTTGAAATGATACACTGAAAGTAGATTGCCTTTCAGTCCACTCCTCATTACTTAAACATATTCCTCTCCTTAAATATTTGCCTTTATGTCATGGATCCCATGTGAGAGACACTTCTCTGTATTTTATAACTTCTAAATTCTGTATCTTGCTCCCTACTAAAACTCTTTCCTGATTTTTTCTAAATTCTGATATATATAAATGATATATACCTTTCCATACTGTAGGTCTAGAAGCTATTTATTGAATATGAAAACTTTGGTTTGGGCAGTAAATCCACTCTTGAAATATTGATAATTTTCTATTCTGTCTAGTCCTTTTATGTGAGTGATTGCAGATGGAAAGGTAAAAATATAAAGCAGAATCCCCACCTTAAAAATAAAAGGTAACAGTAAATGTAAAGTTAAATCAAAGAACAAATTGTAAACAAATACAGCATTAAGCAAAGAAAAAAAAAAAAGCAGTATATTGAAGCACATYTATTGACTATGGACTGATAATTTTCTCAGCAGGTTTGCATAGATTCTTTGTATTCCACAAAAAAAAGCCAATTATGTATTAGAATTTAAGCCAGGTCAGAATGTGGATAAAAATAAAAAATTAATAACAATTAAAAATTAATTACAAAATGGTTATGATCTGAGAAAAATAATTCTGATGGGGAAAAAAGTAGAAGTTAATGTATTAAGTCTCATGGTACTTCAAGAAGTGCTGATAGTTTAACTTAATTCTCAAGTCACTAATACAAGGCTCAATCCCAGCACGTTTTACAATCTTTTCCTGCTCCTATCAGAATTACAACCTAACAGTTCCTGGAGGTGTGGCAAACAAACTCCTGTCATGAGAGCAGAAGTGGTAGCTGAGGTGGAGTCTCCATCAGAGAGGGGTGTGAAAGGAGGCTCCAGAGGTGCCAACAGCTACCAGCATTCAAAGGCAGGAGAGGACTGAGCTGCAGAAAATGGGAGATTTCCCTAAACAGAAACATTTAGGCTCAAAGATTTTCAAGAGACACAAATCATGAAGAAAGGGATGACCATATCCTGACCCCATTGAAGAGGGAACTATTGTCTTTCCAACTGGAAAAGTGGGAAGGGAAGAATTAGACACTAAATCAAAAAGAAGACAGCATGGACAAAGCAGAGAAACAAGACACTCTGTATGACTTTGAAAGAAATGACATGTCCTTAGAAAGATGCTAGGTTTTGTTCTTTAAAAGAATTGAAAATGGAGCTGAAGAGAGGAAATTTATAATACCTGTGTTCTGAGAATGTTTGAAATACATCAGCATCAAACATGAATCCACAGGGTCAGCAGTAAGGTGCAATCCCAGGGATTTCAACCAAAGACAAATGACACTTTTGGAAATGATTTTGGGATGGAGAGAGAGGCCAACCAGGACAATCAATCCTTTTTTATCTATTTACAGCTAGCTACTGCTGGTGACATGAATTTGAGCTACATGTAGAAATGGTTGCGTCCTTATTTTCATGTGTTTCTCTGCCATTACTTGTTTTGTTAACTTCATCATGTCTCTTAACCTCCCTGTGCCTGCCCTGCTAAGTTGCACAGCACATATAAATGAGTCACTTATTATTTCTGTTGATCTGAAAGGAATAGCAAGTATTTAACGTGTTATCTGAGACATTATAAGGTTTCCTCACACACTATCCTAACTTAAATTTACAAATCTGAAAGCAGATGCCTGAAGACTAATACTTGAAAAGCTTTTTTTCAATTTCAGAAATCTAAATAATTTCTCACTGAAACTGGAGATGTTACACAGAGGCTTAAAAATGTGGGACTATTCACAAGGAGAAGTCTTTCGAAAAGTTTTGCAATTATGTGATTTTCAAGGTAGAGGCAAACTTCTAAATTATCTTTATGACTTGTAGATGAGACAGGTTGAGCAAAGGTGAGGTTTGCCCTTCAGTCACTCATTCATATTCATTCAATGTGCATAATACCGATGAACTCTTGAAGACTAAGAAAAAAAAATCTCCATTTCACATGCTAATTGAGAATCAGTTTTTGGTTTAATATGTATAAATTAAATTGCATGGGATTTTATTTCTGTGGTAGCTACTTTTACATACATTAATGAATGTGCTTTTCCTGTCCACCAGAGCTCCTTACATACCTTATAGTTGATTTTCCTGTCCATATCAGACATCTTAGGAGTTATCTGCTTTCTATCATACACCTTTTTAGGTAAGCAGTTAAAAGGTGTTAAATTGCTCTACAGACAGGAAACTTTTCATGATCTTTAAATGAATAGTGTAGTACTGATAGTAGATGTACTGTAAACATTATAGAAATAGAAATTGAATAAGATTATAATGTTCCTAAGGTTCTTTTTTCTGAAAATGCAAAAGATTTATGGAAAGAGCTGTTTAAATTAGAGTAAATCCTAATTCACCATACTTAAATACATACTTGTTTATGGATTTATTATTTGTATATATTTATACAATTTATATATTCTAGGCAAATTTCTATTTTCCCAGCAGAATATATTTCTATTATAAATTTTAATATATTGATTATACAGTAAGAAATATAGTTTAATATTTAATTTATAGACTTAATCTGCTATTGAACATCAATGTCAATTCAAATAATTTTCCAACTACTTTGATTTCCAGGAGAATATCAAAAGTCAGCCATTAATTCTCAACATTGCTCCATTTACTTTTGACCCTGATTCTCTATCCCTCATGTTCACCACTACAAATTTAATGCCTCACACGGGCAAAGTTTCCTCCTTTTTTTTGCTTGCTTTTCCCTCTCACCTTTTTTGCAGGGTTCTCATTTTCCATGTTCCTTTGTTCAGTCCAGTCTCTTAAAATTTGCTACAGTTTTCTCTCCTATTATAAATGTAAACTTAATCTTTTCCTTACTACAGCCTGGTGATTCATTAAGCTCATCATGATGGAATACACAAGTACCTCTTTTCTTTCAAACTGCTTCTTTATCACTTTGTTTCTTTTAAATTAAATATTTTGCAATGCCTGAATTTTTGTGTGTGTTTGGTTTAACCCCAGCCATCAAGCAAACCCCACGCAGCCCCTCAGTCACTCCCTCGCCAGCAGGACCAGGGAGAGAACTGGAAGGGTGAAAGCTAGAAAACTGGTGGGTTGAGAAAAAGGTGAAAAGGGAAAGCAAAAGTCACACACATTAGCACAGCACAACAAGAAATTCACTGTTTCCCATGGGCAGGCAGGTGTTCAGCCATTTCCATCAGAGCAGGGCCCCATCACACATAACCCTGACTTGGAAATACACACTCCAGTTCTCAAAAAATTCACCCCTTTCCTCCTTTTTCCCCCCACTTTATAAACTTAGCTTGATGCCGTATGGCCTGGAATATCCCTTTGGCCAGCTGGGATCACCTGTCCTGGCTGTCCCTTGCTTCCCCAGCCTCCTCACCACTGTGGCAGTATGTGAGGCACAAAAAGCCTTGGCTCTGTGTAAGCCCTGCTCAGCAATAACGAAAATATCTCTATATCACCTCCACTGTGTTCAGCACAAATCCAAAATACAGCCTTATACTAGCCATCATGAAGAAAATTGACTCTAACCCAGCCAAAACCAGCACAAACTGTTTTAATATTTTCCTTTCTGCTACATTTTGTTTTCCCTTCTCAAAACTTTAGTTTAATCTCCTTTTCATTTTCCAGTAATTTTTTACCTCTGTTTTTGTTTTCTTTGTTTTAAATCTTGAAAATAAAATTATTTGTGTTCCTGTGACTGAGCTTGGAAACCTCAGGACAAAATCCAGGCTGTAGCATTTGAAAAAGCAGAGCTGTAGGGTGCTATCACTTTATTGTTTCTTTGAATTAGTTAGTGCAGTATTTTGTTCATTATAAACACGATTCTGATGCCCTGGGCCTCTTTAGATATTGCAGGATAGATCTATGATACTGAACCCTAGACTATAGAGACTGTTACGGCAAAAGGCAATATTTTGTTTCATACTGCTGCACTGGAGCTTTTTCTGGAGGTGCTTTTTCAGAAAATTGTGAAGCCATTCATGATGTCACAGTGCTAATCTTTGTTTGAGAGGTAGCCACCAAGGAGAGCATATGAAAAATGTGAAAAATCAGGGAAAAATCCCCAACAAATGGAGTGAGCATGTGGGACCACACCATACAGCTCTTGTTTGTCAACAGCAAATGCAGAAATAGAAGGAAGTATAAATTGTCCATCTGTGATTTCACAAATGAGTAATTGTGGACTACCTCAGAAAACATTGCACGTCAAAGTCATACACCACTCTGACAAAGTGAACAGGAGAGTTTTTAAGTGAAGTCTGTATTCCAGTATGGATAACAACTTTCACAGAGGGAAACTCTAGTGGGGATTATTACAACCACACAGCTGTAAATTGGCAGATAGATAAAGGTCACTCAGAAAAGGTAAATAATCCCCCTGCTCCAGTGTAGAGCTAAATCACAGCAGCATCATGTTTTTTCCTGATAGAAAAGCATGTTTTTTATTAGGTATAGTACCATGAGAGCACTTCAAAAATCCTTACTGGAAGTCACAAGTAAAACACATGCACATGCTATATGAACTAAATTTGAAGACTGGGGTACTATTGCCCAAAATATTTATTTATTTGTTTGTTTGTTTGTTTATTATATTTCATTCATTCATTCATTCACTCATTCACTGTTGTTCTTTTCTGGTTTGTTTTTTTTTCTGCTCCTCCATATTTCTTAATCTTCTTTGAACTGATTATGAAATAAGAAATAATTATTTGGTGCAAGGAATTATGGATTTTTCAAAGCAGGATGTTTCAAAACAGAGGTGTGGATCAAAAAAAATAAAAAGGAAACAGGAGGTTGGAGAATATTTACAAAATTAGAGAGTCTTAAGTTTAGAAGGCCTGATGGATTCCTTTGATATTACCAAGGAAACTAGTTATAACTGTTTAGCTGTGATTAAGACATTTTGCTCTTAATACGACAAGAAGAGCAGGAAGGGGCAGGTAAATACAGCAGCTCTCTCTAAAGACCAGTAAGGGTGAGAGGAGGATGTTCTGAGCAAATCTATTCCAGCCAGCCCACTTTCATTTCTGAAAGACATGAGATCATAAACAAACTCATTGGTAAGTATCTAACAAATAGTGAACCGTTAAAAAGATGGTGTGGATCTGTCAAGAAGAAATCATGTCAAAGTACTCTAATTTCTTCCTCTGACAAGGCAACTGACCTAGTGGATAAAAGAAACACTGAAATTGTTATACCTTGACATCCATAAGGCTTTTGACACTGTTCCACATGACATGCTCAGAAGATTACCGTTAACAACCTGGATGACAGAATGGAGAGTACACCTGTAAAATTTAATGCTGATATCAAGCTAGGAGTATTGGTGAGCTCTTCAGAAAACAGAATAAGAAATCAAAATTATCTTGACTAAGTGAATAAATGGTGTAAATGGCAAAAATAAAAGGCAGTATCAAGAAAAGCAATTCTCTCAAATTGCTGATTTTAAAAATAAGGAGAGCTCTGCAAAAGGACACGAAGCATCATGATTTTCAATACATAAAATTATTCCAATCACGTCTAATATTGTAAAAAATATATTAATTGTGTTTTTTCTTGCTCCTAAGTGGTGATAACAAGTTGGGGGAGAAAAGCTTATTTGAACAGAAAACATATGTTAAATAATTATTTAGATTTTTAAGGAAAGTTTTCCAAGTACAATAATCATCTTCCTCTGATGCGAGATTATCTTCAGTGGTACTTTTAAGAAGTATGGTAGATAAATATCCAGTGGGGATGATGTAACTATGTCAATTGGTTTATCATGCACCAAAGAATGAGTATGGACTGGATATTCTTGAGAGATCCCTTCTGGTTTTTTTATCATTTTTACTGTAAAATATGAATTTAAGCATTCCGCTATGTGAGAGAACTGCTGAAAAAAGCCTGAATGGAAAAAATTATTTTAATATCTCTATCACATTTTGTAATTGGGAAGATGGGAATAGGATGACAGCATCTTTTGCAATTTTTTTCTAATTGTATTAGAAATTTTTTCTAATTGTATTTCAAACCAGAATCTGTGAATGCAGAAAGGAACAGTTTAAAACATAGTAGGTTCAAATATGTATTTGAATATTTTGAAACTCACAGAGTTTCCCTTCTAGTTCAGTTTAAATTTACTTTTTTCAGCCCTATTTGCTCCCAGTGATAACAAATCCTTATTTAAATAGATTCTGTCATGTTCTCCATAACATACTGTATTAGCGAAGACATTATTTCACTGAAAAACTAAGACTACAAGATTTGTAACTGAGAATGCATCCAGGTAGTTTGGGGAGGATTTTCCAGCACATAATTAAGCTGTCTACATGTTTCTGTTTTATTCTTCCTCATTTTTGTCATGAACAGGGATGTGAGAGATGTGAAGAATCAAGATAGAATTTGTAAAAATTATTCAGATGAATTTAAAAAAAAATATTGTGGTCACTTTAGTAATAGAAATACAGAAAAAGTACAATTAGATACCAGGGATTTCTAAATGAGCAGACTTCTTTCCAATTTCATCTCATTTGTTTTGTAAAACCCAGCAACTCCTCCAAAGAAGAAATCTAGGAATAAAACTAGTAACAGCAACATAATTTTCTAAAGAAAAATTGCAAGGATCTGCTATGGACCAAATTTTTTATGTTACCTTGGCAACACTTCAGCTACCATAATAAAAATATTTATATAAATGTTACACAGAAGTTAGCCCTTCTCTTATGGTATTACAATAACTGTTTCCAATAGTTCTGCAGTTGAAGTCCTTTTCCGTTTAAAAAAAACCAAAATACATTTCAAAAGATTGTAAGAAAGTAATGAATTTTCAAAAATGCCGGCATGAAATGCACATTCAAAATCCATTAGCATTCATAAATAATATTTATAACTTGCCACTGAGAAATAAGGAACTTTGCAAATATAAATCTAAACTACAAAATGAAATCAAGTTCGCCACAATTTACATCAGCCACCTCACTAATAGATCCCAACATCTTTTTTAAGGCCAGGTGAGAGGGTTAACCAATGTCCCTGTGCTAACACAGTTGTGATTTTAAAATCTAGGGTAGTGTTTTATTCACTGTGCACAGATAGGACACACATGAGCTTTATCAACACTAGTTCACTATTGTCTGTGCTGGACTGCCCTGGGTGATTTAGTCCTTAATAAAAGATAATGGGAAAATAGTGAATGTTACATAATACAATTGGGTACTGGAGAAGATAATTTGGGTCTTTTTATAAATCAGAAAAAAGGATGAGGGTTACCCAGTCTCGAGTGGGAAGTAGTTTGTCTGTGATCAAATACAGCAGCCATAACTGATTCAGGATGATTTCTTTATTAAGAAATAATTTTAAACATTGAAATAACTCTGAAGTGAATGCAGCATTTTTTATAAAAAGTTTGCTAGCTCTTGGAGAGATGAGAAGTTGCACCAACCAGAGGTTTAGTTCCACAGACTGATATTAAGTCTGTTCAACATTATGGTGCTTACACGTGTATAGCCATGTTTTAAAAGAGAAGATATATCACACATAACCATGTATGTGTGAGTGTCTGAAAAGGAAACTAAATATAAGTTCAAAAATTCAAGGTTTTTCTCCCCATGTCTTTGCATAAGGGCAAAGTAGTTCCTAATTTAGGTTTATCTAGAGGAATCCTATTTCTATATAGTAATAGTATTAGAAAAAAAAATATTATCTTCTATGCAATAGTCAACTCCCAAGAGCTGTAATTTAATTCTAATTTTAAGAAAAAACTTTAATCATATGAACTATTCAATATTGAAATAGTCAAAAGGTACAAAGTATTCAGTATTCCTCATTTGTCATTTCTCTTCCATAAGTGCAGCTTGTAAGAATGTTTTAAATACAGTAATTTCACGACTATACGGCGCACCAGATTATAAGGCACACTTTTTTTTGCAGCGAAGATCCGTGCCACGCACAACGAAGTAACGAATTAGTAACAGAATCCCTTGATCCTGGAGTTTACTGGCAGGTTCTCAATTTGCAAACATTTTTCGGAGTTTGGGGTAGCCTTTAAACACAGCCCTAGATGTCCTCCCCATGCCATGGGCCCTGGCACTCCCACCCGCCCCCGGCTGGCAAGGTGGGGCTCAGGGAGGCTGTCGCTCGCAGCTGCCGCGATTTGGAGCGGCTCAGGGCTGCCACGGCTCGGGGCGGCCATGGCTCTCACCTCGGGGTGCTGTGGTTCAGGGCAGCTCGGGGCCGCCTGCAGCTCGGAGCAGGGCAGGGCCGCCCGCTTCCCCCCACCCCGTGCAGCTTCTGCTGTCCGGGGGCTGCCCGGTTCCCCCCATGCTGTGTGGCTCGGCACTCCTGTGGCACCGCCCCCCCTCACGGCTCGGTTCACGGCTCACACTTACGGGTTGGCAAATGTCGCAACATTGTACATTATATATAAGGTGCACCGGACTATAAGGCGCACTTCCGGGCTTGGACCAAAATTTTAGTCAAAAGGATGCGCCTTATAGTCATGAAATTCCTGTAAGTGAGAAAACCTACTTTGCTTGTAATTATTTTAGTTTTAAAGCAGGCAATTAAATATCTCCTTTACAACTCTGTACTTTTAATAACTGCATGGACTTTACTTACTAAATTTCTTGGAAGTCCTTGCATTTTAGATGGATGCTGTAGTTGTTACACTTTTTGTCATCTCTTCTGTGATTAATATTCAAATGTAACCATACCTGTTGCCATAAATCTGATTTTTGCTGAACACATAGAGCCCAGGTGGCTTCCTGGGGGTTGTGAGCTCTCAGCAATTTGAAAAATTGGTTCATTTATTTACAGTGATCATAATTTTTAAAAGTCAGTAGTTACTAAAAAATAGTGTCTACATTAGTAAGGATTTGTTTCTTTCCTTATGGACAAAATCCCAAACAAAAAACTAACCAAAAAAAAAAAAAAAAAAAAAAANCCAAAAAAACAACCAAACAAACAAACAAAAAAAAAGATTAAAAAAAATAAACCCCAAAAATAAACCCCTTTGAAAAATCAAACATCTGATTGTAATGGGATGCTTTATGTGAAAATAATTCCCACATTTTGAAATTATTTGCAATCCCTTTTATATAATTTCGATTTTTTTTTTCCAAGGAAGGTCTTTGAAAGTTTCATTACCTTAAATCATAGAAAACTAGCTCATTTACTGCTCAGAGGGAAAAAATAAAACCTAATTCAACTGTATTATAGAAAATTGCACACCATGAAGCTTCACAGATACAGAAAAGCAAGCTCATTAATAGAACTCATGGGACTTTGAATTATTTCAATTAGTAGAAGATCATCAAAATATTTTGATACTTCTCAATTTTAAAGGTGAGATGCAATGCTGATAAATAGTAGGAACCCAAATCACTTGAAGATCAGGAGAAAATTTTTAAAAGATGCTTGTTTCAAAGGTGTAGCTAGATTCTTCCATTTTTGTAACTACACAGGTGCAGTAGTCTGCTCAGGAAGTACCAACTCTAGAGTTGTTACATATCAAATTTTAAAAGATGGTAAAAATATTTAGAAAAGGATTATTAAATGATTCTTAGCAAATAAGTAAAAGAATAATATTAAAATTTGCATATTTAAATCATTTTTACTTGCTAACATAAACCTCATCCTTTTTTTGTATGTCATTTGAGCCATGTTAAAGTATTCATGCAAGAAATCCTGGTGTCTTATCTGGAGAGGACAGAGTCCACATTCCTTTTCCTTCACCCTGATGTGTTGCTTTTACTGTGTTACCTTAAGACCATGTGATATTTTAAGTAAGAGGATGCAAAATCAGGGAGTAGTATGCAAAACTGAGTGAAGTAGGTTGCAATTGTTGTGGCATACATTCCTATCTGGTATCAGGTAAACCTCTCCCATCTACAGAAGCTCCTTCTGAATAAGTCAGGCTTGTATGTTGCTTATAGTGTAAGCACAACCTGCAGTGACCAAAAGTCTTCAAGTCTTAGTAAAACCATTTAATTCTAAAAGATAAACAGCTAAACCAACTTTCCTTTCAAAATACAAAATTCTGATTGTTTGCATGCCCAACCTGAGCTGCCCTTCTTTACAAGATCCATAGGCTGTAATGCCCAGAGCTGGAAGCCATTCCCAGTAAACAAACTGGAGAGCCACATAAGTGTCTTTCAGTCATATTTAATTCTGGATTAAATTAGATTAATTATATTAAATCTAGCAATTACAGTAAATTCACGACCATAAGGCGCACCGCACTATAAGGCGCACCCGCCGACAGCCAGCAAAATTCGCAACACATAGATCAGATAAGGCGCACCGGACTATAAGGCGCACTTTTTTTTTTTTTTTTTTTTTT
>PYHW01010620.1:1568951-1580022 GCA_013186435.1 Turdus rufiventris | reverse complement strand
AAAGAAAAGAGAAAAAGAACAGACTCTAAATATTGGACTTATTTCTGGTTTTGACTACATTAATTTTCACAGAAACCAGGACAGCAAAAAAAATTCCCCTTCTCAAAGGTCACTAAGAAAGATTTGAGATGAAAGTCATGGGAAGCAGGAAACTCAAAGAATGTTTCAATATTTTGATATCAGTCTATGAATATCAAAGTGAAAGTATTTATAATCTGTTTAGTTATTCATGAGAAATGCAAACGCTTCTGCAGTATCAAGAGTTATGAATACTTTTCAGTGTTTTGAAGCAAGATTACAAAATTGTAGTCCATTACTGCTGCCACATGGCCATGGGTATGGATTTCTTCCATGAGAAAATTATCAAATGTACTTGTGTCTCAGGGTTGTTTGGTTTGTTAGAGCTGTTTGGTTGTTTGTTTTTTTGGGGAGTTCTTTTGTGGCTGTAGGTGGACGGATATTACTCATGGGGTTTGGTGGGGATTTCTGGGTTTCTTTAAGAACAAGTACAGTAATTTCACGACTATAAGGTGCACCCTTTTGACTAAAATTTTGACCTGAAGCCGGAAGTGCACCTTATAGTCCAGTGCGCCTGATATATGGACAAAGTTGGGAAATTTGCCAACTGGGAAGTGTGAGCCGCAAGCCACAGGGGGAGCCGGCAGGGCCACGGCTGCCAGGTGGAGGCGGGCCTGAGGCCCTGTGGTTGGCAGGTGCAGGGGGGCCCAGGGGCCCGTGGCTGCAAGGTGCAGGCAAGCCTAGGGACCCGCAGTGCCCCTCCTGCCGGGTACAGGCAGGCCCGGGGCCCCATGGCTGCTGGGTGGAGGCGGGTCCAGGGGCCTGTGGCGCTGCTCCTGCCGGCTGCAGGGGGGCCCGGGGGCCCATGGTTGCCGGGTTGAGGCAGGGCCTCAGCCAGCAACCGCGTGGGGGGAGCTGGGGGCGGATCCTCACTGCAAAAAAAAAGTGCGCCTTATAGTCTGGTGCGCCTTATGTATCGGCAAAAGTTTGGAAATTTGCCGACACCTGGAAGTGCGCCTTATAGTCCAGTGCGCCCTATGGTCAAGAAATTATTGTACTCTGAAACTGAGCATGATGGCTGAAAACCTGTAGCTGTTCAAATCAGTGATAGAGACCTTAATATCACAGAGTGATGATTTTATCTAATAATTAGGGTTCTTCATCCTTAATTATACTGCCTGCAAGTATATGAAAGCTGGAGCTTGATTTCAGGAAAATGAAAGTCTCTTGAGTTTAATCTCAATCTGTTCATCTTTCCATAAAATTTCAGAACTCTCTTTCTCGTCCTGTCTGAGTTTTCACCTCAGCAGGTGATTTGGACTGCAGTCTGTATTCTGCAGCACGATGTATGGTTGAAAGCTCTGCTACTCTCCACAGCTGTCTGGTGATGGTCAGTAATCAGCACTGTAGTTGGATTAGTTGGATGAACTGCTTGAATTTGAGCTTTTTGTCCAGCAGAGACTTAAAGCTTCAAGGACGGAGACTGCAGAGTCCTTGGGTAATTTGCTCTAGTGTTTCCCAAAGGAACAAGCTGTTTTCACATTTCATCTTATACCTCCCAGACATCGGTTTTTGTCTGTGGCAGGTCATTCTTACTGCTCTCAATTTCTCTTGCCTGTAAAAAAATTCTTAACAGCATTGCTGGTCAACACTGATGAGGAAAAAACAAGAAGCTAAGATTCTGCTACCTGTACAAGCTAGATTTTTGTGAACTGAAATCTCCACTACTGAATGTTTTAATATCCAGGCCCATAAACATTCTGAATTTTTTTTCTAATAATATTCTACTTTGTGACAAACTATTACATAATAATTTAATATGTAGAAATTTTTTCTTCTTGTCTGAGCCTAGCAGTTTTCAGTTGAGTTCTGGTTCATGTCCTAATGAATAAATAAATTTAAAACAAACAAAAAAAAGTCAGTATGATATTTGGAATGTCCCTGTTTTTTCCTTTCTTACCTTATTTGTCAGCACATGCTCTGCAGAATAGGGTAGTGAGGAGTGAGGATGCTTGAAATGTTAAGTTATATAATCAAAGGAAACACATCTGGTGAAACACATCTGGTTTAACTAAATGCGGCCTCTGTGCAAATAGTATAGATAATATAACCACACAAACTGAGTGGTCTGAATAAGTAAAGACATTTTTACTCTTCAGTATTCTTTCTAATTCATTATTGCCCTGTGGTAGTTTAGATACAGCAGTGTTTTCCTAGTTTCTCTACCAGTTTGAAACCTAACAACCAGTCTCTGTCTTGGTAAAAAAGAAAAATTTCCAAGAAAATTATGCTTAAAAGAACAAAAGCTATCCTACTCATTTTAATAACTGTTGAACCATATTATACCCTTTAATTAAATGTAAAAAGAGGTGGTTTTAATGTCCTGTCATAAGACAGGAGGCTAAACTCTTGTAGAAAGATATCTCATTGAAGTGTATTGGGTTGCTCCCATTTCAGTGCCTGGTTTTCAGAAGAAATGAGATATAATTATTTTTGCTTACAGTATAACTAGGATGCTAGCACAATATCCTTGGTGCTGGTAAGAACTGATGATGCCATTGAAATATTAGATATGATCCAAAGAGAGGAAGCTCTGCCCACGCATGGAGGGCAGAAGAGGTTAGATGCAACTATTCAGTCAATGGAAAAACAGGGGATCCTCACAAGAAATGTATGAAAATTACTTCATCCACAAGTTGTAAACAAGCTTATCCTAGCAACAGGAATGCATTAAGAATTGTATTGACATAAACACCATAATACTTGGGCTTAAGAGCTGTGTTCTTAGTAAAAGTTTGGGAAGCAATTTGTTCAATATGGTAAGCAGTACATTAGTGCAGTGATGCATCTCCAGAAAAAACTTTGAAGGAAGAACATGTCTTTTCATTGAACTTTCTAAGAAACATATGGTGGCATTAACTAAAAACCACACTTAAGTCAGTCCTGAAGTCAACTGAAAAATGCAGAAGTTTTGCTCGTCTTCTTTGCAGCACTTTATGAGACTTTTCCTCACTCCAGTCTTTTATTTCATATACAGCAACAGAGAAGTATGGTTTAAAAAAATAATTCAAAAGACTGCAATCCCTTAATGGAGCAAATATGCATAGAGATATTTATTAATTGTCTCTCAGTTCAATTCAATTCTCAGTTCAGCTGTTTGATACATCCCGGTCTATTTGTAGCATTTTGGTCAATCTTGTATTTTTTTCATTATCTTCTTCACAGCAGTTATATGACTTTCTAAAATTATTGTTTCTGTGGAAAGTATGTTTATGTTAAATATGTTGGCCTAGTCTCCACAAATGTTTTTACTAAGGCTGCGTTGCCAAACCTCTGCAACAAAAATATTTTTTCAAGGTATTTATGTTATGGTACAGAATGGCATTTTTAATAGGCTGTCTCAAAAACACCTTTAGATACACTTTTGCAATCTCTGAAGAGTTAGATAACTCTAGAGTTAGATACATCATGTGACTCTACAGAGGGCTGCCCCAGGTTCTCTTTTGACGGCCCTTATTGCAAGGAAATGTGAAGTATTCTCCTGATGAATAATAGCAGTGGTGCTTTTTACTCTGGAGAGGCAACAAGAGCTCTGCTGTTTTCCTAATGATCAGAAGAATTGAGCCTTTATATCACCAGATAGTGATAGACACTACGCATTATCAGCATCTTACTGAAATAGAGAATCCATGTGAGCTCAGTGACAGTTGTCCACATGATCTATATTTTAGCATGGAAAAGTAAAGGAAATCTTCTGAGATTTTGTGCACTAGAGATCCAGACTGAGCTTCTCTGACTGGAAGAGGTAAAGGATAAAAAGCAATTATGTGAGAAGATGTCTTATTTGTGTTAAATGTCATTGAGTCATTATTCTCCTCCAATTTGTTTCCAACAATTGGAGTCTCTGTTTACAGATTGACATGAAATGCAGTTTCCAATATCTAAAGTGCTTTGTGTCTTTCCCCAAAAATTGGATTGGTTTGACAATGTGCAGGTATTGCTAAACACTGCTCACAGTTCTACGACACAATATCAGTAAATCCAATCACTGTTTGCAGAAAGAAGGTATTTTATGGAATTTATTTTCCTTTACCAAAGAACACTTTCTACTTACAAAATATTGCAGTTTAAGTGATTAAAGAACAACTATATAGAAGGTTTTTATTGAATACTGACTATAACTATCAAATAGAAGAGTTCTAACTGCAAGTCTGGGGACATAACAGTAGCAAAGGTGGTTGTATGTAATCTATTTACTTAAAAGACAATATCTTAGCTGTCTAGCATTATTTTTCCATAGGGTAATCTGCAAAGTAGGTGAAAATGAGTAATTTAATACAAGCAATGCACAGGGCAGAAGTTGAAGCAGCCTTTCAACTGCATATTAGATCAATAAAAGAAGGTCTTAGGTAAAATCAGTCTGTTAGGTCAGAATAATTAAATTCTAAGGTCTACCAGGGTCCAATTATTTCATATAAAGAGCTGAATCACAGCATTTGGAGAAATCAAGTACATGTGACATGGGTTTTGTTCTGTCAGTATGCAATTCAATCTTACACACTCCTAATTTTTGCATCAAATTGTAAAGGAAAACTTTATTTTAGATAAATAGCCTATATTCATTTATGGCTTTTTGGGTGAAGGTAAAAGCTTTCTAATTAATGCATCAAGCATATATTTAAAATTTAATTGAAGTGATAAATTATTGTTATATTACTTTCATGTGTCTTATTAACAGGATGCTATTCACACTTCTATTGAGATAAATATTTCCTATCAAAGTAATTCTTTTTAATATTTTTTTAATATTTTTAAAAATTAAAAGAATTACACTTGTGCTTGGTTAAAACTATTTCTGACAGCAACATGCCTCATTTCTGACTCCTGAATATTCAGAACTTGTGCAGAAAAACTTGTGTAGACATGTTCAGATCACCTCACTCAGCCAATGTAAAATCAACTCTTTCCAGACTATTTATGATACTTTTTTTAACCTGTTCTCAAAGGTTCCCAGGCAATAAGAAGGCTGAAAAATCTCCCTGTCTACCAGTAGATCCAAGGATTAGGCATTGGAAAGCTTTTTTCTCTACAATTTCAAATTCCTCCTTGTTACGGTATCTTCTATAAAGATGGGAAACATCTCTGCTCTTGCTTTTGACATAGCTAAATATTATCATTCTTTTCCCTCGCTATTCTTCCTTCACCTTCTGCCCTTTGAGTTGAGCAACTGTAAATTCTTTTCATTTCTCTGGAAATGATCCTCCGAATTCTACTTCAGATAAGGTTGTTATTTGCTATTCAGGTAATGCTCACATTTGAACATTCTAGGACGATGTTTATTCTTTTGGTTTGTCTTTTAAGCAACTCAGATTCTTGAATGTGGCATCCCTGTTGGGACAGTTTCAAATAAAGGTGTGGCAAACACACAGACCCCTTCATGACCTATAGGTAAGGGTAGTTGCATGGAATTGAGAAATGAAGGTTGCTTTTGAAGGGAAGTAGTGTCCCCAAAGGTTCCATACTGGGCCTAGTACTGTTTAACTAATTCAGCAGTGACTTGCTCAGAAGGTACTACACTCCTTCATCCAAGTTCGCTGATGCATCAAAACTAGGAGGAGAGGCTGATACCCCCGGGTGCTATGCTTTCCCTTCAGAAAGACCTTGACGGGTTGGGGAGATGGACAAAGAGGAACTTTCTGAAACTCAATAAAGGCAAATGAAGAATCCTGCATCTGGGGTGTAACCCCAGACACCAGCATAGGCTGGGACTGACCTGCTGGGAAGAAGCTCTGCAGAGCTGGAAGTCCATGAGTCAGCTTTGTTTTGATTTTTATCTCTAAAAGAGATAAGGGAAGTGCTGGATGATTTAATAACGGCTGATAGGCTCACTTAGTCCAGTAATCAGGTTATGGGACCATTATTCTTACAGCTCCACTGGGGTGGTTGGCTGAATACTGGGACCCTTCACCCTCTGTCATATTCCCTGCCATAACCTTGCCAGATGTATGTCTCTTTCATCCAAGGTACCAATTTATGCTTATATTTGTTTTCTATTATTTCAAGTGACCACACACACTCTCCAAGGTATTTTGCTCATACATCTTAATAATAATCACTATAAACATCACTGTTCTTTGTTGGAGAGCTTGCAGGAAGCTATTTTTTGTATTATTGGGTTAACATATTACAGAGCTTCTTCATTATCTCTGAGCTGCCACTCTACATGGGAAATTAGTGATAGCTAGAAGGGTGGGTGTATATCTGCTTTTTATGCAGCTTATCATTTAGGATTACTATAGACTTTAAACCTTTTTTGGTTTTTTTTAGTTAAGGATTGACATGATTGATGGAGTTTCTCATATTAAATGGTTAGAATGGCTAATAAACCCAGACATGCTATTTTGCCACATCCCTATAGACTAAATAAATAATTTCTTCCTAATGACCTTTCATGACTCTCCTTTTTACATATATAAAGTGTATACACACACACACACACACACACACACACACACATATATATATATGCACTTTCCTTGTAAAGCATACTACAGTTTTTGTACTGTCAAAGCTTTGGCATATAAGAAATATTTGCATCTGCATCACTCCATGTGTGTGCATGTATTCACTCCCTGCACCTAAGCCTAACCATCCGAAAGCTTGTGACAGTAGGTGTAGAGTGGTTTCCTTGTCTGCAGCAGCATTCTTTCAAAGGGAAGATTCCCTGGGGAATTAATTATTGCACAGAAGTCCCACCCCCATGAAACTGCTGTAGACACATAACAGGATTACAGTTCAAGAGTTTAGTAGGATGCAAGTAAAATTGTTCCAGTCAGTCAGCAGCAAGCATCTTTGACTAAGGTAGGAGAATGCTTTCTTTTACACACCTCATGAAAATATAAGGAAGCATTTCTATTTATTTTCTGTACATACATATTATATAATCGGTTCACTTTATAGGAAAAAAATGGGAATTTTTAACTTGTCTGAATCCAACTCTATAAAAATAACTTGTTAAGGTGAGTGCATTCACAGTCAGTCAAACAGCATATATGAAGATTGCTTTAGTATTTGGAGGTGATATATAGTTCAAATATATTTTAAAATATTAAAGGGGGAGCTTCTGTACTTAATAGATCATTAATGATTTTGACAGCTAACACTGGGGGGGTTTGTCGCTTAACATAATTTCCTTGTTTCTTGTAGTTTCATAGCATCTAAGAAATGAAAATTTTAATTTCAAAATATTAGCTGTTGTATATTATATCTGGAAAAAAGAAACATATTTTGTCTCTGGAGTTTTGATAATGGTAGTTCTCAATACTTACAAAAAGGATTTGATACGAATCTTCTAACTTCCTTAGCTAATGAATGTGTCAAATGCATTCATGCAATTCTTGGGAAAGAAATTATCTGGATCTAATAACCTAATGGCATAGAAGTGGTCTCAAAATGTAGAGCTACCTAATCGATGTGGTGACAAATGAAATGATCTGTGGTCTGCAAGGTTAGGAGTTAATTGAATGAAGCGACAGTATTGACAATATTTTCTTTTTTTTTAACAGCTGCTCATATATTCCTAATGGAAAGCTTGGTTTTATTCTTCCTTAAAGTAATTGCACATTCATCCTTAATTGAAATTCCTGGGTTTTATCTAGTAAATTGCTTTTAGGCAGAGCAAGGGTCTTTGACATTTATACTTTGGAGATTAAAGTTGTCAATGTGATATATAGAGCACCTACTTGTAACTATAAGTGGCTAAAAATCATTTTAACCTGCACTGAAAATTTTCATCTACTCTCACATGCTAAAAGCTTGTGTGAGTGCTGGGAAATACCTCAGTTTTTGTGACATATTTAATGTTTTAGATACTGTTTGCTCTCCACATTACTGTATGAAGAAATATAACACTTTTTCAATATGTTGAAGTAAGTTTTCATTAGTTTGCATAGCCAGCTACATGCAACATAAATTGTTTCATTGATAGCTAGATTAAGAATACTATTTAATGACATCTAGATCCTTACTAGAGTTCAAGTCTAAATCCTAGTAAGTCTCCTTACTCGGATTCCAATATCAGAAATGTCACAACAAGTAATGTTTAAATTATTTTTGAGGACTCAAAAAAAGAAAAAAAATAGGAAAACCGGCCTGCTTTTCCTGCACTTCCTACAACTGCTCCATCTTCAGGGAACACAGTGATCAGAATTAAATTCTTTTCTTCTGATGACAAACTCTGCATGCTCACTTGTACTCAGTGAAAGCCCATATCTGCCAATTGGTTCTGGCAACCTAATGTATTTGGAGAATGCTCTTTGCAGGGGGTTGGACTAGATAGCTTTTGGACATCCATTCCAAGCCAAACTATTCTATGATTTTTGTCCTTTCTTTGCTCATCCAGCAGCAGATATCCTGAATGTCTCGATTTTAACACCACGCAATACTGGGAAAAGAAGGGAAACAAAAATTCAGAAAAAATGGGGTTCAGATGCAGAAACATAAATGGAGTAATTAACTCCTGTTTAAATAAAGACACAGTGAAATAGAAAATTAAAACAAGGTGGATAGGAGTTAGTAGTAGCATCACCCCATGCTTTACCACAGGGTGGTGGAACTGTCAACATAGGTGATGTAACAATCAGTTATAGGTGTGAAGGCACGCCCAAACCCTGGGATAGAATTTTAATATGGAGATATCGGAACATAGCCAGGTTATAGAAGTACAGGATGTCTTGGTAATAACCACGCATCACAAAAATTACTGCCACTGAAGAACTTGGCAGCCCTAGTTTCACCTTTCAGACCTAGGACTTCTGCACTGGCCTAAACAGGGCTGTGATTGGCTGTGTGCCGGAGCACCAGACATGTGTCAAGTAGCCTGCCAGGTAGATTGTTTTTGCTGCCTATGGTTTTGGGGGACCAGTTATGTTAAGTCCAGGAAACAGTAGTTAATTCAGCACATACTGAAAGTTTGTTATACTATAGATATGTAATAAATAATCTTTTTCATCACATGAAGCTTTAAACAGGGAATAAAGTGTTGATAAGGAGCTAGAAATCATTTCTCAAATACCAAGTTCTTTTTAGGACATCTGTGTGGCGTATTAATTTTAGCATGTTTTAGGAGAGCATGACAACTTGATTCTCCTATTGCAGTTCTTACGTCCAGGGCTCTCGAGCAGGGACTTATTAACTTTGGTTTCAGGGAGGTACTGGGCAATGCAGCAATATGAGCAGTGATCTCCACTGATACTAACCTGATACTGACAAAGCTGTCCTGAGCAAGTGGCTGTTTTCTTTTGTGATCTATATAGAGTTTGGACATATTCAACACTAATAGGACTGCCTGCTGTCCTTAGTGGGATTTAATCTATAATCATGCTTTGGCTATTGCTGAAATAATTTTATTTTTACTACAGCCTTTGGACCTCTGTTTTCCCCCACTAATCTCACTTGTCTTCCAGTGCTTAACACATATGAACTGAGGAGGTTCCCTCCATTCCTTTAAGTTGGGAGCGAAACAGCTTTGAGAATATCTCAGAACTGGGCAGTGAAATAAAGTCTGCATCCTTTGAAACTTGACAATGAACAATAATCTGTCCTTTTCTTCTCACATTTGAATGTCATCCATATTTAATATGTGAAAATTTTCTACACTGCTTGCTTTATCTTTTCTGGGTTTTTTTCCTACTGGTCCTCTCTGAAACAAAGCATAAAACATCCAGGTGCATGATTTGGACCTGGGGTGGGTTTTCAGGGTAGGGAACAAAAAGAGAAAGAAAGTGGAGGAGGGGAAGAAAGTGTCTAAAATTTGTATCCACAAATAGTTATTACAAATAATTCACTTTTTTGTAGTTAGAAAAGTACAAAGAAAACTAACTTGCTCTGACCAAAGTGCGATCTGCATGGTGCGAATATAAATTCTGTATCTTAGAAATTTAGAAGGGATGCAAAACACAAATATATTGTATGGGGAGAGAGGGAAAGAGAAATCCTTCATTGCCTGGCAAAGAAAGAAGCTGTGTTACTACTTTTGTTTACTGCAGAATGAACTATTCTGCTATCCTGTCCCTACTTACACAAGTCTTACAGTAGGATAAAGGACCCTAGCCAAAAGTGGCTTCATGATGAAATTGCCTTTTGCAATGCTTTATTGCATTTAACACTATGTAATAAGAATTTGAAAATAGAGGGCATTATGAAGTGCAGCTTCAGAGGGATTTGGGGGATTTTTTTTTTGGAGAGTTTGGCATTTTGTTTTTTATATAAATCCACTGTCCAGGAAAAAGCTGATTCAGTTATGTTGTTAGAAGGTAAGGAAAATTAATAGCAGAATTTTAACACATTGTTGCTCAGTTTTGAGCTCTTAAAATTCCTTCTCTGGGTTTCTGAAATAAGTCTGTGCTGACTGCAACAACATTGCCACAGAGGCAAGACTTGGAGCATGATGGAGTGATATTTTGTTTTCCTTTACTTCTATCTCTATTGAGAACTGGTAAAAAGAGGGGAAATATTTGCAAGAATAGAGATTTTACTGATAATGTCGTGCAGAGCCTTGAGGACAAACAGTCTTCATAGAATATATTGATAGGATCTCTTAATATCTCCCCTATATCTGCTCATACAGACCTGGCTAGTAGCTGGCAGCTAATAAGGTAGCTGCTAGTTTGCTGGGTCTGATAAATGCACCTCTGAATGACAGGGGAACTTCTCATGCTAATAGTTGACTTCATAAATGCTTAGTGCAGACCACTGGAAAAAGATCCATTTGTTTTTCTTTAATATCCTGATTTGAATAGATATTTACAAAATTAAAATACTATCCTTTCCCTTTCATTTTCCTAGGAGTGAATAAGGCAAAAATTAAGATACATAGTAAAAAAAAACCTTTTTGGAACATCTCTTTGCTCCACCATGTTTTTCCCATATTATTTCTCCTCTCTCAATTTAACTTTAGGGGGAAAATGATGCAATTGCAAATTCCAGAGACCAAATTACAGTAATTTCACGACTATAAGGCGCACCCTTTTGACTGAAATTTTTTCCCGAACCC
>PYHW01010620.1:1549527-1563651 GCA_013186435.1 Turdus rufiventris | reverse complement strand
AAGAAGAATTATTTTGATTCTTGAATTAAATGAGGAAGAAAATAATAAACCATTAAGATACAAGGTGCATCTCTTTTTTGTTTGTTTGTTTGTTTATTCTCTTTGATGTCAAGGCACAGATCTGTTACTTTGACACAAAAGAGAAGCATTTTCTTACTTTCTTATCCAAGAGCTGTCAAATAAATCTCTGTCAGGTGAATCTAATGTTTGCAGAAAAGCAGTTCCTGTAAGAAGCATCCAATTAGCCTACTTATGTCACTTAGTACTCTGTGCTTTAGTGTTCTCTGACTATAGATTAGTTTCTGTGCTCTAATTCCTGCCATTAATATTCACCCACCATAATCTTGTTTTGCTATGCATTATTTATCAAGTTTAAAAAGTGTTATAGTGAGTTTAACTAGGTAACAGGAAAAAAACTGTTGTCCAGAAAGTGTTTTTAACCTGAAAAATTCATACACTGAAGAAGATGTGAAAAATGTTATTTAAAATGAGACATCTTTACAGATACTGGGGATATGTTATTTGTTTCTGTTTTTTTCTTTCTTTCTATATAACCATCTGTTTCTTTAAATGCTAAGAATGAAAATAAATTTCTATGCAATTTAGTTTGTAAAGAATTTAAAAGTTGGAAATTTGAAAAAATCCTGTAAGTATACCTAAGGGAATCTTTCCTACCAGAAGGGGACTCAAGTTACAAACTCTAAAAGGGGGTCCTAGAGATACTTCCATAGTCTGTTGGGCAGAAGTGCTCTTGCAGATGCTTCTTTAACAACTATGGTTTGCAGAAAACTGTCTGGATGGCCATGGCCAGAGGGGGGTCGGGAAGGGTTCTGTATCCAGCTGGCAGCCAAACATCCATGGGGTTCCAGAAGGCTCAATGTGGAGTCCAGACCTTTTTAATTGCTTTGACAGGATTCTGGATGGGATGGTCAAGTGCACACTCAGTCAGTTTGCAGGTGACACCCAGCTGATCTGCTGTAAGGCAGGAAGGCTCTGCAGGGGGATCTGTACTGGCTGGACTGATGAACCAAGGCCAATTTTATGAGGTTCAACAAGGCCAAGTGCTGGGTCCTGCCCTTGGGTCACAAAACCCCCTGCAGCACTACAGGTTTGGAAAAAAGTGGCTGAAAGCTGCCCAGCAGAAAAGGACCTGGGGGTGCTGGTCAGCAGCAGCTGAGCATGAGCCAGTGTGTGTGCCCAAAAGTCCAATGGCCTGTATCAGCAATAGTTTGGCTGGCAGGACCAGGGCAGGGATTGTCCCTCTGTGCTCAGCACTGGGGCGGTCACACTTCAAGTGCCGTGTCCAGTTCTGGGCCCTGCAATACAAGAAACACACTGAGGTGCTGGAACATGTCCAGAGAAGCTGGTGAAGGGTCTGGAACATAAGTCCTGTAAGGAATGGCTGAGGAAACAATTTACACTGGAGAAAAGGAAGCTCAGTGGTGATTTTATCTCTCTATAATTGTTTGAATGGAGGTTGCAGCGAGGTGTGGGCCAGTTCCTTCTCCCAGTCCACAAGCAATAGGACCTCATGTTGTAGAAGGGAAAGGAAATGGTCTCATATTGTACAAGGGGAGGTTTAGATTGATCACTGGGAAAAGATTCCTCACAGAAAGGGATGTCAAGCATTGAAACAAACTGCCCAAGGAAGTGGTGGAGTCAGCAGCCCTGAATATATTTAAAAGCCATGTAGACATGATTTGGTGGTAGATTTGGCAGGGTTGATGGTTGAACTCTATGATCTTAAGAAACTTTCATAAATCTATTAGTTACTGTATGCTATTTGCTAAATAGCATATATAGTTTTGATAGATGAAATTATTTTCATAGCAAAAAAGAAATTTTAGAAGTTTAATTTTTAAGAATTATATTTGGATTGGATAAAAAAAGAGAGTATGCGAAGTACCAGTTGGGGATTACAAGCTTTTACAAGGGCATTGGATTAGGGAGGCAATCCCTGAAAAATGTCTTGAGAATGTTTTGGTGCATGTTTAATCTGAGACCCTAGATAATAATAATCATGAGAAAACAAAGAAACAAGCATGGGACTTAAATTCCTATGAACATAATGCAACTCTCCTGTGGAAAGGGGGATAGCTGCCTTCTGAGAACATGGTAGAAATCTGGGCCAGACAGTTAACTGAGAGTTTAAGATAAATACATTGTTGTTTTTAGGAATTTAAAATTTTTTGTTAGTTCCTTCATGAAAGTACCTATTTGAGTATTAAATTAAAAGTAAGCACGATTTCCACGGCAGTGGTTTCATCAGGTATCCATTATATACCAAGTGAAGAGCAAGCTAGCTTTGTAAAGGTGTCAAAACTGTTAAGCAGAAGAATAATTTTACTAAATACTTATTCATATTTAAATGAGTGATATGGTTCTACATATGAATAAGTAGAGAAAAAATATGTACTCTGCATGTATTATGTACACATACATATGCAGATAAATAGATAGATAAGTATACATATATATATATATACAGAGAGAGAGATGAAGAGAGAGATGAAGAGAGAGAAAGAAAAAGTGTAGTTTTCTTTCTTTTCAAAATATAATCTAATCATTAGAGCAGTAAAGTAACTGGATATTTTTTCTGTTCTTTGTCTTATTTCAGGCAGAGCAATATTAAATATTTACAGCAGTTATAGCTGTAGTATCTGTATCTATATTTTTTCATAAGTTACATGGCTTGTGATTCTATTGATCAGTGACACTACCTCATATAACTACACATATAATCTGAAAGTTCACATTTCCATCAAAATTTAAGGGGTCTGAGCTGAAGGTACTATGGGAAGCTGGACCCACAGTAGCACTCCTTTTACTGTATTTGCTTTGACTGGAAGAAAAAATTTCTAATGCAGAATATCTGACATTTGAGGAAAAATATGTGATTTGGAGAAAGTGAATAAAGAATTCTGGTCATTAGTTAAACTTTAAACTCATATAGGAATATCTTGGAGCTGATGTAATACATGAGTTGAGGGAAGTTATAAATTGCTAGAGGATATTGTCATAGACTTATCCACATTCGTGGTTTAGAAATACATCTAATGTTGACTTTGTAAAGCCAATTGGTTCCTATGAGTCACTTGTAAGACACTTTGTATTCATATGACAATGAATTTGATTTTTACTGATTCCTCTCTTTTCTTCAGCAAATAAGTTATTTATTACAGATTATATAATGTGTTGCCCCAAACATAAGTTTAAAATTATGAAATTAGAAACATTGAATTTCTATGTATGTGTTAGTCAAGTACTTTCCAAATGAAGCAAAACAAAGTTGTTATACAGTCACACCATTAAACCAGTTAAGGGATTAAAATGTTTGTGCTACTTCACTTATGAAGATGCAAATATATTTTGTGCAGAAACATTCCTTATTCTTTATCCTACTTCTCCTGTGAAACATCTGCTTTAATGTCATAAAATTATGCTTCAGTTGATCAAAATCCAAAGCTCTTGAAGATTTAAATATATAACCATGGAGCACAAATGAAAGCAAACCAGTGATGCCTGGGAATGAAAGGCTTTATGCTTCTCCTGTGACCTGCAGTGCACCCTGTGAATCATCCATTTTCCAAGTATTAACCTAAAATTATTTTTTTATAAAATATATCCTCTTAGTTTCTCTTTATTTGTTTTAAACAAAACCAGCAAAAACCCACTTTGTTTTTTCTGCAACAGTGCCATAACTAGTGCTAATACTGGAGCTAAAGTGGGAGAATATCTGTGCCTGGACTGAATATATTGTACTTTCGAGGTATATCTATACTCTTACCATAACCTCCCAGCCTGTACTAGTAGGTGACTGTGATGCATGGGTGGGATTGTAAGGACCAAACTTTGCTGTTTCTGGTCAGCTCTGTAAGACTCATTTAACAGCATGCTTCTGTCTCTATTCATAACTGGCAGCCTTGAAACCCTGAAATTCTAAGCTTGTTTCCATGGGACATGCAGATCACCCTCCAGTGCCAGTGATGAGGAGGGTTTATCTGGCTCAGCACTGGAGAAAATCCTTTGCTTCTCAAAGTATTATTTCCTCATGTGCAATGTTCAGCAATGTTCTGGATGCAGAGGGGTTAAGCAGCACAAGGAGATGGTAAGTGTTGGTTTCAACGCTGTTTCCAATTAGGTTTGATAAAAATTGTATACAAAAGCAACAGTCAAGGGCAATGGGGAGCTGCTTTAGAAGAGAAGAACAGATGCTGAAGACAGATTTATGCTCCAGGTGATTGGTATAATAAGCTTCAGGAAATAATGCAAGAGACAGCAAAACATTTTAAACAATGTTCTGTGAATAATTTCTCTGTGGTTTTGTTGTTTGTTTTTTTTTTTTTAATTTGGCCTCATCATTGTGTGGAACATCTGACATGCTGTAGTTCTGAATGTACCTGCACCCATCCTGGGAGAGAAGCTGTGGCTGAACTGAGACACTTAATCATTAGTATATGATATATACTGAAATAAGGAATTCATTTCTTACAGTATTAGTGCTTTTCTATTTGGATGGAACTTGGAGGCCAACTTGAAAACGCAAGGAAATATTTTTTTAAAGATATTTTGCATCTTGTATTTTTAATTTATCTCCTTCTAAATTCCCCTAAAAAAAAAAAAAGAAACAAATTGTACTAGAGTGATTTTATACGTGTTTCCCAAAGCTTGAGGTTGAGGGCCTACTTCCCTCTGCCCTTGGTTTTGAGGATCTCTATCTTCTAATTCAGGTGTGCTGAAAGGCATTCCTGCCATATGCCTCTTCTGTGCTTAAAACCATCCAATAGGGCAGGACTGGACGGATAAAACAGGACAGTGAGGGTGATTTCATTAGCAATGAGCAAAAGGCTATTTATTGGATATTGCCTACACGGTTATGTCATTTTGCTATGATTTTACAATTATGACCTCATGACATGTCCTCTGATCAATCTGGTGTTTCTTTTGTTGCTGCAGGACTAGGTCTCTGGTATTGCTACACTTTGGGATACATCATAAGAGGACATGACTGCAGCCTCTGCAGTAACTCTGAAAATTCCAAGGTTTCTCTCTCACCATACCATTAGTCATTTTTTCCATTAAAGCCCTCACATCATTTTAGATGGGGTAAAGAAACAATTTTAATTTAGTGTCTGTAAATACACTGCTTGAGAAGATGTATTTGACAGCTTTCTACACTGTGACATCAGCCCTCTGAACTAAAGCCCTGATGGGGAATTTCACATCAGTTTTGTCAATATTTTGGGCAATTGGAGAAAAGACTGGTGATATAGACCACTTGCTCTGGGAGGATTTTTTTTTCATGCTTGAGAGTCCTTTTTTCTGAGCCTATGAGATAAAGAAATGGGTAGACAGTTGCTGTGCCGCATTGCTGAGGTGACCAGCAGCAAAAATTCAGGATAACAAAATGTTCTCTGGTGAAGGTCTGTGCAGAGCTCACCTCAGAACTGCAGAGAAACGTGAAATCTTCCCAAGCAGTTCAGAAGCACACATCTCTCATTGTATGAAAGATCACTCAATCTGATGGCAAAATGCCAAAACATTTGGTGCAGACAGTGTAGTAGATACGGAGCGTAATTTCAAGATAGTAGTGCCATCACACTACTTAGCAATCCCCAGTCCAGTTCTAGCAACCTGGGCTACTTTTAACAGGGGGAAAAAAGAAGACATTGAAACTTCTGCAACATTAATAGTACTGTAAGTCCTCCTTGTTTAGGATAGTAGCCGACAGTCTTCTAAGACAACAGGCTAAAGAAAAATAAGGAATTTATTCATTATTTCCCATCAGCAAGCAGACATTTAGCCATTTTCTATAAAGCAGGGCTTCAGAAAATATAACAGCTACTTTGGAAGACACATACCATAACCATGTCCCCCTTTCCTCCTTCTTTCCCTGAGGTTTTTACTTTTGAGCATGATGTCATATGGTGTGGAATATTCCTTTGGCCAGTATGAGTCAGCTGTCTCCTCCCAGCTTCTTGTAAGCCTGGTTCTGCTCACTGAGGGAGGCAGAGTCGGGGGGAAGAAAACCTCAGTGCTGTGTCAGCACTGTCCAGCCACTGCCAAAACTTTAGTGTATTGGTCTGTTATCCACATGATTGTGGGGTTTTTTTCCCATGTTAGGAATACAAGAAGTTGTGGCAACATGGAGTAATAATGTTGATACAGCTTGGTGCCATGCTCGGGCTCACTGAGGGTGCACTCAATTCCTCCATCCCTGTCTCCAATAAAGACATTAACAGTGCTGGCTCCAAAACCTGCCCCTGAGGAACACGCTGCTCTCCAGTGGGCATCCTGCTGCCAACCACAGCTCTGAGTGCAGCCGTCCAGAAAGATCTTTGTCCACAGTGTGGTCTGTCCATCAAATCCATAACTTTCCAGTTTGAAGAAAAGCTGTCATGTGGGACAGTGTAAAATCCTTTGCACAGGTATAGGTAGATGTCAGTCACTCCTCCCCCATCCACTACCGCTGTATCGGTCACAGAAGGCTACCAAATTTTTCAGACACAATTTGCCTTTAGAGAAGCCATGTTTGCTATGACCCATCACATCGTTATTTTCCATGTGCTTTACAATAGTTTCCAAGAGTATCTGGTCCATGATCTTGCCAGACATAGACATGAGACTGACTAACTTGTAGTTCTTTGCTTCTGGATCTCTTGCCCCTGAAATGTTGCAATTAAAACACACATAGAAAATACTATTTAGAGAGATTCTATGACACACCTTTCATGTACTATAAGAATTAATCCACAACCCCACTTCATACAATTGGTTTGTATTCTACCCAAAGATGATATTGTTATTTCAAGTTTGAGTAGATGGAACAAAAAGATAGTGCCAAGGGAGTGATCTGCTTGGCAATAAAGACAAAAGGCTGGTTAGGATGTACCATGTCATAGGAAATTATTACTATGAAGCTGATCAGTTTGAGAAACTAGAAGAGCAGCAAAGAGTTGCCATAGAAGGAAAAATAAAAAAGCAGGTAAGGACAGAAAAGTGTTTTTAATGATTCTTGCTTAGGTTCAGGCAGAGAACTTCTTAGAGCACAGAAGGAGGTTGTGATTCTGTATAAATCCTGCAATCTAGCTGGTCTTTTTACCACTTATACCATGTGGAATCTGCTGTGGTACTTTTCAGACTATAATGCAGAAAAATAAATTAAAGGTATTAACTTAGCATTAGACCACTTACTTATAATAGAATCTATTATATCAAAAGATAAATAGCTACCAGCTGACACATCTGGGGAAGTGGGTAGTCATGTCCACTTTGAGCTCTATGGTACAGCTTCTTGAATAGCAGGGAAGTCTTGGCTCTTAGTCAATATTTCTTTTTCAGAGTCAGCAGAAGC
Organism: Turdus rufiventris; assembly: GCA_013186435.1. Classification (NCBI taxonomy): domain Eukaryota; kingdom Metazoa; phylum Chordata; class Aves; order Passeriformes; family Turdidae; genus Turdus; species Turdus rufiventris. Next base: position 1,556,297 of record PYHW01010620.1, on the reverse strand, counting down.
TGTCTTCATCTTTTCTTTCTTTACCTAAATTGGTCATATCTGCTCAAACCTCAACCTGCAGTGTGTCTCACTGCAAAATCTTCTTAATGTAGGTTGAGTGTTGGAATATTTTATGTCTGGATTCTCATTCTTGTTGAAATCAATGCTTTTGTTTTGGCAATAAATTATATCCTGGTTATGACCCCATCCTTTTAGCAGCTCTCTCAAGTCTTTTTTGGTTCTGTTTCATTTCAGAAGCATACTGAATCTGAATGTTCTTATTCTCTGTTGAAGTTTATTTGCAGTTAAAGTTACAAACTCCAGTGTCAGTAAAATCCAAAGTCTAATACTTGCTTTTAGAGCAAGTACCTCTCATAGTCCAGTCTTGGCTGTAAATTAACATATAAAAAGGCAGGTGGAATCCAATTGTGACTTCCAAAGAGGAGAGACTACTCTTTTACATAGATCAACCCACTCTACAGGGATTGAAGAACCATTGAATGATAGCTGAACGATACACAAGCATGAGAACCTACCAATTTCATATGCTGTGGTCTTCCTGCCCTTTCAAACACAGAATGGGCCTGTAAATTGATAATAGTATGTGTGATATCTGAACTGAGAGTAATCTGGGTTGTACATACCTGAATATTCACATCCTCATGTGGATTTCAAATAACTGAAATACATTCACAATGGTTTTCCTGTGGGATGTAGTGGCAGAGCACCACAGTACACATGGAGAATCAGTTTAAACTTATCACTGATGTCAAGATAACTTCAAATGCCAATTGCATCATTACAACAGTGTTGAGTGAGACACATCATACAGGTGGGCAGTACCAGGTTCAGTATGATTCTTTAGTATTTTGTTGCTGTGAGGTTTTTATTATATATTTTAAGTGTCTCTTCCTGGATTCTATCTTTCTTGTGATCCTCATCTTCCTTAATAAATTAATGATGCCTTATTAATCATGGAATGGTTTGGGTTGGAAGCAACCTTAAAGAAGATCTGGCTCCAAAGTTCTTGCCATGGGTAGGGACAACTTCCACTGGACCAAGTTACTCAATGCCCCATCCAGCCTGGCTTTGAATTCTGTCAGGGATGGGGCATCCACAACATATCTGGACAACTTGTTCCATTGCCTCACCACCCTTATAGGTAGCACCTTCCTTCATTTTGCTGTTTGACTTTACTACATGTCTGGGTTTTTTGCAGTCAGCAGAAAGAACAGATTCACACATGCAGAATAGTTTTACAAATCACTTTGCAAGATATTGGAACAGGAGGTTATTTTACCCTATAGTTTGATGGAAATAGAGATTTATTGTTTTTCCCTAAATGCCCTTTTATTGAGGCTGCATTATAACTAAATAATTTTGCAATTGTTCCCTCATATTATGCTTTCTTAATCTTTTTAGAACTCTGCATTATTCATATATTTCTCAGAAATCAAAAATAGATACTTATATCAATCCTTTTCTTGACTTCTTTTCTCCAAATTCCCTTCAATTTGTTAACAAACTTGTGATCACAATGTACCAAAGTAGTTTCTGGCTCTGCTGTTTTGGCTGTATGACTTTATCAAGAGTAAGCTATGCAGGGACATGCTTAAAATCCAGTGGGATGGGAGGTTTTTTTTACTGGTTTCCACTTTTTCCATACTGACCATATGGGACTCTGACCAGTTAGAAAGCAGTTAGAAAGTGCCTGCCTCTTAGTCATACTGGCTGGCCACCCACAAATCCTCAAAAAAATTCTTTAAACCTTATCCACCGTTTTTGTTGTCTTGAATCCAACAAATGGAATGATCTGGATATTAGTCACAGATGTCTGTACTACTTCATATTGAGTGTGGGCATTGCCCAGATGTTGTGTGTACATGAGCTTTTTGGACTTCCATAGTCCAAAGGAGGAGGGGGAGAAGACAAACCAACACACATGTATATATAAAAGTTCACTTGTGGGTGAGCTCATCCTCCAGTATATTCTGATGATGGGCTTTGGAGTGATTTAGTGAGGCAGTTATATTTAGGTATATTTAACTTTTTGTGGGCATGCAGACAAATATTTGCTATAGCTCTAATTCACCTTTCACATACTATAGTATATTAAACCACAAAACCACACTGGCATAGTTAAAGGGTGCATATTTAACATTATGCTCTTCTTGGAATAGATGTGTTTGAGGAGGGATGGGGGAATGATTTTGTGTGTGCTTTTTTGGCTTGTATGTTTTGGGTTATTTCTCTGCAACTGTGCATGCCTCATAGAAACTTCATTTCAACATTGAAATCTTATCATTGGTGACACTGGAACTCAGGGGCTCAATTACACTGGACAAAATTACAAAATGTCATCCTAGTTTTATGGTGGCTCTGAAGATGGCAATGCATTGAGACATTTTCTCATTCAACATAAGAACTTAATGCAAAAATATTAAAACATGCCATTCTGTGTTTATTTGCAAAAGATTTGATGTGAATATTGTTCATATTAAATTTTTATGAACACTTTGAAAAATCAAATACCATTAACCTACATTGCAGATACTACTAATTATGTAATACTAATTGATATCAATCTTAATATCTATTTGTAGTTGTCTCAGAGGTTGCTTAATTGAAGAAACAAGCATAGAACAAAGTATTTCCTCCTTAAGTTGTTGTTGCCTTAAAATTTGTGTCTTTGGGTCCTGTTTCTTGAGTTAAGTGTCATTGCCTAACGGGCAAATCCAAGAGAGAGGAAATGCTTATATTTCGTAAAAGAGACATTATTAGCCTTCAATCTTTTCTGTAAATCTCTTGCATTCACCTCAGGAACAAAAACTGCCAGCAACAGCTCACTTTGTTTTACTTCTGCATAATTTACAACTTTCATTCTTGTGACACCTTCTTATGTCATTTCTGCTGCTGTCTTCTAGCACCCTCAGTCTCATAAAATATTTTCATTGTCAGACTCTCATGACCCTTAAAATACAGCAGTATCTATTTATGCCAACCAAGTCTTCTCTTAGAATCATAGTCACAGAGCTCATCTCATCAAAATTTATTTTCTTTGCCAAGAAATTCATCAATCAATGAACTCAAATTCAGGAGACAGAGTTAGGGAAATTTATTCCGTACATTATGCTGATTTATTATGCTACATATATTGTTTTTGTGTAATAAAAAACCTAGGTCATGGAGGTAAATTTCTACTTACCTGGACTTACTTTAAATCTGGAATTAATTTGACAGTTCTGTACTATGATATTTCCATTAATAATTATTCTAAAACCCAGAGTGTTTCAGGTACCTGCCAAAAATTTCAGTTAAATCATTAAAATATGTAAAACTTTTCTAAAATATCTTCAGTGTTGTATAACTTAATAGGGAAAATTTTTCTTTTAAATCACTTTAGAAGGACCAAATCATTGCTAATAGCATAGGAGGCTAAAGGCTTATTGTTCTTTCCTCTCTAAAAGCTCCAGTAATACAACAAACTATGAAGTTAGACATGACACTGAATATTGTGCTATCACAGAGCTCTCTACATCTTAACTTCCAAATTTATAGTACCTTACTCCCTAAACTGAATTTTATTCCTATCCCTGTATTTAGAACAATACTGGAGGCTTTGTGCAAATGTCTTGAAAGTACTTTTTAAAAAATGACAAGCCATGTGTTAAAGTGCATATTATGTATTACACTTCTACTGTTTATTTGTATTGTTTTGATTAAACACCTTTTAAAAAATCTGTAGTTTCATTCTACTGAATTTTCCCAAGCCACATCAACTGCATCATGTGACAAACTGGCACATGATTACCATAATTTCCATTGGCAATTCATAACCTCATTGCCAATCTATGATTGATGTCACAAAATCATTCTACATTAGACCTTATTTTGCCATGCAAGATCTTATAAGATAGATCTTATAAGAAAGATATTTATGGATTAAGAGTGCGAAGGAATGACTTTTTCTTCTAGTAATAGCAGGTAGTAGCTGCTGTGTTAGTGTGTGGTGTTTAAGCTTCTTTTTGGAAGCCTCATGTTCCTCTGTATAGTCCCTATTTATGTACAGTAATTTCATGACCATAAGGCACACAGGACTATAAGGCGCACCCCCCAGGAGTTGGCAAAATTCGCAACTTTGTAGATCATATAAGGCGCACGGGACTATAGGGCACACTTTTTTTTGCAGCGAGGCTCTGCCCCCAGCTCCCCCCGCACAGTTGCTGGCCGAGGCCCGGCCTCAACCCGGCAGCCATGGGCCCCTGGGCCTGCCCGGACCCAACAGGGGTGGCGCCGCGAGCCCCTGGGCCCGTCTCCACCCGGCTGCCGCGGCACTGCCAGCTCCCCCCACGGCTCACGGCTCACACTTCCAGGGTGGCAAATGTCTCAACTTTGCACATCATATAAGGCACTGGACTATAAGGCACACTTCCGGGTTCAGCCCAAAATTTTAGTCAAAAGGGTGCACCTTATAGTCGTGAAATTACTGTACTTCCTTCTGCATTAACAGTAATTTCTTCAGGAAAACAAAGCTAACTGTGCTACACCAAACTAGGCCTTCATTCATAGCATGATTCATAGCCTAGGAATCTAAATGTGTTGGGTATAATCCAACATAGCTCAACATGCTCTATGGTATCTGTGGAGTTTTTTGGGTACTTACAGGACCCAGTCTTCAGGACGTGTGAGTGTTGCACACTGTGTACCCATATGCATTTTGGATCTTAAAATAAATCCATAATTGAAAAGTATGACTGGACGGGATTGATGAAAAGTTATGGTGTGGTGAAGTATGTTTGGTATCTGTTGCTGTTGATTATGATCTGACATGTTTAGACTTTGCTTGTCCTCTCTTTCTCCCATCTAAGTTTGAAGAATAAGGTAACTGGTAGAAAATAGTGATTAGAAGAAATTATAATCTCAAATTCATCTGATAGAGGATTGACCCTGAGCCCTCTGTTCTACAATGTACTTCATAAATCTTTGGAGAGCCTACAAAAAGCAAATGTTTTCTCCTGATTCTCTCATCATTAATTAATCCTGAAGATTTGAGAAGCTTTCTTACTGTTCCCATAGTGTTCCCTTGTTCTGTTTAATCTTTACACTGACTCAACTTCTGGCTGTTAGTCAGGCGGCAAAAGTCAGGTCACTGATGGAGAATGAAAATCTCCATCAATTCTGGATTCACATAGCTTGGGTGTGCACGTTGGACAGCAAGCAGATAACCCACACAGGATCTTTTAACAACATTTCAGATTGGTAGGAGAAGTTAAGGGTTGCTTTGGACTGGATAAATGAAGCAAGTTGTGAAGCATTTATTCAAAAACTTATTCCATGACAAAATAGAGACTAAACCTGAATTATAAATACTGATACCCTGGGAAATAAAAGCAAATAAAAAAAAAAAAAAAAAAAAAAAAAAAAAAGACAATAAAATAAAATAAATTTAAAAACCAAAAACGATGGTGGGGGAAGAGAGTTCAAGGTGGGAATGAAACCTTTCAGGATTGAAGGTCTGCCTCCAAAAATTATTATCGCCTTTCAAAGAACGATATTGGGAGATCATTTAGTTATATACATCAGGATTAATCTCCAAATCTTCCTGAAGTTTCCTATTATGAATAGGCTTTAAACGTGCTGATTCCAATTTGAACTATGTTGGAACTATGCAGAGAACTATGGGAGAACTTTATTGCAATATGAGCAAAAGCTCATGAACTGAGAAACTGGACCTGAACAGGGAGATTATAACTCAGTTGTTCTCAAGATTTTTCATCTTGCAAACCAGCTCATTTTTCTAATTCTCTCAAACCCCATGCGATATGTGATTGCTTCCATCTGCTTATGAGGTTAAATTTCTGAACTGCAAGTGTGGAAGGAGAAATTCAGTTATGCATGCTTCTAGCTGAATAGGCCTGCTTAAAAGAGAAAAACGTTTTGGTAAAACTTTTATTTTCTTGAGTTGTATTCACTGTAAATCACTTACTACATTAAATTCTAACTGTGACATAAATAAATTACAGTATAAACCTACATCCCTCTTTCTATGTTTTAACAATATCTGTCATGTCCTCAGAAATGCCAATGGAATTACATCTTTCTCGGCAGAGTTATCTAGGCATCACAGTTCTTTATGACAGCTGCTCTGACTCATGAGGGTTTCTCTTTTGCTTAGGAATGTAGCTTAAAGTCCTGAGATTCACAAGTCTTAAGATTTGTGTTACCTGGGATGTTTACTTCTCAAAAATATTAGTGTTACCTATTTGGTAATTTTCTCTGAATGACCTAACATAAAAATATAACCCCCAGCCCTCCTCTCTACCCACTCCCCACCCCGCCCCCACCCCAGTTATTACTAATATAGAAGGAGTTGAGAATTTGATCATAAAAATTGAGTCAGTGACAAAAATAAATGTAAACCATTATATATAGGTGGTATTTAGCTATAAGACTGTTAATGAGGTGCTGAAATGTTTCAGGTGGTACAGATTTACTTTGGTTGAAGAATAACTTATTTTACATCACTACAGTTCCTTTTCAGAAGGAACTTGTCTTCCTATGCATTCTCAAGTACAGTAATTTCACGATTATAAGCCGCATGTCTGGGTGTCGGCAACTGTCTTGGGTTACAATACAGAGTGTGATAAAAAGTATCTATTCTATCACCATCTGGTGAGGGTGGGGGCAGTGATCCTTATCTCCATGGCAGATATTCTGCTAATGGGCCATCCATTGAAACCTGACGGGGCATTGTTCTTTATCTTTTCACAACCCATCCTTCCTCCAGAGAG
>PYHW01010620.1:1483881-1540846 GCA_013186435.1 Turdus rufiventris | reverse complement strand
AGTAATTTCACGACTATAAGGCGCACCCTTTTGACTAAAATTTTCCCCCGAACCTGGAAGTGCGCCTTATAGTCCGGTGCACCTTATAAATGTACAAAGTTGCGAAATTTGCCAACCCGGAAATGCGCGCCGGCAACAGTCCCAAGCTAAGCAGAACCCGCCTGGCGGTGGCATTGGGCCAACACGGGGCCAGGGCAAGCCCGGCAGCATCAGGGTAGCACTGGCGCAGGGGGAAAGCTGGCGGCGGTGGAGAAGCTGGGCGTGGGGGGGAAAGCCCGGCGGCGCAGCCCAGGCGGAGGAAGAAAGCCACCAGCATCAGGGCAGCAGCGGGGCAGCGCGAGCCCACCAGCATCAGGGCAGCCTGGGAGAGTGGGGGGAAGCACAGCAGCGCAGTCTGGGTTGGGGGGGAAAGCCAGCGGCATCTGGGCAGCAGCAGCGTGGGGTGAGTCTGCCGGCATCAGGGCACCCAGAGCGCCAGGGTGGCGCGGGGCTCCTGGAGCACCAGGGGGCTGCCAGAGTGCCAGGGGGCTGCTGGAGTGCCAGGGCGGCACGGGGAGGGAGGGAGTGGGCTGCTGCAGAAGTCGCGAGCCGCGGTGGCGGCCCCAAACCACCACGAGCCGCTGCCGCCCCAAGCCCTGCCTCGCCAGCTGGCGCCAGGAGCGGGTGGGAAAGCTGGGGCCCACACACGAGGAGGGCGCTTGGGGCTGCATTTAAAGGCTATGTCAATCTGTGAAAAATGTTTGCAAACTGAGCACCTGCCAATAATTCGTTACTTTGTTGCACGTGGCGCAGCTCCTCAATGCAAAAAAAAATGCAAACTGTGAGCCGAGCCGCGAGGCGGGGTGGTGCCACAAGAGCACCGAACCACGAGGGGTGGGCGGGAGCAGGCAGTCCCCGGCCAGGAGGAGCAGCACAGCGAAGAGGGATCGATCAGCGCCACGCCATCCCAAGCTGCAGACGGTCCTGAGCCAGGGGCAGCCCCAAGCCACCCCAAACCGCCACAAGCCATGGCGGCCCTGAGCCGCCTGAACCACAACAACCCTGAGGTGTGAGCCGTGGCCGCCCTGAACTGCGGCAGCCGCAAGCCGCAGCCGCCCTGAGCCCCGCCTCACCAGCTGGGGGCAGGCAGGAGTGCCAGGCCCCGCGCACGGGGAGGGTGCTTGAGGCTGCATTTAAAGGCTGCACCAATCTGTGAAAAATGTTTGCAAATTAAGCACCTGCCAGTAAACTCCATAATTGCAGGATTCCGTTACTAATTCATTACTTTGTTGCGCACGGCACGGATCTTCGCAGCAAAAAAAAAAAGGCGTGCCTTATAGTTCAGTGCACCTTATATAATGTACAAAGTTGCCAAATTTGCCAACTCCCGGAGGTGCGCCTTATAGTCCGGTGTGCCTTATGGTGTGAAATTACTGTATATGAGATTTAAGGAAATAATTGTCTTCACTGAGAGATGAAGAATATTGAAGAACCTGGCAGCATATTGTCTACTCATACTTGGTATTTAATGGCACCATCCTTAATATTTACCATCTGCAAGCATGCATTCTGCTTAATCAGTGCTTGTCAATTCTATGAAATTAAAATGTACCACCTGCACCCATGAGATCATTTTTAATTCAACTTGCAACCACAATACTTTTGTACAGTACTTGAAAACAGGGGGCAGTTAATGTATCTTCATACTCTTGTTTGAAATTTATGATCTTTAAAAGAAAAATTGTCTTCACAGGGGCTTGATTTAAAAACTAATAATTGCTTGAAAGATATCCCCAAAATAGAAGACACAGTCTTCACAACAGGAAATGTAAAATATAGATAAACAGCTTTCTGAGTTTTTGCCAAGTTACGACAGATATACTGATCTATTACTCAAAGTTAGAAGCAAGGCCAAAATCTGGACAGCATATTCCAGAGAGACTAGAACTACTTTTTCTTTGATGAGCTCTTGAAACTGTGCTTTAACTTCAGTTTATATCATTGTGTAACACTGTCAACCAAATGGCTTTACAAAGTCTTGCTGAACTTTGGTGTTAGTTGTCTAGAAACATGAAATAGCAGACTATGAAAAGTTTTATTTCCATGAGGCCTGCAGTAATTGTGATTTTACGGATTTTGTCATAAATTTGCCAACACAAGAAAAGATGTGTGCATCGACCAGCATATCCACTAAAAGGTATACTTGAGACCTAGTTTGAACATTTAATTGCTTCTATCTTTGGTGTTTCTAAAATGTTTTGTTCTTTAAAAACAGAGTAGCCTGAAAGGATTTTATATGAATATTAGTGAAGAAAAGGTATTTTAAATACTGACATAGAAATTTCTACCAATATTTGAAACTTGAAAACAAGTGAAATTTGTTTGGAGCAATGGCTAACAATCCATGTTAGGGAAAATGTAACCAACCCTGACACACACACTTAAAATGCCCTACTGTGTTATTAACAAAATCCTTCTTTTTATCATTCAAACCTACATGTTAATGATGCAAATCCCAAAACAGGAAATAGAACAAACAGTTCTAAAAATGGGTAATCTGCCTGAGTCTTATCACCTACTCATTTGGGAAGTCACTGTATTCTTTTAATCCACGTTAATCTTCATTTGACATATTATTTTGATGCTTGGGCCTTCCTCAGCAGCAACCTCAGATTTGAGAGTTTATCTTCTTTGGAAAAGTTAAAATCTTTGAATAAAAACCTTTCACAAAAGGCCTTAACTTTCTTTTTACCTTTTAATGGCTTAATGATAATCTTCATTAATACATCACTGAGAACTAGAGGGTGCATAAATACACACAAGACTAAGGGCTTCTTTAAAAAAAAAATAATATTTCTGTCTAAGCTACTGAATAAAGTCCTTGACAATTAGAATTCAATATTCCAAACTGCAGAAATGTGATTAGCAAATTCCAAATGAACTGTATATTTAGAAGGGGTGTTTATTTTATTTGGTATGATTTCTATAAAAAAATCCTGACTTTATTTCTCATAGTGATGCACATAGATATTTTTGCTTCTCTTAGTGGTTTTGATGAGGCTTTTTTCAAGTAGTTTCAACTGCATCCCGTTCATAAAGTCTTGACAGTGAAGAATCGTGCATATAGATGTAGTTTTAATATATTAACATTAATTTCATTTTGCTGAAATTGTCACTTGTAAATTTATTTCAACTGGGAAATCAAAAAGAGCCTTTTTCAGACTTCCTCGTGCAACACATTTGTACAGAAATTCAATGCACTGGGACCTACCAAGGATACAGGACACATGGTCGTGCCCCTGAACAGGGCTAGTACATGAAATCCGTGTTTCTCCCATGCCTGATCACCAACCATTCTGTTATGCCAGTCTGCGTGTGCCTGATGGATGCTCCTCTTTCCCTCCACTTGCTCCTCTTGTGTTTTATAATAATTTCATCAAATCCAAAATATCGTCATAAAATGTCTTGGCAAGCACAAAATCATATACTTGATACCTATGAAATGTGGAAGTGTGGGATACCTCATGAAATCAGCTAATTCCACTGTGAAACAAAAGCAAACATTGCAAGTTTGAAAATATTCTTTGTCTCTGTGTTGCAGTAGTTTTAGCAGTTCCAGGTGTATTTAAACAAATTAGGGAGGGTTGGTTTTTTTCCTATTCTTCAGTTACAACAGGAAATATATCAGGTTTAAATATGTTCTCTGGGGAAAAAAGGAAGATGTTAGTGAAAGCGTTCATGTTTTTCTTTAGGGCGTATGGCAACTTCTACTTCTTAAAAGAGTAAGACCTCAGGTGTTCTTCTTTTTTCTTTTTTTTTTTTTTCCCAGCACATTACTTTCTCAGCAGGATTGTTTTTTAAGCATGAGAAACTTTTTCTTTCTACAAACCCTGATGATGCTGTTTCACAGAAGTTACTTGAATTTTGGATTCAGTAAACCATAGCTATATTATGTTAATAATTTCCCATAAACCAACTGCAAGATTTGGATAAATTCTCATTGCTTTATGTAGAGATTTGACTGAGCAAGAACTAAATTATGGAAGATCTTACCACCATGTCTAGTTTGAGATCTAGAAAAGACCATCAGATCTTCAGACAAATAAAGAGTGTCTGAAAATATGCACATCTGCATTATATTAATGTCTGTGTGATGCTACAACAGAAATTGCTTGACTACTCTGAATTCTTCTTAGTTTTTAATTGTTTTGGTAGTTCATTTTATATAGGATCATGGAAATAACATATTATTAGTTTCTCTTTCCACAATATGTCATGGAGTGCACTCAACTTACACTAGTATGACAAAAATATTTTTTGTTTGCGAATAAATAATATTATATATGCATGATTTATTCTACATTGATATTATTTTTATTATTTTAGAAACAAACTATAATGATAATAAGAATATAACATTATAGCTCTTCAACTAACATTACCTAAATGAAAATTGGCATTGTGTGAAATAACTGATTTATACAGCCTAACTTTGAGATATATGGTTTTCTGAGTTACAGATGTGCCAAGATAAAAACCACCTTTGTGTTTGATTTAAGTTTAGAAATAACAAGGAGATAAGTTCTATCATTTTAGTGTAGTCACTCTGACCACAATAAAAGGGCTGGTCTTATTAGTGAATTACCTTGTTTCTCATTAGTATTCCATTCCTCCACTTGTTTTTTCTGTTCTATTTAGTGTTCAAGATCTAACAGCGTTATCAAGATTTCAGACTTCAATGTTCTGATTTCACATGTTCTTCCTATTCTACCGTTCTAAAATCTTAATGAAGCGGCTTTTGAATAAGTATTCAAACTGGTTGTTCCCCTCCTTTCTGCAAATTCGATAGCAGGAAAAGATATTTAGGAGACAGTCTGCCCTCAGTTTTCTTAAACAGGAAATACACAGACATTGTCTATGATGGTCTTTTTACTTTTTCAGCTATTCATCAAGTGCTAGAATATTTGAAATGTTTTCTTTTTGAAACTGTTTCACATAGGAGATCATGTTCTAATAATCTCATACCTTTTAAATATGTCCCCACTTATAAATTTTTCAGTCTGCCTTATTCCTTGTGACTGGCTTCTGAAAAAAAAAATAAAAGCCAAGAGTTTATGATGGAATATTACTTGAAGTTTAGCTAAAGAAAAATAATGCTTTTTAAAAATAAGCAAGATTCTGTTATTAAATATTTGTTTACTTTTTTGGCACAGTGTATTTCAAATTTTCATCACTTTTTTTTTTTTTTTTTTTTGGTATCAGAAAGCCAAACAGTTTTAGTAAATTTTAACTGCAAGGAAACTAAAGGCTTTTTGTTTTATTTTTATTCCCATAAACATAAATTTTTAAATTGTGCAATTTGTGCAATTGCATAATTGCAAATAAAATGTGCCCCTTCACAGCTGGTAACTTATTCACTAAATTCCAAACTGAAATCTTGCAGGGAAATAATATAAATCACACTTCACAGTGGAGTAAAAGTTATGGATTCAGAACTGAGAGTAGCCAAATGTAGTTTAAAATAATCCTGAAAAGTTATTTACCTCTGGGGCTGTGCTTCTGGCTGTTCTGAGTTTACCAGCACATGTGCTGCTTCCTTTTATGGGCTTCAAAGACCTCCGTCTTTTGAAGATGCAGAGGTTGGGCTGGGAAGTCATTCCACTTAAGGCTGTCTACCTCCACTATCCACGTACATGAAAGCTACTGGGAAAAATTTCAAACCCACTTCCATTTGGGCCTGCATAATTTTGCAACTAACTTTTAAAGCTAATACTGTAATTTTAAGGCTGAAAACTGTATATATAAAATTATATATATGTGTGACAACGAAGACTACATTCAGCAAATTTAGCAGATTTTAGCACAAAGTTCCACATGCTCAGGAACTAAAGCTTGACAAATTAGCTCCAGATATGGCCATATTAGTGGGAGCTGGAGACAGCCCTACAGGGTTGGCTTTTCTTTGACTTAAGAAATGCCCTTGGAAAGATTCAATTGAGCTAATGAAGGCATTATATAAACAGTTAAAAGCAGTTGTTGGAGGCTGGTAGAAACTCATGTCTCAGCAGTTAGTAATTAAGAAGATCTTCTATCTCCTTTCAGAATAAATATCCTGTCCCAGTTGTGGCAGGCCTGCTGAATGCAGACTTTCTGGTCAGTAAATGTCCAGACATCATTTTCTGTATGAAAACATCTGCAGTGTCTTACCTCTGTAGTTCCCTGTGAAAGCCAGACAAAGGCCAAAGATTCCAATGAATAACCTGATCAATAACTCTAAAATCATTTACTCAGACCAATAATCAATAAAGAGGGTTTACACCAGCCAAAGGGGTTGTGAGAGAGTAAGTGATGTATGACTGACCCACCTGGTAAGACAAATAAACTTAGCAACAGCACTACTTTCTGTCTTGAAAGAAAGTGTAAAAAAAAAAAAAAAAAAATTGTACATGTTGATTGCTATTATAAGTCACACAGACTTAAATGAAACAAATATAAAGTAAGTTATTTCACCTAAACGTGAAACCAGTGGCCAAAGATGGGGGTTTGCATGTGTTTATTAGTAGAATTTGTTACGTGAATAGCTAATATTTGTTACTAATAAATACGCTAATTAAAGCCATACTAGTAATTTCCATTAGCTTACCCTCAAACTTCCACAGAGCTGTCCGTCTGGTTTTAATCAAAACCAAATGGTAATCCAAGTTCTCAGGCTGGAACAGCTAAGAGGAAGTCGTTCAGAGAAGGCAGAAGAAAGCAGAAAAGATAAACAGACGATATTCACTAAATTTGTATAGAGCAAAGGATGTAGATGCTGTGGGTTACTCTGGAGACATGATTCAGGCACCCTGTCAAACTGGAACGAAGTAGTTACAAGTGTTTTATGTCAGCAAAATACTAATATGATCAAGATGGAGTCTGTCCTTTTGCTTTTTTAGAGCTGGATTTGTGTGACTCTGGAGGATACTCAAAAGAGGTAAAGCAGCATATTCCACTGCCTGCAACATGACTGTATTTAAACTCTAGCATTTGTTTTCTCAGATCCAGCTTATTCTCTTGAGTAGGAAAGCATTTTTAGCATATGTCTTTAAACGGAATCTATCTAACTGTGTATATTTGCTCAACAGAATAGAACTCGACCTTTTGTCACTGTGATGTGTTAAGTTTAGACCATGTTTCTCACTACCTGATGTCAAAGACCAGGTGTTTCAGAAGTGATCTTGTCTTGTTCTGGATAACTGTTACCTTTGCATGATCATTAGAGATGCATAAGGTATTTTTTTAAAGGAAAAATCCAGGAGGAAGAGGTTTAAAAACATTTTTAGGTTATGTAGCTGCAGTACAGATGTTTTTTTCTTTGGCAGAAATAACCCAGCAGTGTATAGAGCTGAGTGCCTTGAAACATTCGGTCTTGACGTTTTCTTTTCCCTCCATTTCTGCGCTCTCTCCCTGGCGCAGGCAGGCAGGCTCGCTGTCTCTCTCTCCCTCTCTCTCTCAAAGGCAGGAAATACTTTTCAGGCAATCTGGGCCTGGTTGTTGAGGCCCCCTTTCACAAAACATCAGTCTGAATTTAGTAGACAGAAGTCACTGGGAAAGGCTTGACAGGCTCGTGCTTAGCTAAGGCTCCCTCCAGCTGCAGAGGGTGTTTTTGTTAGAATCACACATTGAGCAAAACTGCTTAGAATAGAGCAATGATCTCAGTAGCGAAATCTGAACTTTTATGCTAGCAGGAGCTAGCTGGAACTGGGCTCTTTTGTTTGTTTGTTTGCTTCTTCATTTTGTTGTTTGGGATTTTTTTCTTCTTCTATTGACCAAAAGATTTTAGGGAGGTCATATCTGAATTCCTGATTCTCTTCATTTAGGTAAGGTTGTCTTGGAATCCTTCTGTACTTTAAGCTATCAGCTTTTTTAATTTTTTTTAAAAAAAGGGGAAAAAAGGAAAAAAATAAAAGAAGGTAAGAAAAACCTCAGAAAAGAAACGAGCAGTATCCAGCACTGGAGTGTTCTGCGTTCAGGATCCCAGCACTAGAAACAGAGGTAAAAAAAAATTATAATCTTTAAAAATATATATTTAGTTGTAAACTGTGACAACTCTGTTTATCAAAATATGCTAGACCTATAAAAAACTTCATGTGCATTTTTTTTCGTCTTTTAAAAATATGCTTGAAATCCTGAATTTTATTTGCATTCTTATATAAATAGAGCTGTATGGTCTTGCTTGCATATTTTTTAATGTACATTAAATAGGAAAGTTAGATGTGTGAGTGATTTGGTTTTTTCACCTCATTTAACAACGGGGAGGGCATTTAGGGCTATGTTTTTTTTCTCTCTCCCCACCTTCCCTTCCCTCCACTCCAGCTGTAATGATGATGAGGAGTGTTTTAGGTAGATATATCAGTTTTACCTCTGCTGGGCTAGGTCTTTAGCCTTTTCTCAGTCCTAGATGAAATTTGTAGTAGAAGTGTCAATACAGTCTTAAAAGTGTACACTCTAAATCTGAAATTCCATGGTTTATTTGTTGGTTTTAGCTAAATTCGGTTATTTTTAGTAATGTATGATTAGATACAGAGATTGCTGTGTGCTGTGCTAGCAATTAGAAGAGGTAAAGCAAGACTCAGTAAATGTCATCTGACTAAAATTTTTGGGAGAATGTATGGATTTACTTTTTTTTCTTCTTAACCTTGTAAACATGTAGCTAATAAAAATAACAAGAATCTGCTGTTAAATAGTTTAGGGAGAAATCAGGATAGTAACTTTCATATATGAATGCATTTATATTTTATGTAAAGTTGTGATTTAATTATTAATTTGTTCTGGATATGACAAGCATTTTTTATGTCAACCTATATTAAGTATTCTTTGTCTTTCTGAAAATTCTCCTGTAATCTGAAAGCTTGCTTTCTTTTCTTTCTTTCTTTCTTTCTTTCTTTCTTTCTTTCTTTCTTTCTTTCTTTCTTTCTTTCTTTCTTTCTTTTTTCTTTCTTTCTTTTTCTTTCTTTCATCATTAAGGCTCCATATAGTTATTGGACAGATTGGTAACTAAAGAGAAGTCATCTGTTCATGTATTTCAAGAATCTTTTAACTTTGCTTTTGCCATTTTTCAAAATGATTGTTGTGTAAGGAAATTGCTTTGTGGTGTGAAAGAACATGAAGGATATTCCAGAATGGGATCAAATATCTCCTCTGCAATAGACTGAGAACTGTACACTTCACTGCCATTTGGGGGAAACATGTTCAGGGTGGTCGGAATTGTCTCTGGGGTGTAAAGGGAATGCATCTGAACTGGACAGGGAACAACCAATAGGCAGTAAATTTTTCCTGAGTGTATTCTGGGGTGAATTTTAACATTACAATCACTTCTTTGCTTATGGACAAGTCTTCTCCAGTGAGATGTTCTGGTCTGGGAGAGCTCTGATACGTAAGTGGTGGGACTGAGAAGTTGAGAGGAATTTGACTGACTGAGTCTTTTTTGTCATTCTTGTGAAATTTGTGCTGGAACGCTGATGTCTCAAAGGATTTAGTTTTAGTGGCTTTTACTGCACTGTGTTCCCATGTTTGCTCCTGCAAGTATATGTGCACGTATTTAGTATTAGTGAGTACTCCAGTTAAAGAGAAGGAAATTTTCCCTATTAAGCAGTTGGTTTCTGCAGCACCACTTCTGGTTTAAAGCATATAATGACCTCATCTGACCTCACTTACAGATGAAAATACTTGACACCTGAGGCAGTTGAACTATAGGGTGAACAACAGAAGAGAACCCAGAAAGTATTTTCTCATTAAACTCTGAAGTTTCTTGTAGGCTATAAGAAAATATAACACTGAGAGATGTCTGCTTTTTTTGGTTGGAAGGTTTAAATGAAAGTCTTGGAGACAAAATCACTATTCAACTTCTGGTTTTACTTAGTCTTATTTCTCTGTTATGCTTACCTTGTTTTGGTTTTTTAAGATATGGTTGTTCAAGAAAAAGGCATCACAGAGAAGTTACAGTTTAAAAAAACTCTGAAAATTATTTTATAGATATATAGCAATAATGAACATGGAAAATGAGCCTCTAGAATTTTTTCACCTTTCCTTCAGAAATGTTGAAGTTCTTCATGTGAAACAAGAAAATAGCACAAGTAGTTGGATCAAATGACTCCCCTGAATGAAGTAATGAATTTATGTCTGCAGCCTTGAGAAAAATTAATGCAAATGGTTACATCCATGTATTCAAATAGCTTTCCTTCACCATAAATGTATGTGCCTGAAAACAAATATTCTTTTGAACTTGTACCTGTTGACCTTCATGTCAAATTCCATACTCAGAGCACTGGGAACAAAAAAAAAACCAACTTGTATATTTAGGCCTAATTCACAAAAACTTCTGTAACACAAAGCAATCCCTCCTAAAAGAAAATTAAAAGTAAACACAACAGCTTGGGTGTGCAGTTTTTAAATAGGCAAGGCTTATAGTAATTTCTTTAAAGTGCTGGGTTAAGATCAATTTTAAAATGTTCTTTAGGTGATGGAACAGTCTAAGGTTTCCCCTTTTGGCTTTTCTTAAGTCTCAAAAGTTACTTAACTTTTATTTTCCTTGATTGTCAGAAGTATTAAGCCACATCTTATATAACAGTTTTCTGTTGTTCTTAACATGAATTTTGTTTCTGGAATGTATCTTCTTTGTTATAAAGCTTCCCTGAGGACAGTAGTAGCAGAAGGAGGAAGAGAATTTTCAAATTTGTTTTTTCTCAAAAAGAAGCTATATTTTAGAGTATCCTCCTTTTTTGTTTTTTTTGTTTTTTTTTTTTTAATTTGTCTGGCTCCATTTTCTATCATTTGTTTGTCTGGAGAAAAAAATAAAGCTTGGGGGAGTTGTTGGTGTTCTGTTCTTTTTACAAAAGAAAAAGCAAAAAGACAAAACCACAGAAACATAAGGGCCAGAGGAATTGAAATAGCATATCCAGAAATGTTAGATCTTGATTTCCTTCCTGTTAGGAGAGAGCCTCTGGTGGTCTCTGATCTAACATGTCAGTCAAAGTGGGGTCTGCTAGAGCCAGTTGGGCAGGTCCTTGTCCATTAGGGCTTTAAATATCCAAAGATGATGATCACTGTGAATTCTTAGTAAGGACTTTAAGACTGACTGGATACTTGTATTTTTCATATATATATTTGTATGGATATGTATATATATGTGTATACATTTGTATCTCTGTATAAATGCATAAATTATACCTCAAACCACAATTAACTAGAATTTTTACATGTAAATCCTATATATATCATATGTGAACATTATTTTATTGTAATAACTACTGATATTGAAGTTCAATATATTTTATATTATATTTTGCCATTGATATTTGTTGATGCTTTCAGGTACTACTTATTTAAGAACAGTCTGTTGGTAGATAATTTCAAATCCACTATTACTATAGATGCTTGCTTGCCTTTAATGAGAAAAATCACTTATACTGAGATTAGTTAAGCACAGAGTTTTATCTCTGGTGTATTTTACATCAGTCACATCCCAAATGCAAAGTTTGCCTTAGGCTTGTGTGTCATTAAAACCAATTTCACTCATACTATCTACTCTTTACTTCTAGACTTCACTCTCATGTAGGCTCTTCTTTTTGCTATAGTGCTTTGTGATTCTTCCTGTTGGTTATTCCATTGTACCCTGTGTCAAAATCTATAGCTTTAGATGAAATGCCCTTGAACTTTAGGAAATTTTATAATCAATTTTCTTTCCTCTGAACGTCTACTGGTTCTCCCACCCTCTTGCTCACTCTTTATCAGTTTTAGAGTTTCCAGGTAGATAGGTCTTACTGGTGAGAGTTTCACAATAGCCTTAAACTACTACAAATACTCTTTAATGCTAGAACAAATAGATGTTCCAAGTTGAACATTATGGTACTTGTGGAAAGTTTGCCTTATGATAAAAAATTTTGGGATAAGAGGGAGTCAGTGGTGAGCTTGAAATTAACATCATTAGACCAAGAAATGAGGAATATCTGAAGTAGAATGGTTGAATGGTTGCAGTGTGCTGTTCTGTTGAAGGAGCTAAGCGAAGATGGAAGGGGCAAGAGGAACCAGTGACAAATTCGCCAAGCCAAAGCAATTGGGGTTACAGTATTAAAGCTGTATAACTGCACTTTATTAAGGAGCATTCATAACCTTAATATTGTATTACTAGCATCTTTGTTAAGGCTATCACAAAATATGAACCTTTTTTGACCTCCTCATGAATTTTCTCATACATGACACAGACATGTAAAGGGCAAGCACAACTTAAATTGGATTCACTTTTTCATTCTGGAACACTTAAAAATCCACTTCTTAGCAGTCCTGAGAGGCTCAGCACACTAGAAATTGTACTGTTAAATTCATTACACATTTTTTTGTCTGCAGCTAAATGGAGAGATATCCCTTTTCATTTTGCTTGAATTGTTGATCTTCATTTAATTCTGTTTTATCAGAGAAAGTTGATACCTTTCAATAATAATGACTAAAATGAGAAGTTTTTTCTGAAAGGACAGTCTCTAAGAGTTGTATCCTCCACAGCAAAACCTGGGCTTTCAGGATTCCATATACAGAAACAATTTTACACTCTAGTACCATCAAATACCTATGTGCAGATGTCACTGACAACTTCCAAACATTGAGTCACTGGCAGTTTAATTGGGTATACTATACTGGATATAAAGGGTTTTTAAAGCTTTTACATATTGTGAGAGAATTGGTAGCCAGTAAAGGAAATAGATGTGAATTAGTTTTAAAATCAAGGGCAAATCTCCATGTGAGCTCACAAGTCATCTGTTTTATTTCTCCTGTAGTTATGTACTCAGAAACAGCAATTTCCAGGGCTGAGCATATCTTTCCAGGCAGGCTACAGATGCTGAGTAGAAGAATATCATTATAAAATCAGGAGACCAGCTGACAAGTTTGGAATTGAGGCACACTGGAAAATACTGTGGAGAATGGCTGTTGACTACAGCAGATGTATTCACATTATGCCTATGAGGCAGAGAGAAAGGGGATATAGAGGTGAGATACACATACTCTGCAAAAGTCCTGTGACAGGTTTCCTGAACTCCAAAATAAGAATAATATAATGAAAAATAATAAATTTCAAGGTTAGGTTTAAATGCAGACTTTTTTCCTCCCGATTTCACCAACCTGGAGGATAAATTTTATTTTACATTCCCTTCCTTGGAGGAAGTGGATTTAATTAGGTTCTCCAGTGCATTTACAAGGTATTCAGTGTACATTATTAATTATTTCTCTGTCTAGTTTCAAAAAAATACTGGTACAGGTGCCATTTAGAATAATTTTTGCTTTTCACATCTTCATCTATATTCCAGAAATACTTGATAAATTTGCTCTCAGTGCTTTTTTACAGGTGCAAAATATGGTATTCCAAATGATTCTGCTAATGGTTCATTCCCACCAAAAAGCATAATCACCTCAGTAGTCCCTCTCTGTAAACTCTCAATGATAAAATATTTGTCTTTCTCAATGGGAGAAAATAATTTTCAGCTCTTTATGTATAAAGTATAGGCAAAATAATGTCAAAATTATTTCTCAGTCATGTCTCCACCAGGAATGAAAACAGGCACCCTGCTATTCAGTAAGGATGCTGATTGCCAAAAGTCATTATCCATAGAGCCTCCTACTACAGAGGTTTCATAGCTCATGGATATAATGAGCACCAGGAAATAAAGAAACACCATATCCTTAAATCTAAAAGGCAACAGGAATGCAATCTGGTTAATTTATATTGTATTCAAGAAGACCTCCTGCAGCTCCTGTAGCTAATAAAAGATTCGTTTTTCACTAGAGTTAGCTAGAAAAATGAAATGTCTTCTATTTGTGGGAAGGGGGGAATATTTGTGGAAAAACATTTCCCTAATTCAAGACCAAAAATAATAGCCACATTTTCTGGGCTGTCCCATGGGATGACCTTTTGTGATCTTGTGTCTTCCAATTCAACCACGGAGTGAAAGGAGGTGTGAGCAATCTATAAATTGTGTTATCTTTTCAATTTTCTGGGAATAGAGAGCCAAAATTATTTGTGGGAAGGATTGGCAGAGTGATGAATTTTAAACCTCATATGGGCAAAGAAGACTTTAAATCTTTGCACCTTAAATTACTTTTATTATGACGAAACAAGAAATATTATGGAATCAACACCGTATCTATAACTCACTACTAAATTTTGAAGACCAGCAGACTCACAGATCTGAATTGCTAGATGCATCTAATTTTCTTCTTAAAATGTCTATGCTAGAAACTAAGTTTTGGCTTAAAAACTTTTTACTTTTTAGCCGATGGTTGTAAATTTGATGAGTGCTGTCACTTTGGAATGATACTGAGGTGAAGGGGATTGTGGATGATAGAATTCCGGGATAGATGCTCATAACTGCTAAAAAGACCTTAATACTGGTTATTAATGTATGAAATTGTCATTAACAAAATTGCAGTAAAGTGGTGTCATTTTGCTATTAAGACTTGAGAAAATAATATTTCACAGTTTCATTGACTATTCAAAATAGGACAGAAACATAAAGTTGGGTACTTTAAATTTTGTGTTTAACTGGTTTTGATTTGATAATTAAATTGGGTGTAAAGTATATAGATCTTTAGTAAGCCTGGATAACTGTGGATCAATTCGGATCCAGTAATTTCCCCTTTCTCATCCTTGAGGAAGAGCATCAGCTAATCTGAGGCTCAGCACTGGAAAAGAACCAAGTACAAATACAACCAAGCTAAAACCCACTGTAATCACATGTTGGATACAAGTAAAAGCTCTTCTTTGTAAGATGATAAGTGCTGGTAAAAAAGCTGCTTTTTGAGGAAGAAAAAATAAAAGAACTCCATGATGGTTTATGTTTTCTAGCTATACATTAAGGGATATTGACAAAGTTTGGGCTCATACCTCAGGAGCCAAGAATATTTTCACAAAATGAGTAAGACTTTTGAAATCTCTGAATTAATAACTTGCCAAGTTGACTTTACATTTGTGGTGTCTAATGGATTGAGATCTTATCATGCTGCTGGAAAGTATCAATTTTTGTAACATGTTAAATACTTCCAAAGGAAGGATTTTTGCAACCGTAAGTGTGGTAGGCATTTCCAGTGACAGTAAACTGTAATAAGCACATATGACATATGTCAGGATCTGTAAAGACGAAAATAAATTAGTTTGCTAAAGGGATAATGAAACTGATCCCCGAAGGAATGAGGAAATCCTTATCAAGTCAGAAGAATGATTTCAGGTACATGGTTTGATTAATTTCTTTTGTGGTATTTCTTAGATCAGAAATAACAAACTTTTTGCAGAATGATTTATGTTTATTATATATTATAGCTTCTGTTTATTTACATGGACAAGCAAAACTAAAAAAAATTCTTTATTCTAATATTTCTGCTTTCTGTTTCTACTTTGGACTTCTGCAAATTCCTTCTGCATGAGGCACAATGAATAAATGTTCTCCTTCTTCATGATACTGTTGGTTTTTATATGGCTCTAAATTCTCTCTTTCCCAGGCAGGAAACATTCCTGTATTTCATGAGTCTTCAGACAGAAGCTATACCATACTTTTAATCCTTTCTGTTGTTATTTGCTGTATTTTTTCCTACCCTGTTTCTCTTTCTGTGATGGCATTGCCCTCATTACATGTAGTTTTCAGTTCATTGTATAGTAAGAATTTAGAAAACACTTTTTATTATGCTACTATATGTTCAGTCTCTCTTTTGCCTACTTGTATTACATATTTTCTAATTTTCACTGATCTTGAAATCCAGTTGCAGATTAACAGCCATAGTGACTTAGTTTTGAGTTTGTTTTCTGGACTGTTAGAGAATATAATAGAGACTTTTAATATTCATTTATAACTAGAAGTATTTTTTTTTGATCACTGCATGCCATTTTCTTTAGTATGGAGAGCTTCATATGCAGTTTTATCTCCTAGTTCTCCATTTCAATTTGGTGAAATTAGCAAATTTCATCAGTTTACTTCCTTTCCTGTTCAGAATCATCTAAAAAACACAGGTTTTAACACCTGCCTTCACAAAAAAGCAATAATCTCCCTCTATATATAAAAATAAATAAATCAATCGCATTCTCACTTCTGATTTTCTGTTTAGTTTCTGGGTTTTATTAATTTTTATTTTCATTATTAATTAGATTTTTTAGACAATTAACTTCTAATGGAAATCAGATTTGAAAGTACGTAGTTCACAACTGAGTGATTTTTCAAAAATATGATTTTAAACCAACTTTTATTGTATCCAATCATTGTTTACACCACCCCAAGGCTGAGTGTGCAGAGACATTCCCCATTTTTCCCACCTTCTCACTCTCTGGAGATACCACTCATGAGACCTATTAGGAAGATGGGGATTTGAGGGCTAGAAATTATTCCTCTTTGTCTTCCTTTTTATGATCAGAGAGAAGACTGAAAATAATCTCTTATCCTAGAAAGGCTGTACTTCCCACACCTACTCCAGTCCCTGCCCAGGATCCCTTCTACCTCTGTGGCTCTCTCTCAAGTAAAGCTCATCTCTGACCCCAAAGGCATTTGCCATTAGCTTGGAAGAATATCCCTCTTGCAGTTCCCCAGATTTTCCCTCTCTATGTCTCCCTTTCATTCCGTAGTGAAAAGAGGATTACTTGGATACCTTTCAGAGTTACAAGTTCAATAATATTTCTTTTGAGTATTATTATGCAATTCTAATATTTGGTTCCTGATAACTTTATTTTCTTGGAATCTCTCCTAATAGAAGCTTCAATAGGAATCTGGTCCTCTAAGTTATCAGGGAGGTGTCAGGACTTATATGCTTTTTGATCTATAGCTGGGCAGCAATTTTAAAATCCTCTAGGCTAGGGTATGCTGGAAGGAATGTTTTATGTTGGACATAGTGCTATTTGACTCTGTTTCTGTCCACTGATTCATGGTTGGAAACCAACAGTAAGATCTCATCAAGGAAAAGGACAGGTACCCTGTGAAAGGACACTCTTGGGATGTGTTTGTGTTTATCTGTACAAAAGTCAGCAACACCTATATTTAATAGTCTGTGTTCATATTTATAAGTACATCACATGCATACACATGCAAACCTGACCATTAAAAGTTGTATAAAATATTTAAATTGTTTTATTATTTCATGCTGAAGATATATTTGCCTTAAGAGTACTATGCTTTTTCTGATTTTTAGAATAAAGTTGTAAATTTTTTAAGTAATTTTAAGTTCAAAATGGTTTTAGCATTTGATTTTATGTATTAATCAGAAAAAATACATCTGATATTCACTAGATTAATACCCCCACAACATACAGTGTTTTTATTTCTACTCTATGACAACAGGGTTTAGCATGGTCTAAAACCCTGCACTACAAATTCTGCTTCTATAGAAACTGCAGACAAGGTAAACCTCCACTTCAGTGAAATTCAAAAGGTGGCCCATGTCCAGGAAATAAGAAAATGAAAGATTGCATTTTAAAAGCAAGAGATATTTTAAAATAAATAGCTGAGTGAAGACCTAGAGGCTTATGTTTTATCTCAAATTATTTGTAAACAACATTCTGTGTCAGAGATTGGTATGGATTTACTGAAAGAAATGTATGCAAGCCAGACCAGGAGATAGATGTGAGATGAGTTTATAGGAAACAGACCCTGCTCACTTAGACTTCCTTAAACAAAGTTTGTTGACTGGGGTCACAGACCAGTGAAGATAAAATAATGGTAACAAAATAAATATTTCTGCTTGATCTCCAGTGCTTACATACTCCTGCTATGTAAAAAATGCAATGAAACAGTCTTTCATCTTTGTTTACGTTCATAAGATAATGCTTTGCCTTTGTTGTTGGTTTTTTTCTGTTTTTTTTTCTTTTGTTTGTTTGTTTTTTGGGGTTTTTTTTGGTTTTTTTTTGGTTTTTTTTTTTAAGAAAATATCTGCATCCCATATAAAACATTAGCAAAAGTTTAATTTCATTAGCATGATGGTGGGGCTGTACTGCCTGGGTTGCCTTCTCATAAACTTTCCTGCCACAGACTTTGTAAGCTGTAGTGTGTTCTCTGCAACTTTCTTCCTTCCAAAGCTTTTGTTTTTATTACAAGGTGGAGGTCTCATACAGTGCAATGAATTGTCAGAATGGAGGGATTGGTGGAGGCAGCAGGGGTGTCCCACCTGGGTCAGTGGCAGTGCTTGCTTTGTCCGTACAGGGATGCCACCAAGTGTCCTGGACAACAGTGTCTTACTTAGGCCTGCCTTTGCCACAGTCCTTCCCTCCTAGTGGCTTGGGCATCAAGCCTCATCTTGTGTGGTGGCTGCTATTGGTGCATGGCCCCATGTTTCTCTCCTCTTTCTTCCACTCTAGGAAAAACAGGGATCCCCTCCCATGTCCTGGAAGTCTGAGAGGCAAGATGTAGATGTGATTGTGTGCTTCTGCCCTCGCATTCTTGTAACTGGGATGTTTATGTGTCCTGTCCTAAACCCCAGAAGGGAAGCTGCTCTGGTTGTCTGGGTAGCCATAGTTCCAGATATTTGAGTAAATGTCCTTCCTTCCCGTTCCATTCTCCTTCTAGCTCCAAGACTCAGTTCTTCCTGCTGCAGCTTTCGCAGGTGTCAGTCCTAATACTGGGCTTGGGTAAGGAAAGTTCTTGTAAAGTGACATTTATCTTTGAGGAGGAAAATGTTAGACAGTCTAATTATAAGAGAGCCTACCAATTCATCATAATTTTTTACTTTATCAGTTGTAAAGTCACTCATTCATGTAAGACTAGACACAAAGTTTTCAAAAGTAAACTAACCTAAAAGTTTTCCCTACTTTTCATTAACATTATATTTTACAGTGAAAGGAAATAGTCAGTAAATTATTACAGAATCCATCTAAATTAACATCTAGTTTTGTAAACAATGTGAAGCATCATAGAAGGTTCTTGAAAGGGTTTCTGTTTCAGTATGATGATCCACTGCTCAGTTTCACTTTCTTTAGGTCAAGAATTACCAATTGGGTCAATGCTGCCAATATTCCTTAATTCAAACACAGGATTAAGAAATTTTCCCATAAGATGTTTAATCCTTCGTATTTTTGTTTCAAACTTTTATTCTTCAGAAGGTTAATAGCACTAAGCAATAACAAACAGTGCTATTGAAAAGTAAAGCAAAATGTATGTCTGAATTATAGCAACAGCGGAAGGGACAGTATCATATTGATAGATGTTTTGATCAGAAGAAAAGGTCTTTTGACTCTTCAAAACATTTCAACAGACTGATAATGTTTATCTGACAGTCTTAAAATTCTGCAGAAATCAGATATCAAGGTTTCTAGTTGTGGCATGGCAAGAATAGAAAGTGAGAAAGGGGGATGCTTCTTCCCTTGGGCAAAAGTACAATTGGACACGAGAGGAGCATTTCTCAGAGGGTAAAAGATGCTGCATGTCAAGAAAAAAAATGAGCAGCAATAGCAGAAAAGCTGTGATCAAGGCAGGAGCACTTTTTTCTGCAAAGTGGCAGTGCTCTTTGCTCTCTGGCAGAGAATCTCTTTCAGAGGTCTTGAGCAGTGAACCCTCCAAGGAATCTCCAATTGCTTGCATGTGAGCGAAAGGAAACAAGTTGTCCTGAATAAATAGGTAGAAAAGAAAGAAAGATTCTTGTCGGCCCTTAAGTGTCAAGCAATTAGAGCAGGAAAATAATTTCTAAGCGGAATTGTTTAACACAGTCTTTGAGGAGGTGAGAGGGAGCAGAAGAAAGGTAAGCTGTCACCAAACTCTGAGCTCCTTCATATGCCATGGAAATGAGGTGATTTAAGGAACTGCTGGTGCAGCTGCCTGGGGAGGTGGCATATGTACTGTAGGTTTTCATATTAATTGCTGACATACACTCATTTTTTAGAGAACAGTAAAAGTGCCCATGTCATATATTTATTTGTCTCGCATTTCAAGAAAAGTATTTTGTGTTTCTCTGTTTAATAATTTTTCTGCAGTCTATGAGGCAGACAAAACTAGTGATAATGCAAGTAAAACAGAAAGGTTTGTAAAGCAAAATTTGTTCTTCATCCCCCATGAAATACAACTCACCACATCCAAAAAATGAAAAACAGTAACAGATTTGTTCTCCCATTTCTGAAACTCCATGTAGCAGCAGCAAAATTAACACACACCCACTGACGGTCTGAGAGCCTGCTATCTGCACATTAAGAGTGGCCTAATATTGGGGAGGTGGATGCATATATATCACTAGGAAGTTGTATTTTTTAGCTTTTTACTCTTAACATTTCTAGTGTCTTTATTGATTGTTGTCAGAAATGTCCCTATATGGCTGTAGAAGCCCTGTTTAATTTTCTCTAAAGTAGATGAGGGTAGTGTTCTAGTAGGGTAAAAAAGGGAAGCTGCAAATGAGCTGCACACACATGCAACTCCAAACATTGCTCATGAACTGTAGAAATCATTGAGCGCTTTCCAGTAAACATGCCTCTTTTCAAAGATCAAAACAAAACACAGTGGTGGCTATAAAATTAATTTAATTGAAGAACTTTAGTGTCCATCAGGAAAAGGTTCAGTTGGAGTTAGAAGTATTATCAATATTGATTTTTCACTCTGGTAATTTTGGACCACGCACAGTTAGAAATAAAGGTGAAATCAGAATGAATAAGAATATGCTGTAAATTTATACAATAATTTGACTTTAGATTTTAATATTTAGAGTTCTTCTCATATTTGACCAGGAAATAAGATATAATTATAAAATTGTATAACTTTTTACTACTAAAATTTGCCTCTGAAAGCAGATAATTTTCTTGGCCTGTCTCTGTGTGTTATTTTCCATTTTGCTCAGCCTCCCACACACTAATGACTTGTGCATGGAATTTCATATACTCCATGAATATATGTTCCTTTTAAGCAGAGTCTCCACAGAGGTGGAAAATGTGAATGTGAAATGAAGCTTGCCATTCCTAAAAGAAGGTTAAAGATCTAGGACTGTGTACAAGTTTATCCTGAAAGTCAGTTTGTCAAGACATAATTTATGGAGGTTCAGTTGCCCAGGCATAATTCTGCATTTCTTTCAAGATAAATACTTTTATACTTACAGGCATGTGATTTGTCAAGGCAGCTTTGTGGCCTGGTGGGCAATCAGAATTTGTCTTAGTGGTCTGAAATGACCCAGAACAAACTCACTACTTAATCTTCTTTATTGCTGAAATCAATAACCAGATCCGTGCTAAGTGCTGACAGTTCTTGTGTAGGGAGTGAAAAGTAGAAGTGTCTGCTCCTTGAACTTCCAACATTTTATGAGCCAGAAGTTTTGTTTTCTTCTTTGACAACGAACTTGTTAATTTTATTTTATAATTCATAAATTAATATGAGATAGTTTCTTTGTGAAAATATACACATGCAATGGCACGAGATTAATGTATCTCAAATGCCATCACACAGAATGTCTAATGCAGCTGTCAGTGAAAATTGCCCACATAGAAACCCAAGGAGGAACAGTGTTCTCTGGCACAGCCAGGCAGTCCAGGTGAGCAGCAAAGCTATAGCCAACATGCTGGCTCACAATCTACCCTTCTGGAGAGCCCTGTCCTAAATATCAGTTTTCTCCATACCTTACTGTAGAAGATCATGAATATATTCAGCAAGGGGGGTGTGTGATGGGCATCAGGTTTTCCAATATATTTGAATGAGGAAATACATCAAAAACTTAAAGTGGTTTTCCAAGAGTTAAATTTTAGAGGGTAAGACTACATGACCATTAAAGACCCCTTCAAACCCAAGCTTATCTATGATTCCATGATTAATTTTTTTTATTACTACACAACAACTGATTTATGCTACAGTTTCTTGTAACACTTGTAATTACAACTTTGCCTGAAGGGAATGAATAGTAACAATAAAAATAAGAGCTACTGAATGGGCCAAAGATACTCAGAAGATAAGTAGTTTATACATCTGGTAAATTTTGAAAAACCCTCAGTTATTCTCTACCTCTTTGGGAAACAGCCAGAATTCTGCACTCCACAGGAATCTGTGGATGAGGAAGAAATAAAGTTACTCTGTGTGCAAAGCAGCTATAAGATATAATGTCATTTATACCCATTGAAATTATTATCCTATGAGAGACACAGTAAAGAGGAGCTTCTAAAATTTTGGCTCTGGAGCTTCTTGCTTGTCCATATGCCTGTTTATACCATTTTTGTTCGCTTGATATTGGAAAGTAATCAGAAAAAAAAAGTTATACTAAATTATGAGTGCTGTCAAGTTTTGTATGAAAAGTATTAAAACTTTAAACAAAACAGACTTTTAAATTCCTGTCCTTCTGGTCCCACAGTCTTATCTTGTTTTACACTTTTGTTTAAACTGTTCCTTCCTTTTTTTTTTTTTTTTTTTTTTTTTTTNTTTTCATTTGGAGTTGATTCAATAACGCAGCCTTTTTTTATTTCTTGCAGATGTTAAAATGATGAAACCTTCTCTCCCTCCAGAGCAGTGCGCAGCAGCCATGACATCTCCTCTGGTCCTCTGCAGAAGGTACATTGCAGTCTGCTGCTGAACTGTTATGACATGTCTCTAGCAATCAGAAAGAAAAGCTGGGAAGAGCATGTGACCCAGTGGATGGGATTGGCTTTGGAGCCTGTGGAGTATAATACAGCATGTCGTCACGGACTTGTAGCTGATAACTTGCAGACAAGTATGGAAAATGATGAGGTTTCGAGCGTGGACCGGAAAGAAAAATGTGCTTCATTTCCAGAGTGCTGCTATAGTGGAGAGGTGACCGGCTTCCCTGAAAAGCAGCTGGGAAATATTTCAAAGGAGGTGGATGAAAATGATAACCATGAGGACGAGGAACATTTTCTGGAGGCCAGCACAGAAACTCTTGTCCACGTGTCTGATGACGATGATGACTATCCTGCACTCAACCTGGATAGTGTTAATTACCACATCACTGCTGTAGGAAGCGAGCCCAAAGATGAAGGGCACAGCTTAAATGGAGCAGGCTCCTTAACACAGATGGTACCAGCAACAGAGGGTAACAAGGCAGCTGAATCATCTGGAATCAGTGGAGATATAAGAGAGGAACCTGGCTGTGTTACAGTTCCTAAAGAGGAGAGGAAAGAAGAAGATGTTTGTGGCAGTATTGGCCAAAGCCTGGAGCTTTGCAATTATGAAGTCTTAAATGAAGTACTAGATGTAGAGAAGGAAAATTGTATTAATTCTCCAAATGTGAAAGAAGCTATTATGTCTGGGAAGCAGCTCCTTCATACTGCTGTAATTGCACAACAGCGCCGGAAATCTGATGCTTTCAAAGATGGGTTTGGAAAGTCTGAGTGCAATGTGTTAGAGAGTGGGATTTCTTCTGAATCATACACCAGTAGTGATGGACAACTCTGTTCTGCAGTGCAACCCAGCAACAGCCTTATGCAATCTCCTCCTTGCTCTTGTGTCCTGGCAGTGGAAAATGGTCTGGATGAAAGTGGTTTCACAGAACCTCAAGTGGCCCCTGGAAACAAATGCCTTTCAAATGTCAGTTCAGCAGAAGACATTCAGTGTTTATATGTAAGGAATCATTTGACCACACACGAATATTCAGACAATCAAGTGAAACTGCGCAAAAGAAAGGTAGGATGCTTGTAGACTGCAGAGTTTTTACAAATATTTCCCCCCCATTTTCTGATCATGGTGATACTGTGCCTAATTCACTGGAGAGAAAAAGTGATTGTTTCATTACTTTATCAGGTTCAGTTTCAAGACAAATATGTCTATACAACTAAATTTTAGGAGCTTTTTTAAAGGTCTGGAAATGGCTGAATTTGGATGGTACCTTATATTCACTTTATATCTGCTATTTTATATATTTCATATATGTTGGTCAAGGATAAATGAGTACATGTCTTCTTCATTGGTTTTATTTTTGGTTTTCTGGTGCTATTGTTATCTGATTCATCTTAGGAAAACAGATTGTGTCCAGAGGTTTGGAAGCCTTATTGAAAAAGAAAGTACAAGGAAAAAGTGCAAGATTTTGAAAAAAAGAGAAAAAAAAGGATTGAAAATATTTTGTAGTAGTTCTTTGGTCTTTAGCTCAACCCCATGAGCATATGTTCTTGCAAAAACAAGTATTGCTGAGTCTCAAACAATATTTTGTAATTTTAAACCAACCAGAAAGTTTCACTGTCTTCACCAAGTAAGGAAGGGTATCATTACAAATTTTAATGGAGAGATTCCTTGGCAATAAAACTCCCATTGGCTTTAATGGAAGGAGATGTGCTGATTGTGACACTATGGAATTCATCTTAAAAGTCTGGCATTCCCAGTTATGGTGCTTACTCTAGCTAATAACCAATTTGCAATTGTTTACTTCTCTCTGCCTTTTTATTTGACATCATCCAGCTTCTTTTGTCTGTGTTTTTTTGTACATCTGGTTTCTTTTAATTGTATGGGTTTTGTCTGTCAGCTACAGTGCCTCAGTAGCTGTTTCACTAAAGCATAAATTCACATATCTAAAGACTTCTATGCCCACACAGCTCCTGGCCATTGTTTGCTTGTGCAGACCATTTGGTAATAGTAACACTAGATTAACACAGTGAGAAGATGTAAGAAAGTTTTGCCAAAAGTTTCAGAAGCCCTCAAAGCCAGTCTTCTTTTGGTCGTTCACGCAATCACAGTTAACAATTTCAGCAACAATTTCAATATCTCGAAGTAAGAATATCTCAGAGTTACAAATAAGAAACAAAAATACAACTGCCAGTACCAGAAATGCTAATGAAAATGGTTCAAGTTAAAAAAAAAAAATTAACCAAATTGATGTTATAGTTGAAAATTAATTTACTATTATAATAATTTCTCATCTGCTTTACTTTGGTATCAAATTTTCTTTTAAAGTAGGGTTATTGATATTGATGTGCACATTTCATGTCATTAGTGAGACGCAGCATGCTACAGTTTTTAATAGCTTTGATTTGATGTTAGTTTCCATTACCTCTTGGATCTTCTTTTAAGGTCACATACTCATCTTTTAAATGTACACTCATGAGAGCAACATTTGAGAATATATGTATAATTTCTGTTTGTGCCATTAAATATTTTAAAGAACAGACTATAAAAATTCCACCAAGACTAATAGTGAGAAAAACTAAGGAAGGAGGTGGGCATAAAAAGGAGCAAAATAAAGAGCTTCTTCAAGGAAGTTTGAGCATTACCTGGCTGCAACGACTGCAAAATTGTGTGTAATATGAAAGAGGACGGAATCTATAAATCTCAAGGAGACCTCATTCTACTTTGGTTAAAGAAATTTTTGCCAATCACTGTAACATGAATGGCAAAAGGCAAAAGATATGGTCTGCTATTGTTTGTGGTATTATTTATCTCTAAGTTCACAGGACACTTCTACAAGCAACATTCCTGCATAAGGAATTTTCTCACTCATATCTAACCATATGCTATTTTCCCAAAGCCTGTCTGTGTTGGTAATAGTGTGCAATGAAAAATGTGCCTATGTTTACAAACTTCCACTGAAAACCACTTTTGTAATTTTAAGAAAACATTAGAAAAACTGCAGACTTGAAACTGAATCCATCCATAAAAGCCAAGTATTTGCTTTGCAGTGACAGGAAGACTTAAGGGATTGGGAATGGTATATAAAACCTTTTCTCTCAAGGTCAGCAGTTCAAACAGTGCAGTTAAGGCCTAAAGCACACCACTGTCTGATTAATGCTCAGTGTCAATTATAGTTGCACATAATCATGTGCCCATAAAGGTCAGAATATGGGAAAAGGCACATGGAAATGAATTGCTGAAGGTATTTGGGCATTCAAATGTTGAGGTAGCACCTTGGGTAATCATAGCAAGCTGCTGATCTTCAGGCATTTTCATGACAGTTAAAACTTAGGACCTTTGAGTAGACTTCTGCTCTTGCTGGTACTAAATTCTTTTGCAAATCTGTTCCTCGTTAACATATTTTAAACTGTTTTTAATTGTGGCAATAGAGCATGACCTTCCTTCTTATCTTCAGATCGGCTGTCTTCAAACCAGAGCTGAGGTGAGAGACAGTGTGGATCTGATATGCTTGCTCTGCAGACAGATGCAGGTTCGAGGGCTTAAGGGCTTAAAGTTTAGCATCTTTGACCAGCACTAACTCCATTGCAGTAAATTGCTTTAGTCATGATGGATGTACTGACACTGAAGATGCTTTTTGCAAACATGTCCAGCTGTTGCAGCATTCTTTGCTCCCTCAAGTCACCAGAGTTCAAATGCTTGAAGCACAGCACCCTCTTTTCCTTTGCTTCCTCAGAAAGACTTCCTAAGGCTCGGAAATGGAGAGGACCTGAATTTAATTGTGAGAAGTTAATGATATTAAGTCTAATTGAAAGATACAAAATAATCAAGATTTCCTGTTTTTCCTGCTTTGATAATAAATTCTGTTTATCCACAACATGAAGTTTATGGTTATTAATGGTTCACAGTAGCAGAAACATAAATGGATTAAATATATATGGATAAACCAGCTAAACCCTTCTGTATGCTTTCCTGGGTTAAATAAATTTGGATTTTAAAATAGTCACTTCACAGAATTTTACATGGAATAATCTTTGGAAGTAAAGAGAAAACTGTAGTGCTTGGGGTATCAAAACAGCTCACATGTATGTTCATGTGTAAAAAGCAACAGAGCTCTTAGCAAACAGTATTATACAAAACTAGAAGAGTGCCAGCTATTGAGGGAATACCAACAAAATGAGACTATTTAGTTATTATGCACTGATTTGTAAATGGAACAAAATGGCCATTATCTTGTACAGAATCTGTCAAATTTTTGCATGTGCTCCATTTTATGTTTTCTCCAAGCTGCTCATCTCATCAAACTTAGCCAAAGACAGGAATATCCCTTCTGGGGCATATAGAAAAGGTTCGCAAATGCAGCAGAACTCTAACAAATTAATTTTAGTTCTTTTTCAACACAAAAAAGAACTACTGTATTCAGCACCAGTATTAAAAGGCCCACCTTTCGAGGCATGTAGTTTCTCAGTAAATTCTCCCCACTCACTTCCCAAACAATTACATCTGTGCTGTTTCGGCCAGTGATAATCAGCATTTTGCAAATGCAATTTTTAAAACAAGGCTCAGACAGCTCTTTTAAATGGTGTATCAGTAAAGGAGTAGAAAATCAGCATTGTTAAGCGTGGCTCTAAATAATTTGAATAAAAATCCATGACGTTTAAAAACAAGAGAAACATTAACAAACTCCTCTTAACAAAACAAATTTTGGCTTGTTCCATGTATTTCGTTGTTCTTCCACCATCCCCTCCTCTTAGATTCTATTCCTAGAGATCATTCAATTGGAAGAAAACAGAAACAGAACACAGAAACAACTGTGACTGTTCCTTTCTCTCCAGAAGGACAATGTAGTTCCTCATGGCGGTCTACTTAGAAGCTTTCCAGTTTCAAATAGATGATGTGATCTCAAAGTCATGCCTGCAAGACCAAAGAATATAAGAGTCAGAGTTATTCCTAATGCTCGTTATTATTGCTACTACTTTAATCCAGATTTCTAGGTCACACACTGTGTGATTTGCAAAGGATGCTTAAGGGCAGAGCTAATGTCAGCAACTGCTAGTGTCAATAAGATGAAAATTAATTTAAGAGTAAGATTAACAGAAGACTAACAGTAAATGTCAAAAGAAACCTGGGTAAAGGGTTACCTGGAATGACGCATGTTTTTGGAACAGTGTCTTTTCCTTGCAGGAAAGCTGTGAGTTTCTAAAACATAGTTTTCCTTTTCCTGTACTGTTGTAATAAATTTTATTTATTTATTTCAACAATTATAATTATACTAACGTATACTAATGAATTCAGACTTTTCCATCCACTTTTGAGTATCATGCATGTCCATGACATTTGAAGGCTAACTGTCTCCCATTACGACCTGAATTACATTTTTTTTCATAACACCAAGACTGTTATTTTTGGGGCATAGGTTCTTCCAGGAGCTTCTGTTTGTATCACCATAAATTAATTTCACAGGAAACTTACGGAGTTTTGCTTGCTGGCTCATACTAAGGTATCTGGGACAGGTAGTAGGAAAGATTCACAAAAAACCCATAAGAGGTACCTGTTTTGCTGAAATTGTTCCTTTGCAACTCTTTCTGTGCCATCTCTTCTATTCTCATGGTATGATCCTTTCCAACTGAGCACTTAAAAGGAATATGATGTTGTTGTGAACAATAATATCAAACATTGTAGGTAATTTTCATATTTTATTGATGTTTGTATACCAGAGTTTCAATCCCTACCACCAGTATGTCTTTCTAAAGTCTTAATCTCCCTTTACCTCTATTCTATCCCTTTAAAATTATGATAATTTAATTATTCATTCTTTTTTTTACTTTTTAAAAAAATTAGTTTAAAGGTTCTTACAGTGGTTTTGTTATTTCTATTTTATAGAAGCTGGTTTCATAGGGATGCAACCTGAACTATTGCTACATTAGTAGGATGTAAGCTTGTTAGGGTTGCACAGCAACCATAAGTTAGACAAATCAACATAGAAAAAAACCATAGAAGATAAAAACAAGGATAAAAACAATAGAAATATTCAGGAAGTCTTAATTAAAAATGGAAATGTGCATTTTATTTTATTCTGATTTTGAAACAGAGAATTAAATTTACCTTTTTCCTGAGACGCAGTCTGCAAATGTGTGTCAGTCAGAGGAAGATGACAGCTTTAAAAGTTGGTGATTTTCTAAGTCAATTATCGTTAATTATTCCTTTGCATAGTATGATAAATGCAGTCATTTCTCACAGTTTGTTTTCCCATTGAGTATTTAGAAAGATAGTCATCTTGTGAAGGAATCCAATAACCAGGGAAGAAATCTGTCCTCTAAAATCATAATGATCATTAGAAATTCTGAAAGTGTGGTCAGCCATGAATGTGGTTTGGATGGCTGTTAGAAGACCAAGGTTTCTGTGGTTCATTATGGTCATGGAAGACTAATTCCCAGCTGCTTAGATCTGTACATTGAAAAAGAATTAATGGATGTCAGTGGAACTGCTGTGCTCTTAGACTGTGTTTAAATGCCTTACTGAACTGGGGTGTTATAAAAATTAGTAACTTTAGAGACACCAGAAGCTAGTTACTATAGAGGTATTATCATAGTAAAATTACTTTCAAATCTTATGGTTCTCTGACTATATTTCCTGTACAATTCAAACCTGCACTTATGCCAGAGCAGCTTTATTTCCATATACAGAGGTAAATAATATAATCTTGGAATCTAGGACATTATTTTCTTAGTTTTGTAAAGGATAATTGCAAATGTAAATATCGGAAATATGATAATCTCTTTTTAAAGACGGTCTCTCAAACAGTGGAAATCTATTTTATCAGGTGTGAAATTTGGATTTGTTTTTGTTCCATTTCTGCATGTTTTATAGTTTTCAAATTTATATAGATATTTTTAAAGATTCTCAAACTTTCTAAAGGTTTTGGAGAAGAGCATGGATCTGTTTATCCAAATTTATAATGCAAATGTGAGCACGATCAAAAATTAGTGAAAGATCTTAAGCCAGAACAGCTTTTTGAAAGGTTAACTCCTACCCACAACTCAGAGCTGCAGTCTGTAGTATTAGTACAGTGGGCAATTATTACTGAAATCCAGTTACTTCACCACAAGGAATTTGCTGCATTTGCACATTGCTATTAAACGGTCATGGTTTTGAAGGCATTGAGAAGAATCTGGCAAGAGATGCAAGTGAAGCAAAAAAATAGAATTATTTCTTTGAAAAAAATAATGAAATCTTCTGGGCTGTCATGAATATTTACTTCTCTTTTCTGCACTGAAAACTTGCTTTCTGAATTTACCATTTAATAATGAAAATGTGGTTCAAAAATATAAATGGACTGAAGCAGTAGGATTTACATTTTTTTTAAATTATGTGTCTTTTCTATGGTAATTAGTAGAAAGTAGTGGTCATAAAGCACTCCTATTATTGTGGTTACATGACCACGAATTTTCTCTATTAGTTTCACAAAAATATGTATCATAAATATTATCTCCATCTGGGAAGCTAAAGAATGCTTTCCCACAGACTTCCTTTATGTTTGTACTGAAGTATGATGTATTTCAAACAATGTGAAAAGTATTTAAAACAAGTTCAGAACAGGATGGGATGATTGCCAGGCCATTACAGTATAACCTTTATGCAAATTTTACTTTGGCACATTTTTGTGACAGTGTTCAGCAATAAATTTTCAAGGTTGACAGTGTTGTCTAGACTGCAAACCAAGAGACTGTTGCACATCAAATTGTGCTTGGAGCTGAGCTACCTAAAATGGTCATGAAAGTATTTGTATTTATAAGCAGTTTGTAGACACACACTACTGCTTCAAAAATCATCTACCAAAATCATCTACATGCCTCTAGCGACTGCTCTAGAGGGCTTCAGTTTCATGCAGTGTGCACTCAGAGATTTCTTGTTTTGTCCAGTTCTGCAATACTGATTGGAAGAAAACTTCTGAAACTTGTTTTGTTTTGTTTTTAAAATGAATCTTTCAAAACTCCTTACTGGCCAGTTACTTACTGTCTGCACTCTATAAATTGTCACTTGTAGATCTTGTTAAATGGGCCAATGACCACTTGCTAAAATGACACTAGATTTTTAATTAACATCAAACTTTTGAGGGAAGCGGTTTTGGAAGGAATGACTAGTATGTAAAACCTTTAACAAACAGGAAGTGGAGTTAAGATATTTGGACAAAACACCCTGGATTACATGACATCACTGTCCACACTTTCTGTTGGTTAAATAAAAAAAAAAATTAAAAAGGAATTTGCTTCCTAGAGCTGTTCCTCTGGCACTTTCACAAGCATAATGTTCACTTTAAATTAAGCTTCAAGTGAAAACAGAGAGGTCCAAGAGGCACACTTTCCATCCTAAAACAGTATTTACAGTTGTAATCAGAAAAGACAGTATTAGAGCACTGCTGCCTACATTAAAGAGCCTTCGATACCATAACTATGGCAGAACAGCTTTGTTAAGCACAGCTGTCTACTACAGACATGACCTGTGCTAAAAGTAAAAGATTTTTTAGTGTTGCTGTGTTGCAAGGAGACAGAGAAGAGCAGCCTACCCTGGGCAGCACTGGGAGCTGAGGCTTTACAGCAGTAGTCTTTGCCATTGCTATCAAAGAGTACTTCACCATAGAAGTTTGGCGGTGAGTTAGTCCATAGGTATCTGACCAATTCCCATGAGATAGCTGAAAGCAAACAAAGAGAACCACTCCTGTGAACTGAACTGCAGCAATGTGGGAGCCATCTGCAAATTTACTGTGGGATTTTTTTTCTTGGCGATTTATTTTGGTTGGGCGTTTTTTGGTTTGTTTGTTTTTTCTTCTTTTTTTTATGTGTTGCTCATTCTTATCTCCTTTTACTGGTCTCTCAAAGGTGACATAAGAGGTTTGTAAAGACAAGGAGGTTTATGCCACAGAAAATACACATGGTGTATTGAATATGTCTTTACAAAATGGAACAATACTGCTTCTGCTGCCAAAAGCTATTCCAAGATCTAGAGGATATGGCCAAAAATGGTTATGAATTCAAATTTAGAGGGATATTCTTCCTCTTTTGAAAAAAATCCAGGCAGCAATACATGCATGAGCATCTGTGTGTGCTGAGGTAAATGTATGGCAAATGTATACCAGATACTCTGTGCTTTTCATAACCTTGTCACAGCTGATGTCTAAATCTTTTACAACAATGGAGCAGAAGAATTTTGTTTATGCACACAATACTAATGAGAAATTGTCTCACTGTAACATGAAGATGTCCTTCAGTATTACAGCAAGAACTGTTATATCTGAAGTTTCGCATTCCCTTTGCAGCCTCACCTTATGTAAGACTTAGAATATCAAATGCAATATGTATTGATGTTAAATAGAAGTCTATTTATCCTTTTCTGTAAGTTGCTTCCTTCCCAAACCTGTTTTTCACACAGCACATGCAATTAAACAAAGGTTTCTATCGGAATATCCTGAATATTTTGACAATGTATTATCTCATCTATCAAAAAAAATCTTTAAGGGGCTGTTTATACTCTTACACTATGCGTTTTAATCTCTAGGATGGTATCCTCAACCTTCTTTAAAAAGATGGTTTGCATGCACTACTAATCACTAATGTGATTCATTGTTGTTTGGTGGTTTTCATGAAGGCATGAAAAAATTCAGCAGTGTTAAAGTTCATGGTTTCTGTTACATGCAATTTTAGCTTCAAAATATTTTAAAAACTGACATCTTCATTACAATAAAAATGAAAAAGTGCAGTCAGAAGCCAAACTTTGGTAATCTAAATCAGATTACTTTCCTACATCCAGATTCCCTGAAAACACTTTTCTACTGATAAATGCTAAATTTTATTTATCTCACACAGATTTAGTAGTGATTCTATGTGCATATTACACCTCAATACATCTACTGAATTTGTTCCAGCATGTTAAACTCACCTCTTTACATGAACACTGTACTGTTTACGCTTTTTATAAGAATCGAAATTGACAGAGAGTAAATAAGAGAAGAGATAGTCTCTCAAGACCTGTCTTTTTTCCACTGTCTTAGAGGTGGGATAAGACTAGAAAATAAAGATGTGAAAAACAATTAATTTTCTATGCAAAGTGATAATTCAACTCTTAATTGCACAAAGATTTCTCAGCTCCTGAAAATTACTCCCAGCGGACCACTTTGTTCCCAAGTCTTTTTCGATATTATTAGTATCAAAGATAATTTGGGGAGAAGACCTTCTATATTAGTATCTTGATTAATGTTCTTGTGCATGAATCTTCTGCAGGACATTTAATTTATCACTTTTCACAAACATTTTATTAAGCTTTTAGAAATGTTGTGTTTTAATTTTTACTGTGGCTTCTTTTGCAAGATATGTTTTAAATTGTTGGATTTTGCTTTTGCAGACTGAAGCCCACTAATAGTTGTGACAGTGGGAAAACCAGCTTTAATCAAATTCAGAATAAATACATACATTCCTGAATTTTGTTTTCTTGGGAATACTAACAGTAGCTTTAGATTAGAATGTCCATGATTTTTTTTCACTAGGTCACCATACTCTTTGTCAGACACAAAAAAATCCTTTTTCATCCAGAGTCTTCTAGTCAGGGTGTTAAGAACATTGATTCATCCCTCTACTCTTGCCTTTTCTTAAATGCTTTGTCTGGCTTTTTTTTCCCCCACTTCATGTACAAAGCAGAGTGCAGTAGTGAGAATTTTAGCCATTTGGATCTTATATGCATAGAAGGGAAAGCTTACTTGGTGACGTGAAAATAATATGTATTTTATTCCTTGAAAGTGTCATAATTTCACTGAGTTTGATTTCAAGGCAGCTGCCAAGCAGAGCTCTGTAGTCACATACAGAGATTAGGAAGGGAATATGAAGTTGTTGGCAAAATGGATGAGTGACTCCCACAACTCTGCTCCACTTTGGTATGAGGGGACAGTGGTCCCAAACACTCTCAAACACTAGTTCTGTAGTAGTGGTTGTGGTTCCTAAATCTCTTGTCCATCATTCATTCAGTTACCTAAAATGTGTCCTCAAGCCTAACTATGATGTGTTTTTTTCACAGCTTGCTGGGTAGGCTTTGCAGTGACTTTGTCCCTGATTTTGACGTCTCTCTCAGTCCTTTCCATTACGTTTAATTCATGGAGGGCAAACTATCCTGGGTCAACAGCATTGCCTCATGAAGCATAAAACGACAGTTTAAATGTC
The DNA here is from genome assembly GCA_013186435.1 of Turdus rufiventris. Classification (NCBI taxonomy): domain Eukaryota; kingdom Metazoa; phylum Chordata; class Aves; order Passeriformes; family Turdidae; genus Turdus; species Turdus rufiventris. The sequence continues at coordinate 1,507,137 of PYHW01010620.1, read as the reverse complement.
AGCCCTGTTAGTCACCGATGATTGTCTTAGGGCCTAAATAGAAATTTCCTACTTTTTAGCCACTCTGTTCAGAGGGAATGTTTACCAGCAGCAACATATAATTGTGGAGCTTTGATCTTTGCTTTGAAATGTCTTTTTGAGTGTAAAGAAAACTCATCTATGCTGAGAACAACATCAGAAGCTATTTCTGGAGTTAGACCAGGATTCTGAAGGTGAAAGGACACTTCTCCAGTTCTCTCAACAAGTCCTTGGGAAAGTTAAAAATAAGTCTTCCTGAAAAAAAATTGGCACTTGTTATTTGAGAAAATTTCTTTATTCCAGGAACTGCCTCATGTAGCAGAAATTTATTTACCATCTGTGTAGACTTGAAAAATTTTCCATCTTACCAGATACACAACTGAAATAGCAACAGATTTTCCATCCCAATGGTTTCCACCGACCTCTGCTTTAAGGGAGTGCTTTAAAAACTTATGAAATTTTTGTGCTCTCTGAAGAGAGGTACCTCAGTTAATAGACCATCTGTCAAACTCTGAGTTCTGATTGTGACCTCTAATAATGTCACTTCACTGTTGCTAAAGCATGTCCCTTGGGGGAGGGTAAGGAGGAATTCGTAGACCTAGCAGCTGAAAATTTATTAGGTTTTTAAATTAAAGTTCAATTTTTAATTAATATTACAGTACTGACTTTAAAAAAAAGTAATCACTTGAGAAATTTATTTACTTTGAGTACAGATGTACTTCCTTACTTCTGCAACTTCAGGGGGAGGGAAAAAAGTTGGAAAAAAAATAAAAGGTGTCACGATCAAAAAATCCCCACTGATTCTTGAAGTAAATCTAGTCTTTTAAAATATGAAGCAAACTGTCTATAAATCTGAATATCACTTCTGAGTATTCATATGAATACACAGGTTGGAAACCAATGCAAACAATTCCTGGGAGACAGAAAAAAAGAAAAGAGTTCAGGAACAGATGTCAGAGTACACAAGCTTAACTTTTGTTTGTTGCTTCTGCATTGATTTCTTTCTCTCATGTGTTCAGTGGACACATTTTACTTTTGTTTTTAATACACATCAAGAACTATGGGAGCTGATTCTTAGTTGATGCTTAGATGGATTTTTGGATCCCATCTACCAAAATAATTTTTGTGTGATTAGCAAGCTTGGTGTTCAAGGCAGTTATAAAAAGTTTCCTCTCAATTCAGAGGTCTGATTTTCTAAAAAAATTAAAAAACCCTATCTACTATTCTTATTATAATGGAAAGGCTTTTCTGCCTTATGTATTTTTACCTGCCATGCTCAGGGTATTTGACTGAATCTATTTAATCCTAAACAAGCATCCTATCAAAGATGCTTTTCCTTTCACAATTCTGAGTCTCTGAATAAGCAAAATTGTACAATATGTGATTTTTTTAAAAACTAAAAGTCTTACTGATTCCTTTAATCTGACAATTCAAATCTGTAGTTTAAACTTATTCTATTTTGGATATCTCTTAGATATTACTTTTCTATTTGACTGCATGTGGTAAGTACGATAATGTTGTTTCAGCAAAATCACATAATTGTGAAAAAAAAATAACAGGTCTAAGTTTCAAGCCGTTATGTATTCTTTCTTGCTGCTGCTAAATCATCTACAATGTATTGTATTGTATTATCAGGATTCAACTGAATGTTATTCAACAACCTGAACTTTAAAATGTGAGTTGCAGTTCCCAGGGCAACAGAAGGTTTTAGTTAGGTTTCTGGTGGTGGGTTAAGGTACATGTGCACTGTTGTGTTGCAGTTTGGGCCAGGAGCATTCTTTTGAAGGGACTTTGCTGAGTGACATGATATAAAGCAATAAGAGGTGAATGATATCAGATGGTGAGATTAAATGTGCTCTCACTGGCTTGATAGCTGCGGGGCAGATTTGATAGATCTAATGCATTGATTCACAAAGAAAAAATATATTTTAGAATTAGCAATAGTCAGGGAAAATTTTTCAGATATTAGGAAAAAAAATGCACCTCGGAGGTTAGCAGATTCATGTCTGCACAGGGCAGGAAGTATGAACTGAAAGACAGTCATAGGATTTTGCATTCCCATGACTTGCAATGTGAAATTGTCAACCTCTGTCCTCCACCCCAAACAAACTGGTGGCAAGATACACAATTGTTATGACTGAGAATGACTACCAAAAAATAATCTTCTGAAGACAGATTTTTAAAATAGATCAGTACATCACAATTTCCTTTTAGGTGAATTTGATAAATAGTCCCTGCTAGAAGAACATGGATTTCTATCTATGGAATATAGATTTAGCCCCTAAATAAACTAGGGAGTCTCTTGAGATTTTTATAGGTTTTGCTTTATCAGTATGAAATATATCAGATGTAATGTAAAACTAGTCAAGTATATTTTCCTCCAGTACTTGTGCTTTCTAGTTTTCTTGCTAATTCCCAGTAGTCTTGTGGTAATGTGTTCATTCTGTTGGCCAGCTGTTCAATTCGCCATGAATGCATCCTCCTGATGTGCATTTTTCCAGCATTTTACAAGTCATTGTCCTTTTCCACTTCAATATACAACTTTTTTTGAAAGCAAAACTGTGTACTATTAGGAATCAAGACAGGGAATCTAATGTAAACATAATCAAACTCAGTGAGGAGTGAAGAAAAATATATTACTAAGTATAAACACTAAAATGTTTTTAATGTTTGTTTGAAGTAGCAAGAAGATTGTCTTTTGTGTTAGTTTTTTGGGGTTGTTTGGTGTTTGTTTGTATTCAGTGGGGTTTTTTTGTCTCTGACAAAATTACCTTTATTTTGCTCTTACTGCCTGTAGCAGAGAACTCTTCTGTTCCTTTCTCTAGGTCCTGGGTAGTAGAACCCAATAATAAGAAAATAATATCCCCCACCACTGCCATTGATATTAACCTCAGTCTTTGGTAAGGACAGAGTTGTGAGCATCAAAGGTAAAGACTGTCTGTAGATGGGAAATAGAAAGTGTACAAGCAGACTAAAACAGAATGAACTGATTTCTTCCCTCTTGGAACATGTTCTTCACCAAAATGGATCGTGGGATTATTAAAGATCAAGTGTTAAGAGAGCTGAAAATAGGGATGGTTGTCTCCCTGGTGCTGTCCCTGATTCTTCAAGACAAAAGAGAAATTTAGCAGCTAGAAATCGTTATACTCTCTGGTCATCCCAAGACAGTTGGGAGTGGGTTGTGTGGGGCTGTGCTACTCAAAAATGCAAAGGAAATGTTTGTGTGCAATGTATTTTAGGAATCTTTATTTGTTTATTGTTGTGAAGCCTAACATTTCGTTCATTGGTATACAGCTCTTGGATTCAACTTGAAATTTAATTCTGTGCAGACAGGGAAAAAACTGTTGTGCGTAGGACTCTGAAATAGTGTCGTGTAGTTTAGTGGGCGTTTTGAGTTTGGGCCATTTGTCTAATTTGAATTGCTCTTTCTTATTTAACATCAACTGGGATTGATGTTAACACCCAGAACACTGTGGTGTTAACACAACACCCAAGCCACAGTTTCAGCAGGCAGAGAAAATGTGGAGTGTGACTTAACTCAGTAATGCATGAGGAGTCTGTGTCAAGAGGAATCTATGGCATCTACTTGATAACATTGTTGTTCATTTTCTGCTTGAGTGATTCCCATTACTCCATGACAAATAGTAAGATTTGTCTTTGCTACCATGACCAAAGCATAAAATTTGGCCTTTCTCTGTGAGTCCCCATGTCATATGCACACGTATTATGTGGCAGTGGTTTTTTGATCATTTTTGGCAGTATGTGGAACAGTTGTTTTGTGATTTTATCACTTCACATGTTCTGTAGGGAAATAAGATAAGTACTCATTTGTTCTAGTCTTTTCTGTCCTGTATAAATGAGCTCCATCTGTGTATTATTTGTGTTTTAAAAGGCAGCAAAAGAATTGAAAGAAATAATATTTTATAAGAAGCTTTTTTAAAAAAACAGTATATAATATTTATCACTTAATCTCCAGTAAACACCCTAAGTTTTTGTTTTGTTGTTTAGGGAATATAAACAAAATTTAGCAGTCTGGGAGAAGAGTTCCTGATAACAATATCAGTGAAAGCATGAATAAATAATACCAGAGGAACTACATATTCTCAATAAAGGCAGAGTTGGTGTTAGGAGTTGGCAGTACTTGAATTTCAATATGCAATAGGCTTTGAGAACATAGGATTCAGGCAAAATAATTATTTTACTATTATACCTATTTTAAATAGTCGGTAAAATAATATAAAATATGTAACTTATAAAAGGAATATTTCTGTTGAAATAATATAATGTACAGAAACTATCTGAAAGGCAGTAGAAGACAGTTTGGATGTGTTCTGGAGGTTTTTTTACAAGCTTCAGCCTATTGACTGGCTTTTTGTAGCCAGAAACTTAGGTCCTGAACCAGGGTCAGGGCAGCACAAGCGCAAATACAGTCTGGGCAGAGAATGGATGAAGACCAGCCCTGAAGAGAAGGACTTGGGAGTGCTGGTAGATAAGGAGTTCAACATGAGCCAGCAACGAGCACTTGCACACCAGAAATCCAATGGTTCCTGGGCTGCATCAAAAGAAGTGTGACTAGCAGGTCAAGGGAGGTGATTCTCCCTCTCCACTCCACTCCCATGATATACCCACTGGAGTGCTACATCCAGTTCTGGATGCAACAAAAGTACTCCCCAACATAAGAAGGACATGGATGCACTGGGGCATGTCCAAAGGAAGCCAAGAAAATTCTCAGAAGGCTGAAACACCTGATGTGAAAACAGGTTGAGAGAGCTGGGGTTGCTCAGCCTGGAGACGAGAAGGCACCAAGGAGACCCAGTAGCACCCTTCCAGTACTTGAAAGCAATGTACAGGGAAGATGGAGGAAGATATTTTACAAGAACATGTAGCGATAGTATAAGGGGTGTGGATTTAAATTGAAAGAGTGTAGGTTTAGATTGGACATTAGGAATAAATTCTTTAATATAAAGGTGATGAGGCACTGGAACAGGTTTCCCAGAGAGGTTGTGGACTCCCCATTCCTGGAGGTGTTCGAGGTCAGGTTGGATGTGGCTTTGAGCAGCCTGTTCCAGTGAGAGGTGTCCCTGCCCATGTCAAATGAGCCACCTCACCTGGAACAGAATATGGCTGCTTGCCATAGCAGCACAAAAACTGGATGTATTAGTGAGGAGGATGTAGATAAAAAATTACAAATCTGGAATGGTTCCCATTTATTGTCTACTACCATACCTTGACCATTCACATCAACATAAGTCATTCAGAAGAATCCTATTCTTTATCATTCGTTGGATTCACTGGGTATGACAATTGTTCTACAATCTGTTTATAAACAGTAAAAGGGTTTCATGACTATGACAATATATAATGATAGAAGGACAGAGAAAAATTTATTAAGAAGAAACAGGTCTCCAGTGTTAACAAGTAACTTTCATGATTATGACAATATATATTGATAAAAGGACACAGAAAAATTTATTAAGAATTATCTTAGCATTTTATTTAAATGAACTGCCTCATGTAAGCCAGAATTCCTACAATTAGGTAGTGTTTGCTAAAGTACACTGCAATGGAATTTACTAACCAGAAAGATAATGCTTGCTCCTTGAAAGAAAATCTCAAAAGATTTGATAATTAGCTCTCAGAGGACTCCACTGGTTATTTTACAGCTGTGGAAAAAACAGTAGAGACCTATTTATTGACCTAGCTATCTGATAAATCAAAAAGAGATCAGTGTCATGGAATCTTTTTGAACAGACCACCTTCTGACACTGGGAAAGATGCAGATGAGGTCAAAACCCTCAGCTTCCTGTCTCAGAGAGGAGAAGGAGAAAAAAAAATCTGATAAATATAAAGCTAAACAGAGTTGCTTTGGAAGTCTCTAGAGATAAAGGGAGCAGGGCAAAACACTTTTTAAAAAACCAAACCTCTTGTTAAATGTAGCAAGACAATACATGCATTCACTCAATATGAAAGAACCACTGCTGCTTTATATTTTTTTCCGATTTGATTACACTGTCAGAACTGAGCCTGAAGCATGAAAAACAGTAATGAAACATCCCCCAAAATCATAGCAAACACAGCCATTACCCCACTGACCAGCGCATTAAACGTACTTTCAAATGTTACCACTCCCTGGTGGATCAGAGAAATAGGGTTCAAAACAGAGGGGTAGTCAGCATTGACTTAAATCAAGTTCTTCTTTAGCCTTGGGAAAATCCTTACCTTGCCAGTCATTTTCACATCCTTAAAAGAGAGTTAATATTTTCCCTTGTCATGTGAAATGTGAGTTTGGCTGTATTAAAGATACACAGAAATGTTGTAATAAGAACTTTACAATTACCTGAGATACATAGGTGAAAGTTCCCCAAGAGCCTTAAAACCTTAAAATAACTCCCACTTGTTACACTTCTATTCTGTGTTAAACCTCATGGTTTGTTCCCAGTGAGGACAAATCTCCTGTTTTTACAGGGCCTGTGCTTTAAAATCAGATTTAGATGGAATTAAGCAGTTCCATGTAAAACATCTTATAGGTGTACCCTTACTCGTTTGCATGTTCTTTCTGTGTCTCTGAGACAGTAACTTGAGGAAATTGCATTTTCCAATGCCATTTTCTCTCATTCTCTGTATGAGCAGTCCCTTTCAGCTCTCTATTTGTCTCTCTTCTTTTCAGCAATATAAATACTCAGCCTCTTTTGAGGTTGAATCAATGTAACAATTCAACTTAATTGCACATTTAGAGATATTTATCTTATTAAGCAAAAACATCTGCAGAGCACCTGTGCCCTGGACATGAGAAAAATTAAGTTGTAGAATGAAAAGGTTTCTCCTGTTTGCCCGGGGTGACAAACATAGCAGAGGGATGCAAATCAGATTGGTGAAATCCTAATTTTGTTGCCAGAACCTGGGTTATTTCATAGGGCCTCAGATTTTACCAACAGTCATCAAGTTGCCTAAGCCTGATAATAAAATCTATTATCTCATCTTTTAAACAAAGAAGAGCCAAATGGTATTTTGCTCCTCTTAAAAAACTCACTGACTTAGTGAAACAGCCATATTATGATTTATGTCTCACATCGTTATGAGTCAGAGGAAGTAGGATTTAACTAAAGCAGTGATGGAACTCCAGTTTATATTTTCCTGGAAATTCTATAACAGTTATGCTTTTTTCTTTCTCCCCTATGCAGAAGGATTTGTTTGATAATAGTGACATTCATTTCAAGATCAAGTTGTTGTATAGTCAGAAATACTTTTAAATTACAAATGTCCTATATTTCAAATTGAGCAATCACCAGTCCAGCACCACTCACCATCAGATGCTTTGAATGCACTTGAAGTCCAGAGTGTTCTCATTGCAGTTCTTCCTTGGGGAGTCCAGCTGGTGGTGACTACAAATTCACTACAGCTGGTCTCAGTGCTGGCTGTGGCCTGAGTCAGGTCCTCTCTCCAGACATGTATTTCTGCTATGTGTTTCTGAGACTGTGGTTTCACCCTTTTGGCCTCACTAGTGGATCAGTAGCCAGAGTTCTCATGCGCTTCCTTCTTCCCCGCAGCTGATTTTGTCATGGTGTGTTAAGGCAGTAAAAGTTGGCATATACCACAGATAAATATCCAGCCAAATAACCTGATGTTAAATATATATATATATATGTAACAGTGTATGGTTGGTAATTCTTTAATTCCACTGGGCTAATGCAGTCATACCTCCTGAGATAATACTTGATTAAATTCGGAGAAAAAAAATACTGGAGTATACTTAAACACTCTCAAGCTGGTTATCTCAAGTTCTCTAATAGAAACATTTTGATTGTATGAGGACATAGGGTAATCTGTGCCAGCTGTTCTGCAGTTAACTATTCCGAAAGTCTCATTCTCCCTTCTCAAGCAATTTTTTTTTCTCTACAGACATATTTCATGCAAAAGCTATGCTGACCTTTAAATATGTTTTATGTTACTGTCACAAAATATGGTGACAGTGCTTATTTCTTTTAATATTAGGAAACCTCACATCTAAAAAGGTTTTTCTTAAAATGTAGCAAATGTTTAGTTATTTCTAGCTTTGTGAAGGGTAAGTAACAATAACAGCTCTATGGTTATTTTATATAGGGAATTTTATATAAGGGAAGTATTAAGATGGTAATTAGTATTTCATCATACAAAAGCATTATTTCTAAAGAAGTTAGTAAAATGTCAATCAAGAATGTATCCATTTTTTAAATTCCTCTCCACTGGACATGATGGCTATTGTTTGCATTATGAATGCAACTAGAAATAATAGGTATAGAAACAGTATTGCTCTCTGACTTAAGCAGTTTTCAAAGATCCAAACAGTAGATGTTCTTTTCACAAAAATCTACAGTGCGACTTTTGCACTTTTAAGTACAGAGTATGAGATATATGTACATACATGTTTGAAAAAAAAATCCTGTTCAAGAAATATCCCATTAACAAGGGTCACAATCTTGCACTGGGAGTCTTCTAATATTCTTTTTTCTGAGGTGTAAATCATAGTAAGATCAGTCAGATTTTAATCTAGAAAAGTAAGGGATTGAATCTAAAATTAAAAGGGGCATTTCAGCTTGTTATCAACAAAATATTACTTTATAATAAAGGACAATAAAGTTTAAAAATTATATCAATTTAGGGAGTATTTTTAAACACATGTGTATACTTCATTCTATGGCGGCTTTATAACTTTTGGTGAAGACATGTTATTGTTACTGCATCATGTCTTCTTTTCTGTGCATGGAAGCAGAGAGTGATATACCCTAGGCTGTCTATAGCATAGCTTCAAAAGGAAATGAGTGACCTGGAAAAATCCAGCTGCAATAAAAGTGTGCAAACCTCATTTTTGTTTTGCTTTTAAAAAAATGTAATAATTAAAGTGGCATGTGCTTGTGTATATTAAGATACTGAAAAAACGATTGATGAGACACTTCCATGCAAATATAATTATAAATGCAAAATATTTTTAAGACTTTGACATTTATAGCTATATGAGCATAAAAATTTGCTTAAAATATTTAATATTTGAACTGTAATTTACTGCAATCCACCTGACCTGGAAAATGCACATATGCAGATAGAAAACTCTAATGTATACAGGCTGCTTCCTACCCCATGGTAATTCTTCATCATCCTTTAGTAATTCAGTTTACCAATACTCACTGAATCACTTCTACAAAAAGCTGATGTATGCATCTGATCATGACAGTGTCTCCATTTCAGTACCTAAACTCCACCAACCTGAATTTAATTCACCAGATCATATTCAGAGACTAGTCTCACTGCTTTCAGTGGCACCAACTGGGAGGAAATGGCAGGCAAATAATTTTATTTTGTTAACTTGAAGGGTTGAACTACTGAAAATGAGGTTAAAAAAAATGCTGAGGTTAACTTCTGTACTTTTAAATCTCACTTCATCATTATAGCAAAAAAATTGATCATTCTTATCTTCTACAGTGCCTTACTCTTTAAACTTATAAGATCAATTAGGATATCATACTCTTGACTTAATTATTTAAGGACCAGGAGACTTTGTTCTAAATATTACTGCTAAGCCCAGAATTACAATAATTTCACCACTTCTACTTAGCACCAGTCTCTAGTTGCATTGAATTTCTATAGTGCCATAATTTTTATTTAATGGTAACACCACACAGGCTCACTAAGATCCAAAACTATAACACTATGAATCATTAGAATCTATATATTTGGATTTCAAAGAGCTGTAGGGGCCTTCCCATGATTCTCATAAACAGTAAAGAAAATACTTTTACATCCTTTACTTCCATCAGTTCTAACATCTACTCTAGTTACAAATTACAGTAACATTTTACACTGTTTGAAATGTAAGTAATACTGCAGAGGCCTAAATTTTTCATTAAATATCCTGGTCACTGTGCTAACTAATCATATGCTTTACTCACTGCTTTTCCACTCAGTTTTTAATCAGCTGGGGTTTAAATCAGACACTAACTTCAGAACACAAGAGATATGACTGACTCAGTAGATCCATCTGGCATATTGGACCTGCCAAGAGTTTTCCTGCTGTGCCCACCGTACCCGTGTTTATACCCAGTCCAGCTGAGTCATCCATGGACAATGCTGACCAACACGTCCTCCTCAGTCTCCAGGTTTCCCTGAGTCCTGTAGTTCCCTTTGAAAACTGGAAGTTCATCTCAGAACAACACAATTTTTTTTACTTAAATCTTTCTGCAATTAAATAATGAAATTATTAATAAAACACAAATGTCAGTAGTACTCTCAATGACACAATAAAGACTTTTCCTAGAACATGTAATTCAGAGAGTCAAGGAGGCAAAATCAAAACAGACCTAGAAAAAAGATTTTTCTTCAGCACTCTTGAAAAACTGTACTCTAAAAATGTTGGGATTTTGATAATAATATGCTTCCTGAGAAACATTTATTTTGCAGAAACTCAAGCTGACGAACTGAAAGTTCATTGTGCAATTCTCCTTACATCTGGGATGTCTTCCTTAAAAAAGAGAACACTTTTGAATTCACTTGAGCGTAGGAAGGTTGAATTAGCCACGATTTGTGATCATTGCCTGTTAGTCTTAGAGATTTCACAATCTGTGTTACTCCTAGCCCAACTGGCCCTTCAGTGAGACCATGTGGATCATGTTTATTTAGGATTTGTTTAGTTAGGTGGACTCATTTCAGTAGAGGATGGTTAAAATTTTTTCTACTGACCTGAAGTATGGATGAATTATGGCTAGCTAGAATTTCTGAAAATGCTTGAAAAATATATGTACTTTTTACATCTCCTTAGTTGAACTGTTGATGTGGGTTTCGTGCCATTAAGACATGGCAATCACACCATGCTGAGTTTCCCAAACAGATACAACTAAATCCAGAAGAACAAATTTTCCCTGCAACATATTCAAGCTAACAGTCTTATTGGATACCTACTCAAAATGGTAATGTTCACTACTTTTAAAATATCCCTCGTGATTTAATATTCATATCTGAACATTTTAACATTTCATTGATCACAGAAAACATCAGGCAACTTGTGAAGAATAACAGAAAGCCCAAAATTATGAATTTTATATTCTTTTTAATCTTCATGTCTTGAATGCTACTTTCTATTAGGCCTTATAAAATTGTGTTTAATTTTTGTTTTGGGGAAGAGTTTGGAATTGAATATAAGTTTCTTGAACATTAGTTTAAATATGTGATTTAATCCTGGTCCAGACATGTTCGTATTTTTTATTCTATCACATCTTTGTTATAACTCTTGAACTCAAATCTTCCATTTCACTTGGTAAAGTCACACTTGGAAATAACATTGACTTCTGAATCTGTTTTCCCATCTGTATGTTTGTGTGTTTGTGTGTGTGTATGTGGTGTATCTCCTGCAGCGCTGTGGGCATATTTACAATATAAATATTTTGGGTGTTAGTCAAAATGAGAACTTGCATCACCCTCACCTCCCATTCAGATTGCCCTGCTCCTATTCACAGTCTGCTTCATCCTTTGTGGACAGACACACTGACACGGACTGACGAACTGAACCCAATTTGAGCAGCATGTCCTTCCTGAGCTGCAGGCAGTTCTGCTGCCTGTTCCTGGAGACAACCGCTGTGAAGGGAAGCTGTCAGTCATCAGCTCACCAAAACAGAGAAGAGATGTGCAGGCATGCAGAGGGGCTGTAGGCTGAGCTGGGAGGCAAGAACTCTCCTCTTAGCTGGGTCCAAGCAGGGCAGGATGCTTTTCCTTCCTCCTGGTGCAGGCTGTCAGAGCTGAGCACTAATGCGATTCCCTGCTGCAGCCTGGCTGAAACTTTCAAGGACACAAAGAAATAGGAAAATGATGTGGCCATAACCAATCCTCAGCTGGACTCAAGTCCAGCTAGGGTATCCCTAAGTACCTTCTTCCTGAGGGTAGAAGCTCAGATTTCAGCTCAGGCTGTCATTTACTGCAGTTACTCCTTATGTCTCTCTTGACTGACAGTGTAAACACGGTATGATACACAATAATCTGTCACATCAATATTACTTATGTGTTGGGTTTTTCCCTTTGATATTTTTTCCTCACCTCAGTACATCCATGTGAGATATTTTCAGATTTTATAGTAAGAAAATCTGAGTTTTCCTTATAATACTGATGCATACAATTTGGAGTCATGTAGTTTGGTTATTGCTGATAGAGAAAGTGAAAATCATTGAACAGTCCTTGTATATGTCACACAATACTGATCATGTCTGAGCTATGTTGTGAAAGAAAATAACAAGGTGATAACCCCATGGAATTCTATTGGTGCTGAATTTTCGGTTTAGTTGCAATCAATTATGTGTGATTTTAACAATATTATACTATACTATTTGGTTTTGAAGGTATTTTTCTCATCTTCCAAAGAAGATTATTTATCATATAATGTAGTAGAATTCATTTGCTGGAAGCTATGGCTCCAATGGTAAGTATAACCTGTGTGTGAAGACCATATGCAAAAGCAACAATATCTATCCAACAGCAGTACAAACACCTAGTGAATACACTAAAGAAGTAAATCACTGAGCAAAATACTTAGCTGCATTAAGTTATAATACTTTCTACACGACCTGATTTCACCAGTAATTTTTGTAGATAACAATTAATTTCCATCCAACAATGGAAAAATTAATGGTAGTAACTGGTTGGAAGGGGCCTCAGGAGGAGTCTATTGAAGCAGGAAGAGATTTGAGATTGGAGCAAATTTCTCTGAACTTTAGCCAGTTGGGTCTTGAAAGCCTCCAAGGATGGAGCCTCTAAAATTTCCCTCCAAGAAAAGTTTGGCTATACCAGAGTTCTTCCTGTCAGTCAATCATTCATCTCACCTGCTTGTTGCTACCTGCACATCTCAGTCAGCTGCCAGCTGTTTTGACTTCACAAATCCTGGGAGGTGAAATGGCTTCAACTGACATTTATTTGCTGTCACAATAGAAAAAAGCCCTGAGAATAGTGTGCTCTTCCATTCCTAGATATTTGCTTTTTACATCAGCTTCACCTGCAGTGAAGCCAGAAGGTTTTGCAAGTTGCTGTTCAGGAGGAGAGTCCAAGAGATGAAGAATTGTGAGAATGGTCAGAGATGGAAGAACATCCCTGCGCTTGCATTGTGGAAGGAAAGGGATGCACCTGAATATAGAGATAGAGGGAACACAGTATCATTTCCAAGGAGAAAAGTTTACCATGCAGAACAAAAATTAGTAAAAATAAGAATTAATAAATTCAATCTAGAGAAAGATTGTGGTTTCCTGTTAGAATTAAGGATTTAGTACTAAGGAAGGTAGCACTAGAATAAGACCTTTTTATCTTGGGGCAGTTTTGGTGGTTTGTAAGTAGAGCTGGAGAACTCTACATCAACTATGACAGCCTTGTCATTGAGAGACAGATAACATGTCATTTCAAAATCACTTCCAGTTGTATATTTTATGAATCTATGACTTTCTGTTATTAGCTCATGAACACAGTACCTAAATGTGTAATATTTATTAATGTGTAATATTTCAAGCAGTTAGTGTCAATGATTTCATCTTAAAATAGTCATTAGTCTTGAGAAGCTGAACTTACTGCTGAAAAAAACCAATGAATGTTAAAAACAATCATACAAAATGTGTTCATTTAAACTTCTATGGAAAAATTGCTTTTTTTGCAATTATGTCCTGCAACTTTGGGCCTCCTAAGGATTCAGGATAGAAATTAAAAAGAAATTTCACGGCTATAAGGCACACCGGATTATAAGGCGCACTTTTTTTTTGCAGCGAGGATCTGTGCCGCACACAACAAAGTAACGAAGTTGTAACACCCCCCTGCCCCCGCTGCTCCCTGTGCCTGGGGCCGCCCCCCGCCTCCCTGCCCGTGCTGCTCCTGACGCTTGGGGTCACCCGAGGCCACCCCCCCATCACTACTCGGGGCTCCCGCGGTGCTGCCCCCCGCGCCCCCCCACCACGGCTCTCACTTCCAGGTTGGCAAATTTCGCAACTTTGTCCATATATAAGGCGCACCGGACTATAAGGCACACTTCCAGCTTCGGGCCAAAATTTTAGCCGAGAGGGTGTGCCTTATAGTCGTGAAATTACTGTAGTATTTAAAGTAAATAAAAGAAACATATGAGCTGCAACACTTTCAGTGGAGAATGAATTCAAGGATTCAAAAAGGCTGTTGCAGAAAATTGGGGCTTTCAGACTAGCTTTGTGTTTTGGTTCTGTTTTACATGGATTCTGTCCTTTGATGTGAATGGAGAGTGAACCCTAAAGGCTATTCTACAGCCAGTGTGTGTGTCTGAGCAAGCCCTCAATGCTGGGTACTGTGGACAGATCAGTCCCCTTAAGTAACATTTAATAGTTAGAATAATTCCAGAGTGCATAAACATATTTCAAAGGCATACATGAAATAGCTGAATATATTATAAAGAAAAGCGGAATTCCTTGTCTGAACCACAGACTTCTCCAAAATTCCAGTCAACCACTTACCACATGGTCAGACACTTAACTTTGATGCATTTCAGACAACAATATACAGAAGACAGATGCTATTAAGGGATGTCTGAGGTAAACAAGGGAGTTTTGGTATTTTTTACCAAATTTGGACCATTATCAGCTCTTCAGAATCATCTTTGTAGAGATGGTGAAGTAATTGCTGCTTTTAGAAAAGCTTGTGTGAGTGCAACATCTTGGTTATTTATTTCAGGAAGCAGTTGTAAAATATTGTATGTGACATATAAACGATGATCCAGCTTTCTTTGATTCTGTATTTTCTCAAAACCTCTAATTGCCATTCATTACTATTTGCTAAGAATTCAAAAAGAAAGAACAAATGTTAAAGTTTTTTGACAAATTTTTTTGAGCTATCTAGAATCTTTCTAAATGTGGTTGAAAAGGAAAAGCAATTTCCTCGATCAACATTTCCACTCCCAACATGTCTGATCCCAATCCCAGTTTGGGGGCCTTTTTTTACTCATGTCTAAGCTTCCAAGTAGTTAAAATGAGAAGTCTGGTATGAATACCTAATTTTGTGACCCTTTTGTTGAAACCCTTTCATTGAAGAAAGCTCTGAACTTTCACATTTATTGGGCATTAACGGAAACCTGAACGTCTTATTCACAAACAAAAAATTTATCCCCATTTAAGATCAAGAGTTTTGCTACCACTTCTTCAGTAGGCAATTACAGCTCTCATAAATATCAGTGTGCAGTGAATTGTGATACAAAAGTAACCTTAGTTTAAATCTCACGGTGCAGAAGTAATTTAGTAAGAAGGCAATTGTCACTGGGACAATCCAATTTTCACATGGGAAAAAGTGAGCTCTTTCCCAAGAAAACAAAGCACTTAAACTTCTTCCTCTGAATATAAAAAATTAGCAAGTGTTTTTCTCATGCTATCATGTTCTCTTATAAACTTCTGACATAAAAAAAATGTTTCTGGCATTTCTTCAGCTGCATAGGTTGGCAAAGCTAAATAATGGGTGATTAAGAGACAGGACATCAGTTTGGTGCTGCTTTTTGGCAATACACCTCTCTTTCAGACCCTCAGCAAGTTACTAATGTAACACACTCCATAAATTATTTGCGTTGGTATACTGAGGAAAAACATTTGAGAAGATGTCAAGACTGTACAATATCTGTAAAATCAGCTTAACCCCAGTGGCAAAAAAACAAGGTTACAGTTAAGTGATCACTTTGCACTTTGCAATTAAATTCCAAGCTTTTGCAAAAAAAAAAAGTGAAATTCAATACAGCTCTTTGTCCTGCTTCTTTTAGTCTTCCTTGGCCAGCACTGATATTTGTAGGCTTGCACAGAAGGCATTACACCTTTCCCAGGGACTGTGTTCAGCTAGACCCCCAATGGCTTTCTGGAACTTTCTGGAAACCTGTGCTGGTACAGGGAGAACTGAGTCATAGCCTAAGCAAATAGATGAGTGAACAGGAACTTGTTAGAACCAAGAATTTGGGGAAAATAAAAGTAACCATGCAACCATGACCTGTATTCAATAATGATTTAGATATCTAGTTTTTAAAATTAAATTTGGAGTACAGCTATAAACAAAACAAAGTACAAAGTTGTTAGGTGATTGTCTTCTGATCTCCTCTGATTTTTGAAATACTAAACTATTGTTAATATCTTGTAGGATGAAAGTATGTTTTTAGTCATTGTCTACTGTAAGGTTTTATAGAAGATTTACTATACTGTAGCAAACATCCATTATAGTTGTCTGGCAACAAGAGAGTGGATTGAATTTCAGTGCCTTCATAGTAATGATTTCTAGCTCTGTGTTCTCATACACTCTGGGTATTTATACCTAAGAGTATGAAACTCTGAATATTCTGATAAGAATGCAGAATAATATCTTACTTACTTGAATATTTTCTTTGCCTAATATTTGGTATCTCAGAGAATCAGCTGAGTAGCCTGAAGTAGATAGTGAGGTTCAAGAGACCTCACTTACCTCTCTATATTTGGAGTTTATTTTCCCCATGGTTTTCTCATTCATCTCAGTTCTAATGACAGATCTACTTTATGGAGAAAGGATATATTTTTACTTAGATTCTTGTCTTTCCCCTAAACATGCTGAATGCTTACTCAAATAAGTGTTTGGGTCACCATCCCTGGAGATATTTAAAAGACGTGTAAATGTGGCACTAAGGAACATGGTTTATTGGTGGACTTGGAGGGGGGTGGTTTATAGTTGGACCTAATAATCTTAAAGGTCTTTTCCAACCAAAATGATTCTCTGATTCTAACTAAACCGATTGTGTTATGCAAGTCTTATGCAAGGGTAAGTAGCATTCTGAGAATCTGTTACGGTGGTTTTGTTACAGAAAACATTCTGCCTCTGAAAGAAATGAAAGTGAAATGAAGTTCACTGTGTCTAAACAAATTCAGTCTTATTAGAGAAAATTTAAAATTCTCAGCTTCTCTATTTGTCATGAAACGTCTGCACAAGAAAAAGATGACTGTGCCATAACTTCTGCAAGTTTGCAACAGCCTTTATGATCAATCTTTTGTGCTTTCATCTTCTGTGTCCCTTCAGACACAACATTGCTTCAGCTCCATGAAATTCAATATGATTGGTATATACCTGTCTATATGCTCAGTCTTTCCATATAAAAACTTACCCCTTCCTCATTCTTTTTACCACTAACTCTGAAGTTCTATTTTTTATTTCTTTACCAAGGTGTTCATAATCTAGTCATGCTTCAGGGTACAGGGAAAGAAAGATTTCTTGTTGAATGCACCATATCTAAGCTTTCCATGATTTCTTTTGTCTTCTAATGGCCTCCTCCAGATATGAGACATATTGGAAAATGTTTGTGTCAGAAACCTGGTGAATCTCTCATGCAAGCTGCTAACCTGAGCAAGATTACTAAAACGAGAAGGATAAATGCAGACTTTTCTGTTCCTACCTAGATAACTAAATAACCTACCAGATTTTCAGAAGCCATAAGCACTGGGCTGATTTCAATAAGTTGCAGACTATGACAAAGTCTTCCTACATTTTTTCATTCCAGATATAAAATTTGTCAGCCAACTCCTGATACTGGGCCAACCAATCTCTCTGGTTAAGTAACCAATTACATCTTTTCCTCTTCTATGAGGGTTTTTAAAAGAGTTTTATAGGACAAAGGAAAGTGAATAAAGGAAAATTTCTGTAATGTGTTAACGGGACTGGAAACACTCAGTGGTGAATCTTCGCCATCACCTCACCCTCACACACTCTCACACATGAATATGCAAATTGTTGAGGTATGATTAGTAGATTGGGACATTGTGTTGTATATTTTTAATAGGCTGTTTTTTAATTTACTGATGTCACAATCATGTGAATGAAAAGATATCTTATTTAAAAAGACTGAGTGCAACCTGTATCCTCAAAACTCCTCATTTACTAGGGTAGCATGAAAACTATTTAGGACAACACCTGTTTCTCACTTATTTAGAATGTGCAGAGGTTTGTTTGTTTTAATTCTCATGTCTGTATTAGGTCTGACTGAAAGTCCATTGCAATTGTGGGAAGAGTTGCAATCATTTCAGGAGGCTGCTCAGTACTAGTATTGCTCTGTTTTCAGGTATTGTGGGGTAGAGTGTCAGCAATAGACTTTGCATAGATGCCAAACATTTCCTAAATTTTATGTGTTCACTGGTAAACTGGAGGACAAACTAGGTTTTGTATTCCTACTTCTTCCTCCATTCCCTTTGCACTGTATTCAGTGTGGTGCAAAACAGAAACTATTTGCTTTGCTTTCCATTTGCAAGCAATTCCTCACTTCCATGTTTGAAATGCACTAAATGATAGACACATAAAGTGTAAGAACACAAAACCATTCATTAACTGTAATGTGTTTGTAAAACACAATGCCAACAAACACATATCAAAGCTAAGTTTCATGTCACTGATGTTGATTTAATTGCTGATTAATAGTATGGTCTCTATTTTTCCTCATTTCAGTCTTTCATTTATAGTATAATAGAAAAAAAAACAAGATCACTAAAGTATTTTCTTCATGATTTTTGAACAAAATTTCTAGATCTGAGGTGCTTTTTCAAGAATATGAAAATGTAACTCAGTTATCTATCACTCACATTCACATCAAATTTCTACTTAATCACAGTATTTGTCCAATCTGATAATTAATGTTCAGATTACTCTCATAAAATTGTCCACAAAGCAAAGTCTTTCCACTCATAAAAACAGAAAAATAGACATACCTTTTTGCTTACTTTGTAATTCATAATCATTAAATTATAGTCAAAAAATGTGATTTTAGAATAATTGCAATGCTAATTTAGAAAATATCAAGAAGAACAAAGCTTGAAAGTAACTGAATTTGTTTATGCTGGAAAGAGCATGATTAATTACATTATGCTTAACGATGCTTTTTGCCACCCAGTGAACAGAAATTACGTTGATATTGTGCTCTGTGTCTCTATGGAATTTGATTTTGGCAAATTTCTGTAGTTGTAATCCTGATAAGATGCTAAATCAGGAATGCTTGCTGGGAGCTGGATGTCATCAGGCTGCCTACTGTAATCAAATGTAACTCCAAAGACAGAGAGCAGGATTTCATACATCATTTATACTTTATGAAACTGTAGTGAAACTATAAGATAATTATCTTCTACATTTCTTCTATATTTTCTTCTACATTGGACAAGATGTACCATTTTGAGTTGGGTAATTTTTATTTTTTTTTTGCTTCCCTTAGTTCCTGGAACTAGTGCCACCACTTATTTGCATTAATATTACAGGATAATTGGTATCATTCTAGTGTAGTAATGGCAGTCTGAGAAGTCTGTGTTTTCCATTAATAGCTACCTGTGGTAATAGAGCATTAGCTATAAAGTGATCCTGACCGACTTTGTTTAGTACAGAGCTGCTCTGTTTCAAAAACAGGAGGGACTACTACCTGCCATCCCTGCTCAGTTAACACAGCTGGGCAACATTGCTTCCTCAGATTGTTTTGCACCAAGATTTTTGAGTGATTTTCCATTTCATCAATAGCAAATTGCTAAATTTCATTATTAAAACAGCATCTCTGCTAGACAGTTTACTCAGCTGACATGAAACATGGAAAACTAGAATGCTAAAAAACCCCTAAAAATACTAAATAGTCTATGGTTTGAGTATGTCTTTAGGCAAAAAAAAAAAAAAAAAAAAAAAAAAAAAAAACCAGCTGTAGAAAGGAAATTACCATAAAGGAAAGCTTTTCTTAGGATTAAATTAGCTTTCAATGTGAAAGATGTCAAGTTTTTGCAATGGAAATTGGGTTAAGTTCAGGAGACCCTATCTGTGAAGAGCCCATGAGTTTAAAAGACCTTAGGAAAACTTAGGTAAATTCAGATGCTGCACTTCACTGCTGAAATCTCCTTGTTCCTGTAACCTACCGGTTGAGTATATTTGGATTTTGTGTTCTGCATCATTTTTCAGCACATTTTATTCTTTTCCCAAGAGTGCAGCACTATGCCTGCTAGCACTCTGCTCTACAGAAGATATATTTTTTTGCCTAGAAGTAGATAAGGCATTGGTTTTGTTAAGACAACATGTCATTCAGAGACATGTTTTCTAATATAGTTGGGCTTTTTACATTTCTCTGAGGATACAGTAGAGAAAGTCACAATTAGGACATTAGATAGAAATCAAGGTCTTCTGAAGACTTCATTTCTACAAACAACTTATTTGTGTGTTTTTAACAGAAATTTAAAAGTATATGTATATTAGTGCTATTGAACACTTTATATTTGAAAAAACTGATCAGTGTTCTAAGGTTCTTGTAAGAAAAATGAAAAGAAAAGCTATTCTCTCAACAGCAATGTGTAGATGAATAGTTGCATGAATATATGAGCATGTCTCCTTACCTCTGGTATGTACCCCAGTGTCAGCCTACATTATTTATTACTTTTTCAGTCTGTCCTACATATCAGTTCAAATATGATTTATAATAGTAATCTTGCTATGATTTTTCTGGTGTCTAGGCCTTGTGTCTTATGTCAAAAAGGAACAGAATGCTTTACCTTGTGTTTTAGCGATCTCTGTCTGCAATCCTTCCCACAACAAATAGGACTCTAGGAATGGAATCTTAGAGTGGTTTGTGTTGGAAGGGACCTTGAAGATCCTCTAGTTCCAAAATCCCTGTCATGGGCAGGTATATGATAAAGCATAGCATAAAATTTAGAGAAAGATACCATTCTTAGGTATTTTTCAAAGTTTGTGAACTCTACAGTCCAATTTAGAAGGATGAAAATTACAACTTATATGCATATTTACTAGTAAAAAATCATCAGACTGATTTCAAAACTGCATATTTTGCATTCTTCATTTGTTTCTTCCCATGCAAAGCTTTATAGTATTAAAACTGTAATATATAATAAAATTCTCTTTTTTCAAAAAGGTTATTTTTAGCAAGGAAAGACAAGAATGAATAATTTAATGCCATCTGAAATATATAGCATTAATATAAGATTTTAACTCAGTCCAGCTGGCTGCAGATCAAGAACACCAGGCAAAACTCAGCCAGCTCTTTCCATAAATGATCACTTTCTTTTGTGGGTACTCCATCTCACCTTGTCAATTGTGTAAAAATTTTACATCTAAAATCCAAGTATTCCTTTTCAAAGCAATTATGAGCATCTTGACACCAGAGTGTCAGGAAGGAGGTGCTGCCCTGATGGCCCTAGAAGGGAGATGTTTAGAGTGGGATTTCTCTCCCCTCCTTAACCCCAGGGGACCACACTGACACTGAGAGGGTCTGCTCAGACTGGGAGTCAGCAGATGCTTTCAAAGGGAGAACCTACTGGGGAGGAGGAAGTGACTCAATCCCCCTGAGGGTATTAAGAGAGCACAAACTTAATTTTAAGTGCCAATTTTTTCTGCACAAAATCTTTGCTATGAAAATTAAATAGGTTTTACACTCAACAGTCTAAACCCTTCTCAAAAGGTACCCTTTGCTGCAGCTCTACTGAGCCAAAAGAGGTTTGTGGGAAAAGGGACTGCAGCAAGGATTGTGTATATGATGCAAAACAGTGGCTAGAGGTGAAAGGCAGAAACATACTTGGAGAAATACAGGGTTTAAGAGAGCAAAGATTTGAAATTCATCCAGTTCCATTTTGCCATGCCTGGATAAAAGAGAATGGATGTATTAAATCCAAATTTAGGGTTATACCCTTCAATTGATTTCTTCAGTCTGAGTTGGTTAAAATAATTGTAATGTATTGCTAATATGGGTAGGAAATTCTTGAAACCATAAATAAAAAGGAGGGTGTAGGTTCTTTCTAGAGATACTGTGATTAATGCTGCCTTCATAAAGGGCTTTTTATTCACTGAGTGTTCAAAATAAGATAGTGTGCAGACAACATTATATTCAGAAATTGCCAGGTCTCCTCACACAAGGCAACTTGGTAGCAAAAAGACACACAAGCACAAGACACACACAGGAGTACATAGGGGAAAAATGTAGTGCTATTCTTGTCAATAACAACATGAGCTCCAAATTCACAAAAGTGACTAAAAAAACTGGCTAAATCCCATTTGCAGACATGTTCTCAAAAATGTTTTCATTCTATTAACATTGTTTGCTGATGATAGCAACAGGATTTGTAGTCTGTTTACTTGTAAAAACATTTGGGGTTTTATAATTTATGCATAATTCAAGCATCCTTCATTCTAGCAGGAGTTACAATGTTTTCTGTTCTAAACATATGGATATATTCAAATTTAACTAGCTTCTTTATCACACCAGTGAGGATACAAATTAAAAGAAATATTGTTTTTTCCAGTTCATGACCTAAACTATTTCCTTCTTCTGTGGAGACATGTTAAAATCTCTAGACAAATAACATCTAGAGTTTGACCTACTGTTTATATTTTTGATGCATGCCTGTATTGCCCTACGCAAATGCCTTAAGACAGAAATTTAAGTTTTAAGGGCTTTCTTTGACCAGACATCTTCTAATGCCTAAGTTTTGACTTCATAATGGTAAAGGTAGGATTTCTGTATAATTCTGTAAGTGTTATTTATATTTTTGCATTCTAATTTGGAAGGTATACCTATCATTGGGAAATAATGTGAAAGACAGCAAGCAAAGGAAATACTGTGTTTTCAAAAGAAAACAAATTAATTGCTAATACGTTGCTGGCTATAGATCGTATCATACTTCAGGAATAAAAATTCAGAATATACACAAAAGAAAAACATACAAAAAGATAAAGATTCTAAAACTCTTCAAAATTCATTTGAGACTATCAAGGCTAAAACTGTCTAAACATAAATTGATCTCATAATAACATTTGTTTTATATGTTGTGATTAATTTCCAACTCGAGACTAGCCTTTTTTTTTTGTCTTAATCTTTTTTGTATAATGCTTAGATTTGCATGTATACAAATTGATAGTGCCCTAGCAAAGCTCAGAAACTGTAGTTGAAATGTTAAATTTCTCATGTTGATGTGAACAGCAGCCAGAACCACAAAGTTAGGACTTCTAAACAGAATAGCTAAATTCCATAATGATAATATTATTGTTTTCTGAAAGCAGTGTTTCCCTGCAAAGCCAGCACATTGTGTCAAGCCTGAGTATCACTTTGAGCAATATTTTGCCACCTCTTCATTTCAGAAGATTCTTCTCCAACATTCTCAATCTGCTGCATACAAAGCAAGTTTATATTACAGTAAATTCACGACCATAAGGCGCACCTGACTATAAGGCGCACCCCCCGGGAGTCAGCAAAATTTGCAACATTGTAGATCA
>PYHW01010620.1:1466040-1480532 GCA_013186435.1 Turdus rufiventris | reverse complement strand
GTCAGGTTGTACTCTGACTTTGTCAGGGTTTGGAGTTTGTTTCTTTGTAGTACTGTATTTCTATTTTAATTTCCCTAGAAAAGAACTGATATGCCTAATTCCCATATCTTTACCAGAGAGCCCCTTGATTTCAGAATTATAATAATTTGGAGGGAGGGGGTTTACATTCTCCATTTCAAAGAGAGGTTCCTGCCTTTCTTAGCAGACAACTGTCCTCCAAACTGAGACACAAAGTCAGAGCACAACCTGACACCCCATCAGGGTGACACCCATCAGTCAGGGTGTTGGCAGCAGTTCCATTAAATGGTTGCTACAGTCCTCCTGCAGTGACAGATGCGGTTCAGTTGAAGCAGTGGTCTTGTAGAAGGGTGCAGCCTCCCTCCGAAGGTCCAGCGATGATATGGAAAAAAAGTCCGGTTTTCCTCTGGAGTCCAGAGAAAAGAGGGTGACTTGGTGTCCCAGAATTTCAGTTTTTATCTAGGTAGGAAAGGCTGGGCTCTCACCCCTGGCTGGAGCAACTCTCAATGGGATAAAGTAATTTTATCAGTCACACAGTGGGACTCAATGGGCCATTAGCAGAAGATAACTCCCTGGAGGAAGGATGGGGGGTGCAAAGATAAAGGACAATGCCCTACTGATTTCAATGGATTGCCCATTAGCAGAGTATCTCCCACAGAGGTAAGGATCACTGCCCCGCCTGGTAACTACAGATAGTGATAGAATAGATACTTTGATAACATCCTGTACTGTAACTCAAGACAGCACGACTGGCGTGATTGTTACTAATTCCTTACTTTGTCACGTGCAGATCTCGCTGCAAAAAAAAAGTGCGCCTTATAATCCGGCGCACCTTATAGTCATGAAAATACTGTAATTAATTTGGGATTAATATTTTGAGGAGTGTTTAGAATACATAGCTCTTTTTAAAGTATGTGTATCCAAGTAATGGTGCAGCTATTTCAAATGATTGTGTTTTAAAAAATTTAATTTCTATAATGGATGTATATTAAGTATTAATATAAAATATTTTCCCAGCAGTACATCAGTACTCACTAAGCTGGTACACAAAGCAGTATTTTTTTAAATAATTTCTGCTTATTATTTGATGTGTTTTCCTGGCAAATTAAGAAGCAAAGGTTATTCTTTCCAACTAATACCATTTCAGATTTTTCACTTGTTTTTCTGTTCCATAGGAAATAACAGAAGATCGGGATCGTTCACGACTGGATTCAATGGTGCTGTTAATTATGAAACTGGACCAGCTTGACCAGGATATTGAAAATGCTCTCAGTGCAGGCTCTTCCCCATCCAGCACCCCGACATACAAACGGAGACACATACCTGTAAGCCAGTTTGGTCAATTTTTTATTATTATTATTC
This sequence comes from Turdus rufiventris, assembly GCA_013186435.1. Lineage (NCBI taxonomy): Eukaryota > Metazoa > Chordata > Aves > Passeriformes > Turdidae > Turdus > Turdus rufiventris. The sequence continues at coordinate 1,479,152 of PYHW01010620.1, read as the reverse complement.
TAAATAGAATTTTTTTTGCTTCACCTTTTTCTTTCAGTCTTAACATTTTTCAGCTCCTTGACTTAGAACTAAGGCTCTTTTTGTAAAGAATTTGACTTGGTTGGTTTTTCATGTATATATACATATTTTGAAGGCAATAATATCCATTACTTCCTTTTAGCATCCTTTCATAAATGAGAGCTTCAGAACTCCCGATAAAACAAAGGGAGATCAACAAGATTCAGAAAATGTCTGGATTTCTAATTATCACTTACTGTAAATGCAGAGCCAACATAGTCTCAGGGTCACACCTGTCTCAGAACAAGAGTATGTGTCATTTGACATTGCATAGAACTGAAAGTAATTCTGAGCTACAGGTCTTTTTTTTTTCTGCTAGGGGAAGACAAAAAGTCCTTTGTAAGATTCAGGGCAGAACTTGAATTATTTAATGTAGGGGGTGGGGGGGTGGTTTATTCACTTAAAGGGATCATTCTTTGCTGAGAGGAATCCAAAAGGAGATGGGACAGCGCACAAACATGACTGATGCATTCTTTTTTTTCTGTAAAGTGTTTACGCATGTAACTCTGATGAACATGAAATGGCTGGTCCAAGGTATTCTTGTGCAGGCTTCCTGTTAATTTCACCCACATGTGCTCCAGCTGCTTTTCAATTCAGGAAACCTGAGAAACACTGCCTCAAGTTCTCTAGACTAGCATTCATATCACTTGTTTTGCTTTATGATTTTTTTTTTATAACAAGGAGTTTTTCCTTTGAAAGCCAGGCTTCATTATTGTTAAGTGAGTAATCTATAGGTGAGAAAAGCTGTATTTCACTGGTCAGCTGAAAATTACATAATGTGTCATTTTTAGAGGAAATCACATGATTTCACTTTTCAACATTAAACATTTTCCCACAGAAAATCAATGTTCTCACAGTATCTCCTTAAATGCTGATGACACAGGAAACCTGAAATACAAGTTAACATCTGTTCTCTGTCTCTCACCAATCTATGCCAGCACTTCAGCTAATTTCTTACAGCAATAAAGCGAGTGCAGGCAATGTGTATAATCAGGTGATACCTGTTCCCATGCTGCAAAGCAGCCCTGCAGAAAGACAGCTTGCATTGAATATGGAATATATGCTATCTATGGACAATGATTTCCTAGGAATTTTGAACCTTTGGTTGTTGTGGACCAGAGGATCAAAAGATCTGGTTTTCAAGATATATATTTAGATATATAGATATATAGTTATATATAGATATATAGATATGTAGATAGATATATATATAGAGGTAGAGTTCGGGCTCATATTTATTTTATAGTAAGAAATCATTTGAATATGATGTAAAATCCTGAGTACTGCAGCAGGGATCATGGTTCTGCACTGTGGCAGCATAGCCCTGCTAGCCAGAAACTTCTGAGAGCAGCTGTAGCCAAAACAACTGTACAGAGGCTGCTCCATGGCTCTGCTGCATTTCCCAGTGCTTCACATTTCAAACTCAGTTGCAGGAAATATCTGACTCAAATACAAGGTCCTACCTGGAGTCCAGATTTGTCCCTAATTTCTGACCCTCTTTAGAACATCACACACTCATGTACATGGCATTAGAGGCACCTTTTTAAATGGTAGCTTTGGCTTGGCAGTCCAGAGACAACTGGAATTAATGAATCAAAGGGTGCTGTATCTTTTCAGTTCAGAAGCAGAACCCCTGAGGTGACTCTGCCCTGTATCTCACTCATTCTAGGAACCTGGCATTAGAAAACTGAGGCTATGTCTGCACAGAGTTTTCTGGGATTAAGAGTTCAGGAGATTTTTTTGCATACTGTATAGCTTTATTCACACAGGCTGCACCTCAGCTAATAACCCTGACAGTATATGTATATATATTGGTTCTAGTTCTACACATAGCCAGGTCTTTGCCAGATGTGTCACAATTTATCTGCAAACAGTATAATACCTTGCCCTCACCCTATGCAGTAAATCAAGCATGCGTTATATTTTTACTTCCTCAACAATAAAACATACTGTATGTCTTCTTTTTATTCTCAGAAAGAGGAATGTAATCAGTGTCATTAAAAGTAAGGGTATTTTAACCAGAAATGGTATTTGGCTGATAAGTGTCTGGTGATTCAAAAAAGCTAAGGAGCTGTACCTCTGAATTGTATAAACTGCCTGATGGTGAAGTAATTTCATCTGTGTAATGGCTTACAGATGTTCACTAGCTTGCAGCGCTGCAGACAGAAGGTGGGAGCACACAGGAAATACTGAATATCAGAGAAAAATGTCAAACTTCTGCAGCCCTTAACTGTTTTTTTTTTACCTGGCATTCTACCCTTTGGGGGAATTATAGCTTTGATGTTAGCAGTGATTTATAATTTCAGAACAGCAGCTAATGCAAATCACCATATTGAAAGATGCAGGGAGCCTATGTATTTAAATATTTCCATTATTTAGCAGAAATGTGATTTTATTTCAGATTCACATTTACTAAAGAGACTTGCAATATTTTTTTACAGGATGTTGAATCTGGGTCTGAAAGTGGAGTGGATGTTGCTTCAGTAAATCACTCACAAACAAACTTGTCTTCTAACATCCATGCTCCTGACCTAGCATCTTCCTCTTCAGTAGCCAGCTCTGGAGCTAAACCAAAGGCCGGGGTGAGTACAGAGATTATATTTTTTTAAACTTCTTTCATGTTTCAAGTTTGAAAATTAAATTTAAATAAAATCTATTCATTACTTGAATTGTACAACAGAATGTGTGTGATACTGAGGGAACAAGAGCAAGTACAGTAATTTCACGACCATAAGGTGCACCGGACTATAAGGCGCACCCCCGGGAATTGGCAAATTTTGCAACTTTGTACATTACATAAGGCGCACCGGACCATAGGGGGCACTTTTTTTTTTGCAGCGAGGATCCGCCCCCAGCTCCTCCCGCACTGTTGCTGGCCAAGGCCCCGCCTCAACCGGGCAGCCATGGGCCCCTGGGCCTGCCTGTACCCGGCAGCCGCAGCCCCACGGCCCTGCCGGCTCCCCCCGTGGCTTGCAGCTCACACTTCCAGGTTGGCAAATTTCTGAACTTTGTCCATTATATAAGGTGCACTGGACTATAAGGCGCACTTCCGGGTTCAGGCCAAAATTTTAGTCAAAAGGGTGTGCCTTATAGTTGTGAAATTACTGTAGTCTCAAAGGGCCATTTTAGTGCCAAACAATGCTAGAAGTTTCACATTTAAAAACACACTATTAACAGCTGATTATTACAATAAGCTGAGTTTTTATATGAGAAAATAATTTAAAGGAGCTATGCTATTTAGAAAGGTAAGTTTTTTTGAAGTGGTGTCACTCAGACCATTTCCTAAATCTCATTAAGAATGCAGCCAGAGAAAAATTGTGGCTGATTTATGATGCCCAAACCCAGTCATCCTAGTCCTGTTGAAGGTCCCTACTACCCTACTGACATGAGAATGTCATTCTAAAGCAAAATTTGGCAAGTGGTTCCAGATGCTTAGGATCAAAGGGGAGCCTCTGAGCAAGCAGATACTGTTCTGCTGGTCCCAGTGCATGCTAGGTGATGAGAAAGGGCTGGCCTGGGAGCTCAGAGACAGCAAGGAACCTCCTTCTATATCCTTTCATAGATACACAGAGCTATGAGAAGCATGGTTCTTTCTTCTGCTGTTTTCTATCTTTTGAAGAATTATTCTTCATAATGCTTCAACCATCGACGTGTGCAGAAATGCTCGAATGTCCTAGAAACTCCTGACATACTATCCGCTCCCTCTTGAACTTGCTGTTTCTGCTGCCTCAAGAAGCACGGAAATCTAGACTTCTAAGTTTTGCCTGTGCTGAAAAGTTTTAGCTTAACTCTTACTCTATCTGTTCACTTATTGAAATATTTCTGGTTACCAGACTAGCAGAAAATCTGGGATAAAATATTAAAATAAAAAAGTATAGCTAGCATAAATATATATTTAGAACAAGTCTATAAAAAGGAAAATAGAGGCCACCTGTCATTTACTGCACTGCAATAATAGCAAGTTAACTAATGCCTTTGATTGTGGCTAACAGAAGTTCTAATAAACATTTACATTTGGGATTGTTCACTTGTACAAAAATAAATTCACTTGTAATTTATCATCAGTGCATAACTATAGCAAATAGAGAGCTCTGTACTCTGTCACTGCATCCATAGCAGCACAAATTCTCAAGTAAGTACATATGCTAGAAGGTAATATCCCATTTTACTAGATCCTGAGAAGAACACAGACATTTTTGCACTTTCTAAGGCATTAAACATCCCTTTTAAATTTTGGTTTCTCTGCTAGTATTTGGCAAACTCTTAACATCTTGCTTTGCAGAAGTGTGGGTCACTTCCTGGGAGTTGGATATTATGTCTTAATTCAGCTTCAGCAAATCTGGGATCTTTACTTTTGATGAATATACGATGCTGAATATACATGCAAATTTTATTTTATTATATAATTCTGTACTTTTTATAAGCAAAGTTAAATTTTCTCCACACACAACTCTCTTAGAAGTTTTGCAGTCTGCAACTCCTCAGCCCCTCTAGCAATCCATATAGTGATTGCCTCTGAAAACCCACAATGTGGTGTTTTTCTATAAAGGAGACTATAGTTTTGGAGGTTAGTGGAATTTTGTGTTTTGCTTTCTTTTTATTTTTCTAGTTTTGATTTGGATTTTGTTTGGGGACCTTTTTTTTTTTTGGTCAGACTATATATAGGAATAAAATAATTCTGCACTTGAAACTCAGTGAGCTACTTTTTAATGGTAGTGGACTGTTTCAAAGATTTTACTCCCTTTCTGGAGTTTGTAACTGCAGATCTCCAACGATTCCAGATGCTTAGTCTCCAAGGATAACTTTTTTTGTTGTGTTTATTAATAGTACGCAAACAGGAGTGCAAGGGTGATTACTTATACTATGGAATGATTTGTGGTATTTTTAAACAAACTATACCAAACAGTTGACTGCATCAAAGTCAGACTGCAAAGTTAAACACCACATCATATGCAGACCTGGATAGTGGGAATAGCAAGGCAGGCAGGGAAACATGAGTTTGGATCTAGTTCCCGACAAAGAAAATGTAAATGATATTAACTACACAGAATATAGCTCATAGATAGAAAATTTTTGTACAGACGAACCATGCCCATCCTTGTTAATTCAGGTTTATACCAGTTTAAACCAAACAATTTCAAACAGTGTCACAATGTGTTGGGGTATCGTAAGCATAATTTGGTTTGATAGTCCTAGTGAAAATGATTCACTCCTTGGTTTATGGAAGAAGGATATTTTAAATATTCATGAGAATATTTTATAAAATGTTAAACAAGGATTGTATTTAAAATTCAGTGTCAATTAGAATTTTCTCTGCAAATTGATAGTAGATACTATTTTAAATTAAGGTTATGTGTGTATATTTTCACGCACGCACAAGTTATTTTACATTTCATGAAGGTTCACTTCTGGATAGTCAAACCCATTCTTGTCCGTGTGAATGCCTGTGTGCAGTACATATCCATGTGTATAAGCACACACCTGCTCACACAGAGAACTCCTTACGGAATACAGGCATGACAAAGAAGAACAGGATTCTCCACAGAGCATTACGGAAAGGCTTCTCTATGATTCTTCAGGGTGCAGCATGAAGGCCTTTGATATGCAGATGTACTCGATATTTTGGGCTTCTGAGAAGCATACAGCTGAGTTACCTCCATCCTAAATTTAGGATGCTACTGTGATATCTCATGATCAGGGTAAAATAGGATCATGTGACCAATATGGTGTTTGAGCCACAAATTGCACATGTTTGGAAAGGTGCTTTTATGGACAAACCTTGCAAAAATAAGGATTCATGTGACTGAACAGATACATTTCCTACATAGTTTAGGACGGGATAGTAAGAAATGGTTTGGGCATCCTTATGTTACTTATGTTTACAGAGTGAAAAAAAAATCATGCTTCTATAATTAGCACATCTTTATGTTCTGGGGGTATATTAATCAGTCTCCAAAACAGACAAAGATTTTTGTATATTAACATTTGAGAATATATACTTGGCTAGCAGTAATCACATGAGAGTTGAAATCAAGTTAAAAAAGAAAGAAATCAACAGTCTTTTGCCCCAGCGGCCATGAGAAACACTGGAAAAAGGGAGTGCCTTGTCTGGATTTGGAGAGAAAGGAATGTAAATATTCTACATGTCATTGCCTTCTGCAAACCAGTGCTACACATCTGGACAATTAAAATATTCTTAACAATAAAAAACAGATTTTTTTTTTTAATGTGGTTTAATCATTATAGAAACAATATGGGACTACAGTACTTATTAATAACTAAAGGCAAGGTAGCATATCCTTCTCCAATGCCCAGCTAAAAGCTAACCAGTTAAGGAGAACTTGAATCAATTATCATTGTCCTTTTTTTCTTTTATTTCCTCTGTACAAAAATTGGCTACAGGACAGCAGCAACTAAGGCCTTAAAGTTGTGGCCAAAATTTTGTCCTTGAATATCTGCTCTGCAAAACCTGTTTGTTTTCTGTTCAGGTGAAAAAAACCCAGCCATGATTCTTTTCTACTCCTTGTTTTGGCAGTCTTACCCTCCTGCTTCAACAGTGTCCAAGTTAACCTTAATCTCACTGTACAAAGGTAATCAAGCACTATTATCACCAGAATAGCTGGTACCTAGGAGCAGATTGTTTTTCAGATTAGCTATAATGACTCATTTAAGATGCATTCAGTTCTCAAAGTGATTTAAGGCATCAGTTGTGCCTGCAAGTATAAAATTACCTAGTCTGGCTGAGCACTGGAATGGGCTTCAGGCACAGCTGCTGGTAACACTGAAGCCTTGGGTGAGCTCAGGAGTCCACTTTACAAATCTTGTTACTGGATTGGGACAAAAACTTGTACTATCTAGATGACAGATTTGCAAATTTTTAATTTTTATGCAGTAAAATAATTTAACCAAATTTGCTTTTGATTCATAATAATATAATTTAAAATTTGAGCTTTTTAAAGAAAGCCAAATCATTTTTTGAAAAATAATTTTGAGATTTGAAGAAAGACTTCAACTTTCTTGCTTCTTAACAGTACTGTTTTTCAATTATGAAAGAAGATAAAATTTAATGTAAGTACAAAGAAACCTTTATTTCAAATCAAATATTAATGATGGAGAATTATCAAAATATTTCAAGGATTTGAAGTGTTTACACATTGTACCACATTAGGCTGTATAGTAAATTCAGCAAATTATGTAGTATGCAAACACATACAGAATATGTCAGTTCCTTTGTGATGACCAATCTTTAGCAGTGAGTCATGCAATTTGAAAGGTGATAGATTTTGGTCTCTGAATTATACTTTTATGTTATAATTGTTTATTTATCAAAGTACTCATATAACTTTTCTAAATTTTGCTGCCATTTTAGTATTCCTTGAATTCTTATTTTACTCATTCATGCAAAACTGAAAGTTAATCTGGTAAGCATCAGGGTGAAAAAGCCTTACTGTGCAACATTAATTCAAATACTGTTTCTTTAAAACTTGATAATTTTTGTGAATACAAGATGAGGAAAGTCTTCTAAGAACCTGATCAAGTTGATTAATTTAGTATTGTCTTTCATACCTATGTTGAAAAGAAAATGTTTTAGAAAACAAGGTAAGGGAAATACATGTAATTATTAACTTTTCACACAATCATAATTTCATTTGAATTCTAACAAGCTGTTATTCTACCCTAGAAAAAGTAAAATACCATGAAGTTACATTTGCCAATAATGTATAAGAAAACAGCAGAATTATGCTGTATTTGTTATACGAACTTCTCAAGCATTTTCTTGGCCTCTGTCTTGTTCCACAAAGGAATCTCTATTCTGTTTTAAGTACCTCTTCCTATGTTAATCCTAACTGTACTTATTTAATCTCAAATGAAATGAGAGAGTTCTGTGGAGTCTTTGACGCACTGAAAGTCTTAAAGATGAGGGGGGTTTTTGTTGTTGTTGTTTTCGGTTTTTTGTTTGTTGTTGTTCTTGTTGTTTTTGCAATGAGCAAACTACTTCTACAATATGAAGCAAAATCCCTGAATCCAGTTATGACACCTTTGACAGGTGTCACCTTTGCTGTGGTCAGGGAGAGTCTTCCTCTCTCCCACTTTTTCTCTCCCTCAGTATTGATCCTGTGTGACCAATGTAAATTCACAATGCAAAAAAAGATTTGTAATTTCATGCAGGCACAGCATGACCCAGGAAATACATGTGTTGGGTTGTCTGCTCTCAGTTCCAAGTTCAATCCCAACAAAATATTGGTAATCTAAATAAATACACAGCTTCTGAAGTGCTAAGCATAAAGACTTCTGAGACTTGCCAAAATGTCAAATTGTGCATTTACATTTCTGCCTCTTCTTGCAACTTGTTTATTACAGCCATACTTATATACTGTTTTTTCCTCATGTTTTCTGCCTTTTATAGAGTTGCTGACACCGTCTTCAACACTGTCTCCATCTGGTTATGTTTGATAATAATTTTTTATAAACTGAAGAAAAAGTTTATGACTTCTTCAGCTGAAACATCACTAATTGATTGTGTTGTTAGAAATGTCATGTGCATTTTTTCACTGTATGCTGCCACCTGGTGTCTTGCTCTTTTAGATGAGGGCCACTGCATGGGGAACATCAAACATTTGGACATAGGCAGATATGTTTTTGCAGAATTAAGGCATTATGCAGCAGTTAAAAGGTTTAATGTTTAAAATTAATTACTGTAGTCTACTTTTCATTTATATTTAGAAATTACATATTGTAACATTTTATAACAAAATGCTTTGACTGAAGAAAAAAACTGTAAGTGAAAATTTCGAAGTCACTTATTCAATTAGAAGTTGTTCCCAAAGCAATGCTTATATTTGAAAAGTAAAGAAATATGCAGACATCAATTTGCAAGTGGGGAAAAAGGTTTTTTTTATCTTCTACGCATGGATTAAATAACCTGTTCAGTTATTTGTACTCCTTTCAAGCAAATAGATGCTTCTCATGATGACACACATATTGCCAGTGAAGTCTCTTGACAGCCTTGTGTCTTTCCAATGGTTTATGCCTAAACTGTCTCATTTATGGAATCTTCCAGGTGAAAATTATGACCAAATGCCTTCTTCTAAAAGCTATTTCCAACCATTATGTTAGAGGCTTAAATATTAGGGTGATGGTAACAGTGGGTTGACACTGATGTTCCCTTGGTTTAAGACAAAGAGCCTAAATAATTGTCAAAGCACAGCAAATAGAAAATTTTATATGGGTCTGCATTAACACTATGTTCAATACTCTGTTTTATCATACACAGTCTGATTTTAGCAGTGTTGAGGACAAGGATTCAGTCCACTACTATTAGATATAAACCTTCGGAAGGAAGAAGGCAAAACCATGCTGTTTAAAAACTTAGGTGTATTTTAAAAAAATTAAAGATTATTCTTCATCAGTAAACCTTCTCCTCTTGTGAAGCCAATAGTAGAAGGCTCCATTTCTCTTGACATGATAGGTTTGATATAATGTCAACTATCAGCATTTTTTTTTAGTTAAACAACTCTGATATGGGGCTGGTTAAGCCTAAATTTTTGAGAGTTTGCTGGGCTTTGCTTTCCATGACAATATGTTCCAAATGCCAGAATCTACATAAAACGTTCCCATTTGTTGTCCAATGTTAATGCCTGATAAGTTTAGTTCAAGTTTGTCTTCTGTGCTCTTCCATATGGACTGAGTTGAATCCCTACCAAGTTTCCTTTTTCCCTGAAGTTACTCAAATATGTTTAACTGTATGTCAGTATGAAATTTTAACTCTTTTCCAGCACTTGCCAAGAAAAACTTACATGACATTTATATCACTAGGATTTGTTTTCTTTTTTAAATACTTTGCAAATTTTTGCTGTCGGTATGTACTCTATATAGGGCATTTCTGCATTGAAGAATTTCAATTCTGTGATGGAGTATGGCATTCATGTTGCATGCATGTGGAAAGATGGGCAAAATTCTTTAATCATTTTCAATTAGAAGCCTGTGAACGCAAAATTGCTGCTACATGCATAATTGCTTCTTAACGTCATTTGCATTAAGAATTTATTTCTCTGAAGAAAAACAAAATCCACTAAAGCACTGAAAAAATTTATTATTATTTTGTTGCTGTTGTTTAAATTGCTACAATGCAGATGTGTATACATCTGTATGGAATTGCATTCCTTTTAGTATCAGCCAACCCTTGCAAAAATGATCACCACTGGATGATATAATGTTTGGAAAGGTGAGGTACATAACAAGTTATCATCACTTCTTAAAAAGAAGAGACAATCTTCTTTTAAGGATTAAATCTGTGAAAATTACTGATATTTTGGAATTTTAAAGTAAATTGATCTCAAAACATGCTTAGGCATTTTTCTCGGAAAAAGTTTATAGCCATCAAAGCAAGAGATGGTGCACACAGGCTTACTGTCAGCCATACAATGAAGTCCTAATGCAGGATTTACATTTTACTCAAGAATCACAGTTTGTCATTGAGATTTCCATGTTTTTATATGCATCCTTTAGTCTACTGCATATCTGAGGAGAGGAAAGTAGTCTAGATGGATCCAACACAGCCACAGACGCGCTCTGAACCACTGACAGCTGTACATGGAAGCCCGTACTGGGCTGTTTCTCTTACATGGAAGTTGTTTCTCTTGCACTGAGTTTTATCTCAACATAAATTCTCCTAGTGACAAATGCCTTCTCTGCTTCATGCCTGATAGAGCCTTTCACAGCAACTAATAAATGCCAAACATTTTTGGGAAACTTTTGAAAAGAAAGAATCTGAAATTTCCTATTAAAATGTTACTGAGATATGTTGCATCAGTTAATACATCTGTACATCTCACCATTTTTAGAATTCTACCTCTTTGAAAGGAAATAATTGGAGAATATGGTAGGGGATTAATTACACCATTTGCAGACTAAAGTAACGATTTTAATTATGTAATTCCTTAAAACAATGTTGAAGATCTGTGTCAAAATGAGAAAAAAAATATTCTGTGTTAATAAACACCATAGAAAATGAAGTATTCATACATTTGTTACTGTTTTCCCATCCTGTTCAGTAATAACTCAAGATACCTTCAAAATCACCCAGAGTAGACTTTCAGAAGGGCTTGCTAGGTCCCCTTGCTTGACAGTACGAAGGAATGGAAAGCAAGAGAACTTGGAGACTTGCTGCAGAAAGCTAGGTTCCACTAGATTTAGTGGAAACTGGGGATAAAGGACATTAAGGCTATGAAAAAATTTGAACTTTTTGCCAGCAGACCAATAGGTGACAAAAGTCTGCAACTTAATACAGCCCAACAGTGTTCCACAAGACTTTTAGCTGGGACAAACTGTTGTTAGCAGCTGAATTGTTCATTAACTCATAGTTTGCCAAGGACACCTTTAACTTTAGTTTTGGATAGCTCTATGGAGAAATCCTTTGTATCTCTATCAGACTCTGCGAGTACTTATTACATCTCCAAGGACTTAGATCACTGGGAGAGAAGCAGTCAAACCAAATAGCACAGATTGAAGACCATCTTGTGACTGAGAGCCTTTACCTTATCCCTCAGCAATTCAGGAGATGGGAGAAGTCAGAGTGTTTTGAAGATGGAAATATTTTATCATTTCAGGAGTTCATTTGTAAGATAATGTTTAGGTTTAGGGGTGCAGTTCCTCTCTGTCTCTTCCTTTGTGTGATTCAAGTAGGGGGCTCAAACTACCCAGGTGTCCCATGAAGTACTGCCCTGTAAAGGAGGTGACATGCATATCTGAGGTGCCAAAAAATTACTGAGAAACCTACTGCTTTGGTTATCTGCTGTGCTAATCTCCAAGGTGATAACAACTATTAGTGACCATTTAAACTAATATTAAAAAACAGTTGTCTTGACAAAATAGGGATTTTTCTATTTATTACAGTGTTATTGTAAAACTGTTTTTAAGTTACCCTCTATTATTCATATCAAAAGTTTGGTGCTTGATGGGATTTTGGCCCATGTTGAGATGTTATGAAATTTAAATCCCTTTTGGCATAATTGTGTATATAAAAACAGGAAAGATCAGAATTGTTTTAAAATTATTATTTACTTTAACTTAACTATGCTCCTGAATCATTAAAGTGTCTTTTTTTCCTGTTTCTTCTTCTTTCTTTTTGTTTTTTGCTTTTTCCTTTTTTAAAATTTTTCTTTCTTCTTCCTTTATTCTCTTTTATCTTTTTTTTTCTTCATTTTTTTTCTGTATGTTTTCTATTTTCTTTGCATTTTCTGCCTTTCTGACTTTTACTCTGGCTCTGCATCTTGTCTAAAGCCACTATAGTTGCTTACACCAAATTGTACCCATGCTACTCCAAAGAATTGTTTCCCTCCTGCATATTCCATGGCTCTCTTTCACCAGACCACTCCCAATAAGATCACTGGAATGGCTGCGCAGCCACAGTCTTGCTCCTTTCTGTAAGCATCTGAATTTCTTCTCTTCTGATATACAGCTGGATAAAAAGTTTACTTGTGAATTGAACAAGGTAGAATATTGCCACTTAGCACAAAGATAGGTATTTGATGTTTTCCCAGCCAAGGACTGAAGACCAGTGCCCCTGGAGGCAAGTACATGACTAATAATTGTTTATGCTGTCAGTCTTGCTAGTATTGAATTCAGACTCCATAAATTCACGTCTTTGCTTGTAGTTGTGGTTATTTTAAGCGTGATTTGGTGGGGAGGAGAGGGGGAGTGGAATAATGTGTATTTAGCTGAAGAGAGAATATGCAAAACCTCAAGAAAGAAAAGCTGCATGAAATGGGAAAGAAACAATGTAATATGTAAATATATCTTTTGGTGAGAATTTCCTGTGTTTTATCTAAGAAAGAATTTCAGGCTTGAGTCCAAGACAAATAAAGGCACACAGAACGAGGGAATGTAGACAGAATTTGAGTTAGTGAAACAGTGACAACAGTTTAATCTTTCTGCCAGTAGATGGAGAGCACAGGAAAGTAGAAGCACACACATAAAAAAGAAGGAAAAACTTTGCATCAACTTCTTTAAGGGAGTGAAAGATGAAAGAAGAAAAAAGCAAGAAGCAGGGTGGG
>PYHW01010620.1:1440813-1457667 GCA_013186435.1 Turdus rufiventris | reverse complement strand
AAGAAAGAAAAAGAAACTATGATAAAAGCTAGCTAACTACGTTGTTGAAATCCTTTAAATTTTGCAATGCATGAGTATGTTAACTTGCAAAAGAAATAGGACTAACAGGAAGTAATATTTTTCAGCACTTTCAGTACTTTTTAATCAGTGATGGTCTGAACAGTATCTAACTGCTTTCAGAACACTTTAATTTTTAATTTAAGAAATCTGTAGCTGCAGGAGCTTTTCTACACATTCATATGAGAGAACAGAGTTGTTGAAGATAGAGACTATCCTGAAGTGCCCCTCTAGTAATGAAGCAAAAAATCAATCTTTTATGACATATTTTCCTTAGTCTCAGCTTCCTAATAACTTAACTATGGAATTTTGAGCATGGGAGAAAAAAAAAAAATCAGAAAACTTGGTGAAATGTGTTTGTTTGTACACGAGGGCTGTTTCTATGTATATACAAACAACTTACGGTTTTTCCAGAGCCAGATGCTTCTGGTGCCAGGATTTCAGGACTTCTCTGTTAGGAATATTCAGGAATATGAATAGGAATTTCATAACATTCATACCAGTCAGGAGAGCCAGTGTTAAAATATATGGTATTTGGTGTTTGCTAAGCTGAAAGTTTGGATTGTTTAGTCCTGTTCAAATGTAGCTTTGAAGCTATGTACACTTGTAAATGCTGTCACATTCTCACAAACATAAATTGAGTTTCCTCAGACCGCTTGGAAACCCACAGAAATTTCTTATTGCTATTTATGGCACCACCATCTCCTTCTGCTGCCATTATTTGTTTTCTTGATGTCTGTGGAAAATACATGAAGACAATCTGTCCTATCTGCAGCAACTGTAAGAGTGTACTTTGAGCTACCATCTTTTTCCTGCTTGGATTTCAGGATTGAATTTATGCATTTCTTTGACATTTTCACAATAAATTCTTACACTTTGTACGATTCAGTGCACATAGCAGGAGATATATCAGCTTCCAAAGGTTCCCAAACCTTTGCATTTTGGGGAACTCCCTGAAATATCACTGATTCCAGTTTTCATAGAATTTTATCTTTTCCTCAGGCCAAGTGGAGAACTGGTCTTCCATGTTCACCAATGTTTGGCATTATCTTCTCAGCCTTTTGTTCTGCATCTAAAAAGGGCATCTAGATTCCATTAGGAACTCAGAACAAATTAGTTGTGCCACATTCTAAAAACTCTAAGAGATAAATAAGCTGGTTTTGAACTAGATACCTTCGGTAAGATGTAGTTTTAATGGCTTGGCAATTTCGAATTGTGTTAGTCCAGACAGTTTTCAATACATTTTACTGTCTGCTCTTCCAGCTCATAATTCCAGCTTTCAAATGAGACTGCTTTGGGAAACACTGTTGAAAATTTTATGAAAGTTAAGCTGTATTATCTGCTCTCTTCTCAACCACATAGCCAATGATTACAATTTGATAGACAAATCAGGTTAGTCAAGGATGATTTTATTCTTAGCAAATTGATGTTGTTTGCTCCCAATTGCCTTCTTTTGATTCATATCTTTGATAATGGATTCCAAGGTCTCCTCCATGGCTTTCCCTGGTCTAAGATGGACTTACAAGCTTAGAGTCATTGCTTCTTTGCCTCCTTTGAATATAGGTGTAAGTCTTTCCCAACTATCAGGAATTTCAGCTGTCATGATTTTCCACTGATGTAAGTTTCCCTGCAATCATCTCTTTCAGCATTCCTGTGTAGGTTTCCTTTAGTCTCACATGTTAGAATACATTCAGTTTTTCTAAATATTCCCTAGCCTGTTGTGTCCTCACATCTGGATGTTCCTCTCTTTTCTAAATCAGGTTAAACCCAGAGGTCAGGGAGCAGGATTTGACTATGAAAAGTAATCAGAGTAGTGCAAATTTTGACTAGACTAGCAGTGCAAAACAATGGAGAAGCAGGCATTAAAAAAGCAGACTGAAAAATCTTGATCTAATTTAGCTGTGGGTCAGCTTATCATGGCTATCACCACATTACTTAAAAAACAGGCAAATATGAATAAAACTTTCATTTTATACTACTGTTTTGAGAGACAGTAAGTTTTGCAACTTGCTGCACACACAGCCCATTTCTTCCTGAACTTTGTCCAGGTCACAAACACTGAGTTTGAAGGTCCAAAGTACATGGGTGGTCAAGGGTATTGCATTCTCCCATTCTTTCCAATGAAAAACAGGCACATATGAAAGGATTGGTACAGTGTTGTTGTTTTGTTTTTTGGTTGGATGGCTTATTTTCACTGAGCCATATTTCTGCTAACTTTGCTGCCAAGACAAAAGAAAGAAATAGTTTTTTTAAAAAGAGATACCTACCTTTCCTGCAACCAGCCTATAATTTAAATTTATGCAAAACTAGGGATTAGGATGGGCAGAACAAAATTTTATATTTATCTTACTCATATAAATCTCTCCATAAAATCTTTTTATATGAAATGCAGCTATTTTGTCATAAATCTACTCCACTGGTCAGTGGACTAGCTGCTTTTAAAAAAGCACCCCTTCTTTTTGTGTGATGAAATGGGATTTGCAGCCTCTCAGAGCCTTTTTGCACTATTGTAGTGGTCAGGATTTTTAAATGCTTGTGAACAATTAGTTCTAGAAGAGTTGAGTGTGAACATAAGATTCAGTCAAAAGTGCATTGGCAGAAAATACTTCATACTTGCAATAGTCCCTCTTAACTAAAATACAGAAAAATTCAAACTCTCCTTAGGGAACTGGTGTTGGTATGAAAGCCAAAAGTGTACTTGGACTCTTGTGTGCTGTTTCCCTCTGGAAAGTTTTGAAAGCTTAGAAACTGTGAACTACATTTTTGTAATATGCCACACAAAGTTTGGGAAAGTAGGAACAATTCAGGAAGAAACTGTATTAGTAAAGCATAATCCTGGGTAAATACAGGAAATGCTAAGCACTTCACAGAATTGGACCCTCTTAGTACTCTCAGGATCTGCAGTGCATCTGTCTGCAAGCCTGAGTGAGATTTTCATGGGAATAGCGTGGGAACACAGACATTGATGAGATACTTCTTTGCCCAGAAACCAAAAATAAAATTCAGAACAAAATAAATAAAGCAATCCTGAAAGAAGAACAGTTTTAGAATTTCTGGAAAGGGAAGGAGTTTGAAGGCTCTCTTCACAGTAAATGTAGCAATTAGTAAAAGTTTTGATAGAAATCCCACATTTTTATTACCTTTTATGCCTATCCATATACTCCCACACAGAACTGTGTCTTTAAAAAGGAAATATAGGCAACACAGACAGGAATATTCTGAGCCAGGTTGCCTCAGCTTGAGGCTTCACTTACTACAGCTCTGTATTGTGCTCTGTATCAGTAACCATTTCTTTTTTCCCATGAATGAGAAATGTATCATGTACAGAAAACAAAAATGTTCAGAAGTTACGTTAGATAAATGAACGGCAGTGTTAAATCATCTTCAACTTTTAAGTGCTCCATAAAAACGGTTTATAAAATAAGGATTTTTTCAGACAAAGCATATCCTCCATCAGCTCCAGTTGGCCATTCTTTGAATGCAATATTATTATACGTGTTCAATAAGATAAAAATTGCAATATCATTTTTATACACTTATCATTTTATATCACAGTGTTATATGGAGCTGTGTCTAACTCTCACTGGTTCTAATGACCAAAATCTCATAAATAACTGTACTAAAATATGGAACTTCTTAATGGAAAATATTTTTATATCAGAAAGCAAGCTACAGAAATGTAAAGCATGCTAGATCATTCAGAATAGAAAAGCTTAGCAATTGTAAGAAGAAGGTGTATATGTTCAAAAATAAGATCAATTAACTGTTTTAATGTGTTAATCTTGCAAAATACTACACTTTTATGCATGGGGCACAGAAAAGTCTATCATGAAAATTAGAATATTTTTAAGCTCTTGAAAGCCCCTTAGCATTTCTTTTAATGGTAAGGCATTACTATTTACATTCTAAAGATGAGAAAAATTAGATGTTTGTAAGATTAGTAAGTGGCAAAAAAGATTAATCAGACTACTATTAATGTGTTAGAAGCAGACCATGACTATCCCCAGTAGTCTTCCTCTAAGAAAAGGAGTAACTACTCTGCCATCTTCCCCATGCAGTAAGCTCATCCTAACTGTAACCTGCAGTACCTACAGTTGATTATTAAGTTGTTGAATGGAACCCAGAATCCCCAATAGTCAGCTGAAAAACTCCTCCTTCCTCCCCGATTTTTAATATATGCCAGCAGCATGAGCAAAACTTCACAGAGGTATTTCTCCTGGTTTCTGTGTTTTATGGCATCAATGATCCCAGACTGGCAGATAGATGTTACTGTTTGTGGTTCCCAGCGGTGAAAAGAAGCAGTAACATGGCGACTTTCTTACATGAGCAAGAAAGAGCATTTATTTAAGGAAGTTATGGATTTAAATAGTGTGCATCATGAAAAATAATTTAAAGAAAGTTCATTGGACAGAGCAGAAGACGCCTCTTTAGAAACACACTCCATGACTAGAGTTACATACACTGCGGGTGTTATAATCTTTGTTTCTGGTTTCTGTCCTTGAGGAGCCTGAGAGCAAGGTTCAAGCAACCTGAGAAAAAAATCCTGGCTGCTTTCTGGTTCCCAGGCTGACAGATAGTACCTGAGAATAAAATGGAATTGCTGCAGAGGTGAAAGGCATGTAATGTGTGTGGTGTCTGTGCTGGTGTCTTTCCATGTAGGTATGTACTAGGGAATGTTAGCTCAGGCATTACTCAGTTAAACAAGGTGTTAAAAGACCCTGCAGACATGTAATAGGAGGTGATCATATCACAGACCTGGAGAAATGATCTTACAGTAGTGCTTCCAGCTGAGGAAATTATATGGCAGACAAAATATATATTTCTCCGATTTATTAACTGTACCAGAAGACCCAGGTATTGGGAGCTTTAAGCAAAGGACATTTGATGCTCAATTTAACCAGAGTTTAGACAGTAAAACTGAAATGGCTATAATTGGATATTTTTCTCAAAAAAAAAGGAAATATTTGGATTTTAGGACAAACACCTGTGCTGATGAGTCTTTTGTGTTTTGAAGAGTTCCTTCAAGGGCTTGGGGTATGTTTTAGAGCTTTCATCTTTATCTATGGATATAAAAAATTAAACTCTCTCTCTCTCTNNNTCTCTCTCTCTCTGTCTCTCTCTATTTTATATATATAATAAAAAATATATTTTTATATATAAAATATAAAACTACTTTGCATCCTTTCCACAGGCCCTTTTTGGAGTCAAAGCTCCTGTTTCTTTTCAGAAACAGAAAGTTCTCATGTTTACTTGTTACATGATTTTGTTTCTTTTTTTTTCTGTCTTTGGGTTGTTTTCATATAAGCAGTATCTTTTTTATTATTTTGCAACTTAACTATATTGAAAGACACAAAAATTCTTGAATGAAATAAAATGCCAATTTTCTAATTTTCAGCCAAAAACTTTAGTTTTTATATACTGACTCTGTCATACAAAACCTTGACAAATGTTTAAAGGTTAACAGACTAGGTGTGCAAAGGGCAGAAGAACTCATTTCACCTCTTTTTCTCTTGAATGACCTAGAAATATACTAACTTAGTAGGGTCCCAATATTGCTGTTTGGTTATTTTATTTAAGCTCCTGCTTGTTACATGTCCATGCTGACACATGAACAAGCTGAGATTCTAACAATATTGGCAAATAAGCAAATGAGGTCCAGGTAGCATATTTTAATTTTTATTCCACTCCTTTTTACTTCTACCTCCTGCCCAAGATAAAACCACTGTCATCTTGTGTGCTTTTAGTGCTTGTCATTTTTCTTCTCACTGTAAAAGCAAGCAGGGTCATTTACGTTAATCTATGTTTTTCTATCTTTTAATGAACCAAAAACAAAATTATAATTATCACATTTATCAGGGCTGATGATAACTTACTGGAATGCATTAGTTCGACACTTACTCTCTTATGCTCAGCCCTGCTACCTTGCAAAGTTAGATGTACTTTTTTCCTTAATGAAACACCCCCTTGATGTTCCCAAACCCATCACGGTTTTTGTCAGGCATGCTTCTCCTCTCCTGTCTCTATCATCCCATGATTAGCATCACTTTTTTGTGACTGTGCAGCTTTGTGAGCAAAGAACTGCGAGGCTCTGCAGAAAGTAAAGGTTTCATCATGCTAGAGGAAATGTAACTTTTGTTGTAATTTATTCTTTTATGCCTGAAATAAATCTCAAGATCAAGAGCCTCCTGGAGGATCTGCTTTAGATTCTTTCCCAGCTGGTCTAACAAATGTAATATCACAGTGACTGAATACCCATGAGACTGTAAGCATCAATATTCATTCCAAAACATATATACCATGTTTTAAAAACTGGCTTCTCGGGGTTTGCTTTTTTATTTATTTAGTTAGAGAACTCCAAACAGTTATAATAGCCTGCTGTAACTAAAAATGGAAATAGGCTCTGCAGCTGGGATTATCTGCAGAGATTCGAGACAGCAAACTCACACAGGATTGATCTTTGTGAATCTCAGCAGTTGCTGCCCTCCCAGTAGGTGTCATCTGCTGCAATGCTCTACAGCTGATTTTCTTTTGCAGAACATAAAGCTGAACACAGTGAGATCTATTTGACCAGCATAAATACCAATCCTTCATACATAATGTTACAGAAACTATTGCGGAGTTATGGCTGCTAACCTCAGTGATATCTGAATCCAGGAGAAAAACATTAGTGGAATACAAAAATGCAGATAGCAATCAACCACTGGATTTGAGCTGAGTATCAGAAACATCATTGGAATCAGATTGCTTACTTACATGGCTGATGATTTCTACAGCTAAGCTTTTTTCAATTAGCTCATGAGGATGCAGCATGGGTGTTATGATAGATTCTGGCACTTGCAGCCATGAGGAGAGCTTCCACATTTTCATATCTGCACCCTTCCAAATTAGTAAGAATGACTTTCTTTTCTCAGGATGAAGGATAAAAGACTCCTTTGTTTTCTTTGTGGTGGCTAAGGAAAGACAGGAATTGAAGATTTCTTCTGAGTTTAAATTCCATTTTCTTCCGCAAGTAGGTGCTCACAGTTGATTTGTAACTTGGATTCATCATGTAGCATGTCTTAGTTTCTATCATCACATGCTACTATGAATTTTTTTGTTTACATGAAACGTGTTCTACGGTTGTAAGTATTATATATAAGGGATGAGTAAAAACTGAAATCACCTGGGATTCCTGTCAGCCACATAGAAGCATTCCTCAGACTCCAGGACTTTAAAACAAAATCACATTTGTAGACATTACATGATGTTGAAACTAATGCGAAACATGAGACTGTAATTATCTTTTACTGTTGCCTTACAGAGCTGCATGCCTTCTGGTTCCCAAATAGTTCAGTTTTGCCAATGTTGCAGGGTTTATTGATAGGTTTGTTATTGTAAAAGATTTTATAAGATAAATATTAGCCAAAAAGTTACTTGTGAGCTTGGGAAAAAGCTCTCTGTGTAAATGAATCTTAATAGAACAACTAGTGATCGATGAAAAGCATGAGCACTCTTGGGGCTGCTCCAGTTCTAGACATGGTGTGTCACATCTCAGCTTTGGTGTTAACATTCATGGTTTTTTTAAGGAAGAGATACATATGTTTGGGGAAATGGAAGGAAGAGCAGATTTTTGTTATTACCAAAAGCTATATGCATTCAAATATATATATGGATGTATATATGAATTCATATGTATGTATGAATTAAATTAAATTAAAATTTAGCTGACCCCATTTTCAGATATTGTATGTCAACCCCAGAAAGTAGAGTGCAGTTTAACTGGAAATCAAATTCCTTATTTCATGAACTCCTGGGAAATATAAACATAAATTAAACTTTTATTTCAAGTTGAGTCCTTATATATAAAAAAGTTGAGATCTAGCAACTGCTAATTTGAAAAAAAATAATTATTCCTCACAAAATGTGTGACAGTAGCTCTTGGATGCTGCTGTGAAGTCTTTAGTATCCCTTTAAAGAAAGAAATTAAATCTTTAATATGGCCAAACTCTACTTAATGGTCTGGACAAGCTGCAGACAGGCTTTTGTCATATCTGTCATATGAACCAGCTTCATGTGGTCCTGACAGGTTTCAGAGCACTGGGAGCTTACCCTGATCTATGGGAAGCCTGTGATAACACCAGACAGACACAAGACATTTATCCTACATCTTTGTTTTGTGCTTCCATTCCAACAAGAGTCACACTTTGCCAGCTGAATGACGAAGACAGAGGAAATTATCAGACCACCCCAAATGAAGGCTCTTGGCAGTTGCCTCATGGCAGGAGAACTGCCAACCATCCAGCACTAACTAGAAGAGGTCTCTGTGCATGACCTGAGTGGCATAAAGAGACTCAAGCAAACAGAAATATCTAGTCAGAAAACAAAGTGTAGAGAGGCATGCAACAGACTGGAGAGAACACATGCAGGCAAGCATACAGCTTTGTACTTCCTCTAGAATTAAACTCATAATGTTGTCATAACCTTAGCCAGACACATCTGAATGTGACATTAATTTCTTTTTAAAAATGAGATAATTGATGCAGCTTTATTGTTGGGTGGATTTTAATTGCCTTCCACTCTACTCTTCTGTAAAATTAAAGACCACAAAGAAAGAACTTGCTAAATTCCCCTTCTAAAGCTAGTTTGTCCTGAAAGCTGATGGTTTTATTTTTTCTCTTTCCTCATCCAGATTGAAAAAACAATAAAATTGTGGGGAACTGGAAACTTAGTTTTAAAAACTGCAAGTTTAATAAAATGTTTTCTAAATAAAAGTGAATTATAAACTAATAATTCTTGGGTTTTTTTCTATATTATTGCTATGATTTCTGTTCAATGTGTATACTAAAATATTATGGCACTTCAAATTAATTAGAATTTTTGAAAGGATTTTCTGTGTGTCCTCCCTGATCTAATTCATTACCATGAAAGGCTTTGGTTTCA
The DNA here is from genome assembly GCA_013186435.1 of Turdus rufiventris. Classification (NCBI taxonomy): domain Eukaryota; kingdom Metazoa; phylum Chordata; class Aves; order Passeriformes; family Turdidae; genus Turdus; species Turdus rufiventris. The sequence goes on along the minus strand of PYHW01010620.1, from coordinate 1,448,691 downwards.
AAAGATCAGAATTTACCAGTAGAGATACTTATTCAGTATTTTGGTGTAATGGGAGTATATTACTGAGGATAATTCTGTATGTGGATGGCAGTATTTCCCAATTCCAAATCATCTGAACGATCTTTGATTTTTTTCTTTCCTAAAACAGCCCAGTTAGCCGTTAATTACATTTTGTTAATCCAAATTAAGAAAATTGGTGCATACCTTTTTGATAAAATAAAATTAAAAACCTATTTAAGGACTCCAGATTGTACAGAACATGCTCTTTTTAATGATAAACTGAATAGTATTTAAATTTTTTTCTCTATCTGAGCATTTGTGACCTTAGTTTTCAGGTACAAACTTCTTGTTTACTGGAATAGAGCTCTCTGTCCTTTGGTTCACTATCCTCCCTTGGTAATTGTACATTGTGTTGATATTACCTCCTTTCTTTCTAGAAGCTAGAAACTCAGTGCAGCATCCATATTTAGAGGATTTTATATTTTTTGTTTTGATCAGTTGAGTAGAAAGAAGACAAGAGAGATATATTTCAATCTACATAGTTGTTTCTGGTCTTAAAATTAAAGATCCTCTCTTAAACATAAATATAACATTTTCTATGTTTGCAGTGTTTGAAGGTTGATCTCTTTTCTGCTTCTATTGCAATATAAAACTTCTAGTTTTATAGATTAGAAAAAGGATTTGGTCTTGAGAAAATTATTTCAGTGAAAACCACAATTTTTACTATCTCTAGTTTTCATAACAGAAGCATACACTATGGTGGAGAATTTACACTATGACTTTTAATTGCAGGAACAAGAACTGAATAACATAAAAGTGATTCCAAACAATAGGGTAAGGCATTTATAACAACTTGAGGTCAGCAATTGTGTGTCACCTCTGAAGGCTGGATTTTCTCTTTGCAGTCAAATCCCCATATGTTAATCTTTGTCCTGGTGTTTTCCCTTCAGCCTGGACATTAAAATATATTATCTCCTCATGCAAAATTATACAGAAATGTTTACAAATCAAGATGTATCAAACCACTAGCAAGGAAATTTCCCAGCATTTCTATTCAAATACCTGAAAAAAGCTGACTAGCTGGCAGGCCTTTACAATGGAAGAACTTTGTAGAATATCCACTGTCAGTTGGATGGCAGTAAATAATGTGATTCGCGTAATGCCAAATGCACTTCACCTCCTGTCATAAAAAATGATTTTTTAAAAAGTGGATTTATTAATTTTTTAATAGAAGTGCTATATCTTTTTAGTAGTATTGACATATAGAGACATTCCAATGTATTTATTAGATAATACAACAATAAATAGATATAACTGGAAAGTTATTTTAGAAATAGTTTGATACATGCTCCTCTGCAATAACTTGCCAGTTTACACAAATATTTGCCATCTAGCGTAGCCCTTTGCAAACGGTCATTCATGATAGAGCTGTTTATGTTATGTGAGTGCAAGGAACCAAAACAAAAGCTAGTTTAATTTTATTTGTAGTGGCTTTCTCTGCAGGTTTGGAGTCAGTACACAAATAATCTAGCTTTGCCTACACTTCAGGGAGAGCCAAGCTATTTTCAGATGAGCCTGGGTGTGCCTCAGCTTTTTACAATGGGAGTCTTGCAGCCCAGCATACCCTCACCATTGCCCCCAAATATGATCTGTCTTCTTTGCAGGTGATGCTTTCACCACCAAGACACTGCACACATTTATTGACTACATCACTTCTAATCTGGAAAGCTATGGCTCTAATTTTTAATCCGAGATCAGAGGTTAAATATGTGAATGTTGAGACTATAATGGAAGCAATCTAATTTAGAGTGTGGGGAGGGATTCTTTCTTGCCTGATTTAATACCAAGAACTTCTCAAGGCAAAAATGAATGGTTTCTTTGCGAAATTTTGGGCTTTTTTCATATTTAATACTCTTTCTCGCTAAAATATTCTTCAAAGCTCCAAAAAAAATTTTACTTTGGTCAAACAAAACTTTTAATTTGTGCAAAACTTCTATTTTATGTGTTGATCTACCAGAATTTTCACCATATTTTTTTCTTGCTGGAAGACAACTTTTCCACAAAACATCTAATAAAAAATTATAGGAAGGGGATATTTAACCCAGTATTACTAGGTAATAATATCTATATGTTCAAGGTAACAACAATTTTAAAGAAAAATGTCCAATATGTGTTCAAAATGCTGGAGCCCAGACCAAAGCCATGATGATGGTGAGAGGGCTGGATACCTCTGCCGTGAGGAAAGGCCAGGATTGCTCAGGATGGGAAGAGAAGGCCTCATTGTGGACTAGAGGAGGCATATAAGAAAAATGAGAGTGCACTTTTTGGCAGGGCAATGGTATTGAAAAGATGGTTGATTTAAGTTAGATGTAAGGAAGGATTGTTTCAAAATGAGAAGGGTGAAATACTGGAGCAGGTTGCCCAGAGAGGTTGTAGATGCCTCATCCGTTCAAGGTGAGATGGGACTGTGCTCTGAGTAACCTGATCTAGTTCAAGATGTTCCTGCTCATTGCAGAGGGGTGACCTCTAAATGTGCCTGCTAACCCAAATTATCCTGTGGTTCTATAATTCTGTAGCATTTTACATACACTTCACAGCCATAGTTGCAAACACAATATATTTTTAGTGACACAGCTGCAATACAGCAAGGATGAAAACAAAAGTTTTGCATAACGTTTCAAATAATATTTTTATAATTTAAAAATCCCATCCTCTAATTTGGAAGAAAAACCTGAATATATTTCAGCAGTGATCTAGTTTTTTCCTCTTTTTCTCTCCTTTTCTGTTTCCTTTTCCTTATTGGTGCTGCTGAGAGCACATACTATTGGACACAGAAAGGAGCCTGACTTTGGGAGATACTTCTTGAAATCTCTGAAGGGTATGTGTCTGCTTTGATCTGATCATACAGAAATTGTTATTCCAGTTCTTCAGTTCTGTGAGGAGAGTGAGAAATAATGTGAAGTTACAGTGAACCCATCTGGTCAAGCAGGAAAATCCGGTTTAATTGCTCTATTGCCAGAAATGTTAAATCACTTCCTGGGAATGCAATTCATTTAGAACATATGGAACTCATTGGAAGGTCTCCAGTGAATTCAAAACTGTACTGAAGATGAGAGCATTCTCATAAGTAACAATCATGTTTTCCCACTGGGCAGCATGTAAGCAGCGTGTGTAACTGTATTAACAAAAAACTAAACAATAGGAGGACTGTCTGAGATCTTTTTCCACAAGATTTACTCGTGGTTTACTTTATTTTAAATTTTCAAGACATGCTATGTCCATTTAGGCTTCTTTCTTTCAGCAATTGAGCAGCAAAAGAAAGTTCTGATGCAACTTCTAGCTCATTTTGCATCTTAATTCAGAAGCACTGCATTCTTCGGAAGACAGATATTTGAAAGCACTCTACCTCACTCTACCTTTCAATTTTCTGGAACTGAAAGTGCTTCTTCATCCTACTAAATAGAAGTAGAAATTTTGTGACTTCCACATCTGCCCTGAAGCTTAATGATTTTTACGTATTTCCTGCAACAACTTTTTACCTGGGTTAAACCCACTAAGCCCTAGCAACCTTTAAGACTACCATCTAACAAATTCACTAAATTTATATATTTCATTGTACATCAACATATTTTAATGATCATCAATTATAAATACTGTATATTTCCAGGAAATTAACTGATGTGACCGATGGCATTATTAACAATATTTAAGTCTGCTCTGACAATATGAATAAAAATCTACATGTTGATGTGAATGATGATGACAGCTTTTTAGGAAGAGTTCATTCAGGCTAAAGGCACTGCCAGTGACTTGCAGTTCAATTATAAACCTGACCAGAATCCATTCAAGTCTGTCATAAAGCCAGCAGAAAATGATCTTCTCTACTTGTCATTATCATATCCCCTTGGAGTCCTGTAACTGCTTCCCCTGAGCTGTTTGTTTTGGCTTTGCATTTTAGACCTTCCAGAGGCTGTCCCATCAAACTGTTATCTCTTTTCCATTACACAGCTTATGATTTCAGTGCAGACACTCTTGGTTGCCACATCTTCAACCACCTCAGTGCTCTCTAAGCTTTCCTTAGAGGAAGCCATCACACCTTTTCTAGCTAACAAAACTCAACATTAAAGTGTTCACATCTTTCATTCTTTTGTCCTGACCCTCCCATTTGATTCACATCTGATTGTCTCTTTCTTTCTTGTGCCATTAAAGGTTTTCTTTTTCCTGTTTGTTTACTTGATTTTTACTTTCTCCTCTATATAAAGTTCTATGTTTACAAATTTCTTTCCTGGACTAATGTGAATAGTGAATCTGCAGTTTTTTTCTTATTTTCTTACTTGTCTTAGCCAGTGCAACCACTTAAGTCTGGGAAAAAGAAGGAAAAAACATACTCATTTTCAAAATAAAATCAACTTTTTATAAAAATTCATACATAATAGACTTTTTCTTCAAACTAAGACCTTGATTCACTCTCTGATTTTATTGTTTCTTTGGCTCATTGATTTTCCTCCGTCTGTGCTTCCTCAGACTTTGCTAGATTACTGGTCCTTCTTCTGAACAAATAGATGTTTGTAAATGCAAGGAAAATGCTTTTCCAGCAAAAGGCTATTGTTGGTTTGAATAATATTTGTCTGACTATGTAATATTTTTGAATGTCAAAATCAAACAACACACAGCTAGCCAGACAGAGCACAGGTGAAACAGAAAGAATCACAAAAGCCATATATTAATGTATAGCATCTGAGACATGTTCTCGTTGAAATTTTATCTAGTAAATTCTATGAAGCACTATTTTATATCACAGGACAAAACAAATTAAATTTTCAAAGTCTGTTTTGAGAAATTCTATAGCAAGTTTAAAGCTAGTTGGTTTATTTCTGGCCATCTCTCTCCTTTTTCTTTGAATCTGCAGCAGGAAAATCTGCTGAATAAAGGCTAGACTAACATAAGTGAAAAGGAGGCAAAATTGATACCTTAACTCATGAGGCAGTTCTGCATACATTACATACCAAATCCAATTTCTCATCCAGTCTTTCTTGCCTGTATCCTATATGCACATTTTAAAATTCCTTTTATATGTTTGACATATAAATTTCACTTTACTGTTCATTCAATATATAACCTCATTTTTTATCAGAAAGTTCTTCTATATTAGTCTGAAAGAAAAGCATAATATGAAAAAAATTTGCATCCATTGCAAAAAAGAGGTCTTATACAATTTTCCAAGTCCCAAAACAATTACACCTGACAAGAAAACAATTTTATTACTTGTCACTGAAAATTTATATATAAAGTAAGAAACTGGTATATTATAGAACAGCACATATTTGAGCCTACCGAAGAAAGATTTGGCATTTCAATCCAATCTTCAGTCACACAGATTTTGTCTTCCTCCCTCAAAATTATTAAATCATTTCCCAGTGGAATTTTGTGATCATGTGTTTTAGGATGATTATTTCAAAATATAATCATAGGAATACCTTATTAACTCCATCTCCTCCCTTCTCTCTTAGTTCTTTCTGATGGTAATTAGTTTCACAATAGATTAGAAGACATTCAAATGGGAACTGTATGTTTCTCTCCAGAGTGCTTAACATGGTGAGACCTCAGTTTTTTCCAGATGTTCTAGACACTCACGAAATTTACCTCAAGATTTCATAATGTTTCCCTAACATTACTGGTATCCCCTAAATAGTCCCTAATATTTTTTAATAGTGGTGTTTTGTTTTCTTTCAGGCTATACCAGTTATTTCAGAGAAGGAGAAGGCTGGTGAGTAAATATTTACTCATTTTCTCATTTCCTTGTTGTATTTGTTTTTGGAATACTGTGTTACTTAACTAAGTGATAAAAGACAGGCTTCAACTGTGGGCTTTCAAACATATAGGATTACAGATCTGACCCGTGTTTATGTAAAAGCTATTTGTTGTTTCCTGAATAGACTAATTTCTCTTTCTAAAAAGGAGTCCAGTCTTCTGTCTCATATTAATAAGGATGTTTGAAAGTGTCCTACAAAGTTGAATTGCAGCTGCTCCTTACACATCCGTATTCCTGTACTTACTAACTTGCTATTTGTGGTAACATATATTATGATTTATTAGGTGTCTCCATGAACAATCGTGGATGTAAATGGGTTTTCCCAAGTCAGTGGAATTTGACTTTTGTCTTGGTATAAACTTTACAGTCTAACTTTAAATATGGCAAGAAATTTCAGTTACCTGGAGTGTTTCACTGGAGATAGTAATACTTGTTTTGGCTAAGTACTTCTAGAATATTGAAAAATTGTTTTTCTGTTCTTTTCTGTTATATGTGTCCTCTGAATGCTATATGTGCTTTGGTGTTGGTATGTGAAATCTGTTATAGATTTCTTGCTAGACACTGTCTAATTGGTGTATTCTTGTGATAGACACTAGGGAACACTCCACTCACCATTATCGCTCTCGAGAATCTTTGTTGGTTACTTGTCTTTTATTTTAATTGATAATTTGCTACTGAACTTTGAATACAGCTTGAAAAATACCTCAAAATATCCAAATGCCACCTGGCATTCAGATTTATATCTGATTTTTATTGGTGAGGTTTTCTTCCATTATCCTGGTTCAAATTGTTTCTTTTCTTTTGCTTATTAAAGGAGAGGAATAGGTTAAAAATGTTTCAGAGAAAATCCACAGTAACACGGTACTGTGAAAGTTATGGAGCTGACTGTTTAATGTGTTGCTACTTTAACTGTTGAAGATCAGAAATAATTCCCAAACTCTGATGCATATTTAATAAGATTTTTCTTTGTAGATTTCACAGGCAGTATAATCCGGTGTTTCTTTTTCTGAGGTTGGTCGTGTTTGACCATATCTTCTAAATTATGTCAAAACATGCAAACTGATTATGACTGGTTGTACCATTTGCAGCTAATTTTAAATAAAATTCAAAGATCTATATTTACTTCTTTAGTGTTAAAGTTACCTATCATGTCAGTGTTAATGATGTAAAATGAATGTATTTTTGGCATACACTTTATACCCCCTACACATGCATATGAGCCTGTCTCTCTTTTCCTTCTTTCTGATCAGACTTCTGTGCTATGTTTTTCTGTGGACAGTATTATATTTAATATTACAAATATTAAGTGGAACTTAATGCCACATGAAATCAGTTTGCTGATATTTCCATGCACATGAGCACAAGCCAGACTGAGGATGAATATGTCGTTGCCTTTTAATCAGTTTTGGCTTCCATTTAACTCTACAGCTCAGAAGTTCCTGAGGTTATGATGGATTATTTTGCAATATAAAGAATGCATGAGGGAGATGATTATTAATCACTTGGTTCTAGGGGCAGCAAGTATTATTTTAATTAAATGCAATTGGATCTTAATTCAGTCAGATCCCATGCTTTGCAAGGTAGCTTGCCAGTATTGAATCATCACTGCTTTCACTTCAGCAGAATGACATTACCTACAGTCAAAGAGGTGCCTAAGGTGTGAAAGCCTTCAAAATAACATAACATACTTGCTTGTCTGCTACAAGAGAACATAAGAAATACTAATTTTGATATTTATTTGGCAATACCAACAAACTAAAGTTTTCTAGTTTATATTATCACAACAAACTAAAATGTATCACAAAATATTACAGAACAAAAAGAAGTTGTTTATTTTATCACTGGCAAAGCTAATAACATTGTAGGTAAAGAGACTGGATGGCATTGTATTGCAACTGGGTTGAAATGCACTCAAAATTCCTAGTGAAACATCTTTTCTCATTTTGAGAATTTGAACTACAGTCATTTCACGATTATAAGCCACGCCTGATTATAAGCATCACTTCCAGGTGCCGGCAACTTTTCATTCTTTGTCCATATATAAGCCGCACCTGATTATAAGCCAC
>PYHW01010620.1:1428387-1440763 GCA_013186435.1 Turdus rufiventris | reverse complement strand
AAATTACTGTAATATTCTCTTGTAAGTCACTCTTTTCTACTTAGTACTATTTGATGCCATCTGGGACTGGAATAAGAAATACAAGAAAGTAGAAAGGCTGTTATTCTAATGTTTCTGGTTTAGAAATTTTATATATATAGAAATAAAACCCTGTTTTAAGAGCACTTACTATTCTGTAGACTCGAGCTACCTTGATATTTTCAAATGTTTTTCCTATAGGCAACTAAACATTTAGATCCTTAAATGGACTAAGCTACCTAAGCAGCTTAGAAGTTTGCACACTACTGATTATGTTTATAGCATTTTTTAATCCTTGAAATTAAATAATTTTTCCATTTTATATATTTTCCAACATGCAGTGAATTTTGACATCAAACACAAACTCCATAAGATGCACTACTTATTTGAAAAAAACCCACACTCAAATACCATTTTTAGATTTGGAGCAAAGCCAAACATCTGAAAACATTGTTGCTTTTGTCAATTAATGACTCAAGAGTTGCATAACAAATTTATTTATTTTTTAATACTGGAAAGAGCAGTAAAATATGCAATTGCAAAGTGCCTTTGGTGAAAATCTATAAATGATCAGTATATTGAGCAGAACGTTGGTCATGCCTAAACATGTACACGATTGCTTCCACTTGTGTGAATTAGGGCATTGCAAATGATGTGCTGTGGCATCAGCTATTTCTAATGAGTAACGCATTTTTCAGAAGTCTCAATATTGTTGACATTTCTGGAAATGTTGAAAAAAATCTTTCAAAATAATATTTAGAGGTAGAAGTTAAGATCAAGCACTATGCACTGTCAGAGAAAATGGTGGCTCAAGCCAAGAGATGAGTCAGGACTAGTAATGTTGGCCCCTACATTAAGAATGCAACCCAGAAACTAGACTCAAAAAACTATTTTTTCAGATTCATTTGGTTTTCTTTTGAGCAAATTGCATATTTGCATGCCTTTACTTACCTTGCTGACTGTTGTGATTTATATACTCAAATTCTGTCCAAAAAATTTTGAATTATGGAGAATTAGCATGTTTAGTTAATAATGGAGGTGTCTGTGTCAGTGTTTGTAGTGCTGACTCCATTTCTAGGCTAAAAATAATCAGCATCTGAACCTTTGGTTCACATGGCTGTATATCAGCATCTGTCTTACTGATGTGAATCACATATGAGACTTCATGAATGGCATTGATTAGCTCTCCACTAACTGTAGATTTGAGATGGCTCCTGACACAGATACCAATATTCAGTACAATGAATCCACTTTGAGATTCTTAATTCAGGGCTAACTTCTGTTTCTGGAGCAGTGTTCCCAAAACATTGGTGAAATTACTTTAAGCCAATATTAGAATTATTGCCCAAGTCCCTTTGTGTACCTGCTTCATGCTTTCCCAATTTATCCTCAAATATTTGTAGGGAATAGTGAACTCTGTTTAAAACATTGCTACAACAGAGCCAATGGGAGAGGTAGAGCAAATATCCACATCTGGTCACAGACTAGCAGAGATTATTTCTCTTGAGGTGATGGAACTATGTGCTATCAATAAACAGGGCAGAAAGTTTAGTCTAGTCATAAACAAATTTTAAATAAATATTGACATCATTGGTCCATAATGTTCAGCATTATAATAAATAAATTTTTCCTATGAATAAAACAACAGCCCTGTGGTAAATTTTTGTTGAGCATACATTTAGAATAGTTGCTGCTCTAAAAGGAAAGGAAGTTCTTTTAACTGAGAATAGAAATTGAACCTGCTTTGGAATTTTCATTATTCTATCAAAATATTCCCTTGTACTTTAAAAATACACTGTGGAAAAAGTACACAGCCTCTTCGGGTAAATCTCAGAATTCTCTCTATCTAGTAGGTTACACAAATAAAGCACAAATAAAAGAGAAATAAAAAACATGATGTGTAGAGAAGACATTTGATAGCCCATTTCTCATCTGTATTTTGATGATCAACAAGCCAACAAGAGGATAAAATATGAAGCACAGTAAAAAATAGCAGCATCAGTGGATCTCTGGCCAGCTTACAGTGCTTGAAAGCTCCCCAGTGTCAGTATCACAAGATGGGCCTAGCAGTGAACAACTCCTTTTTTTTTTCCTACATCTAATCTGGATTTCTGGCAAAGACCCTATTTAATAAAGTGCAGGTACTATTCTACTTTGGTGTTAATTTTCCTGGTTGTCTTTTTGATTCAGAAGGAAGACAAATACAGGGGTGATTACAGAGACCTCAGTGGCAGGGTTTTTCCTCTCACAGGCTCTAATTGTCAGTGTCAGGCAGCAGAGGACACTTGGTGCTCAGCCCCATGGTGAGATGAGCTGCAGAACAGGATGTGATGGAGTGATGACAAGGTGGGTCGGGCCGTCTGTGACAACTCACAGCAGGAGGACTTGGAAAATCCAGTACCACAGGTTCACTATCATGTAACAAGGCACAGAAAAGACCAACTGCTTGGCTCATTAGATAGAGGTTTTTTCATTCCATTTAATTTAACTGCAGGTCTAATCAAAAGGGGATTACAGTCTTCACTAGATTTTGCAAACATATTCTAGATCCAGAGAAAGCGATTCTTTCTATGAGCAATATTCACTAGATGCTCTGTTTTCATAAAGTCAAGTTGTTTTGAACCTAGAGCAAACATTTAAAAATTCAATTTGGCTACAAGATAGCAATTTCCGCATAAACTAGAGAGAAATACAAAGTAATTGGCACAATTACTAGTTTTCTGGCTACCTTACAATAACTTTAGCCAGTATTGTAGAATAAACTGGGCAAAATGAATTATTAATTATTCCATTTAGCAAGTGCTTTATCTGGTTTTAGTAGAACACTCTTACTAATGTTTTTGTGAGACCTTAGTACGAAGTACTAGCTTTTAGTTAGTTAAACCTTCTTTATTGTCAGTGTTGCAACAGTTATAAAATTTTCTAAATAACAATGTCAAGTGAGCACTCATACTTCAATCTTTCAGACTGAAAAACAGTTAGAGAAGCTCAGCCAGAAAATGCATGGATGGCTGCCAAACACTAATAGATGTTAATGGTTATATATTTATTCCACTGCTATTCATTTCATTGCTAGAAAAAATGATTATGCCAATAGATACTGAAAACTGACCTTTTCATGATAATATTCCTAATCATTTTTGGTTGTTTGGTTTTCTTTATTTTTTTCTAAATGCAGTAAAATAATTGATGTCAGGATTTTTTGTATTTGATTTTTAGTGGCTTATTAACCACACACTAGTGCAGTTGTTCTTCTGAATAAATTACTTCACTTTTAAAACCCGCACCATATTCACTGTGGGCACGTGGACATAAACACACAAACTTTAAAATCCACATAGCTCTGTGTGAAGCGAAAGGTGCTGTTGCAATTTTCTTTACATTTTGGAGGAAACAGGAGGTCCCAGGACTGCAGCTTTCGTATAAAATTCCCCTTTAAACCATGCTAAATGCACTAGAAGCAGGATGACACCTAAAACTCCTATGGTTGCCTCTAGTATATTATTTTTGCTAGTCTTAAAGAGTGAAGGGTAGGGCCGGGTAGTGTGAATGTTCTCTGAGGGAACCAGTGATGAGAAGGCTGTGTACCACTGGAGAAGGATGCAAAAGTCCAGGTACCAGCCTGGACAGGAAAACAGGTGTTTAATGGAAGGCTAAAACAATTTCCATTATAAAGTTCTATAATGATTAAGTACATCTGCAGTGTCTGGGAACTAGCAGAACCTGTTGTGCATAAAATTCCTTAGTCAGCTTCTGTTTTCTTTCTCCATTTGATTCAGTGAGAAAGTATGGTCCATTAGTATGGACCTGCTTTTATATTTTTTGGAAGAGCTTCTTAAATCAAAATATGCTGTTGTTAACTTCAAAGGAGTTTAATTTTGTTCATATTATTAGTATAATCTCATTTATTCACATCTTTAGATGTTTAGATAAAGAAGCTTAACTGAATTATTTCAGGCTAGTAATAAAAATAGGCCATTATTTTTACATTGTATTTTTCATACATATACTCTATCAAACACTTTAGGGTTTTTTTAGTTGTAGTATCTTTCTAGACTTCTCAATGATTTTGTTAATTGTGGAAATAATTGTGGAAACAATTAACAAATTTGTTACATTTTAAACAATTCAATAATTTAACAATTTAAAAATAATTAATTTAAACATTTATTTGATAAATATTCAAATGTCATTTTTCATTTTAGAGGAGACAAGCTGTGCCCAAGTGCCTTATATTCCTGTGGTGAAAAATCAAACTTTCATTTTTCTGCCAGTTTAATGTCTTTTCTTAAGTAATAAAATTGCCTTACTCAAATCAGGATAGTTCCCTGATAGGAATAAAAATTTATATAATACCAGCTGAGTGATTTCTGCTCCAATCATCATGCTAAATCTTTCAATCCTATGTGTTTCTAAGGCAATATGTGTTTTTCTATTTAAGGCAGGTTGTTTTTATCACAGAAATTATGCCATTATTAAAAATTGACAAGCATTAGCATTGAATTATTTTAAAGGTATTTGATATTAATAATATTTTATCACAGATTGATAAATTATAAGAACATCTCTCATAAGAGACTTCATTACTCATAAGTGAAATACAGTTAAACAAAGATTAAGTCTCTTCAGGGAGACTATTGGAAGTTCTTTCTCCAACTTTCTGTTCAGGAAGGTCAGCCCTGAGATCAGGCAAGATCACTCAAGTCTTTGTCATGTCCAGTTTTGAACACTTCCAAGAGCAGAGCCTGTGCAGTCTCTGCAGGCTACGTGCTCCACTGCTGTCTTGTCTCCACAGAGGAGATAATGATTTTCCTGATGTCCAGCCCGATCCTTTTTGGTTTCATCTTATGCCTCTTGTCTCTTCTGTTGTCTTCCTCACATGCACAATATGAAGACAACAGTTCCATCTGCTTGTTGCCCTACTGTGAAGTCCTGGGGAGCTGCAGGTAGGACCCCAAAGCCATCTCTGCAGGCTGAACAAGTCCTGCAGCCTCAGCTTACAGGCCGAGTGACCAGACCCTGACCCACTTGGTGGCTGTCCCCTGCACATCCATTTATCCATGTCTTTCTTGTATTGGGAGGCTCCAGGAGCTGGGCTCACTGTTGCAGATGTGCAAGCACCGCATAAAGAGGGATAATCCCTTCCCTCCATCTACAGGCCATGCTTTTATTGCTCCACCCCAGGCTGCTGCCAGCTCATTTCACTGCCAGGGCACGCTGCTGGCTCATGCGCAGCTCTCTGGTTGCCAACACCCCAGGGCCTTTTCCACAGAGCTGCTCTCCAGCCAGTTTTTATCATTTATTTATCCACCCTAACAGACTGCAAAATCCCGACTTACGAACAAAAATATTGTGGAAATTGTGCTCTTTGTTGTCAAAACAGAAAAGAGAGCAGGAGACCCACGAATTTGTTACTTTCAGACAATTCAATTTCTATTACATTATAAGTAATTATAAAATGTTCAGATCTTAGAACACCACGAAACAGACTTTAAACTGGTACTCAGTATACTCTGGCTACTGTCATATAATAAATTTCAATCAAGTTGCTTCTCAGTATAAAATTAGGTATCAGTTACACATTGACTTGGTAGCATTTATATTACCCAGGCCACATTGTAGTCTCTTTTTTAATTGGACACCAGAAACATTCTAAAAAAGGTGTTTTCCCTGACCAAAAATAACTTTTAAATCAAATCAAACATGATCAAGTTATTCTTTCTTTCCTTTTTTGGCTGTAACAAGAGTAACAGAGAATGGTGATAAACAATTAACCAAGTTATATCTAGGCTAATTTTCTTCAGCTTAAGTTCATGGCAAAGACTTGTGCAGCTTCAAATGAAATATAAGCTAGTTGACTTGGTCCTAATTGATACTGACATGCAGTCATTAGGTCATGGTTTCCAAAGTAATGATGCGACTATTGATTTGGAAATCAGGTGATGGTCTTTCTTTTTCAGTGTCCAGAAATAGAAGCAGCTTCTGAAAAGCAGAGGTCCCTAAGCCAAATTTTAAAATTAATTTTTGACTGAATTTTAATAGTTGTTTAGGTACCTGAAGATGAAAAACAAGCTCTCTGTGACACCTGCTAATTTTGCACCAATTTCTTGTCAAGGTTACTGCTGGGCAGTAAAATCTGCACATGGCACAAAACTATGATGATACCTAGTCATTTCTGAAAAACTTAAGATGTTCTTCTTTATTTCTTTGGGTTCCTAGACAACATTCAAAAGACATCTGGAATGTATTATGCTCCTGTTTTCATATTTGAAAATAGGACTTGAACTGCTGAATTGTGTCAGAGTCATTGAAAATGAACCAAAAAAAAACTTGAACACTTTTAAACCATGTTTGACATGAAGAGCTTAGAGTACTTAAAATTAAGTGTGACAAGACAACCTCTTTTTGCATCTGTTAAAACAGAAGGGTAAGAAATGGTTTCAGTTCCAAATCACTGGAACATGATCTTGTTTTTTGTTGCTTGTACATTTGAGGTACTTAAATGCTCACTTTGCTAGAATTTTACTTTACTGCTATTCAAAAATTCTTAGGGAAAAGAAAGAGGTCTTCGATGTTTGATGAAAAGACATGATTATTTACCTGTGATTCTGTGACATGATTATTTACATTTCTCTAAGGATATACTGAAAAGAAAAGCATGCTTTGGATGAGGCACACCTGGAGGCAAGGTGTCTTCCTGATGCAGAACCATCTTTGGCAGGACAATGATAGATGTGGATGTAACTGCAGTGTCACAGATGACTCAGACTAAGGTTATTTTTTTCTTGATGGAAATGTCAACCTGTGCTCTGAATGGCTTCTGCTATAGCAAGTTATGTTTGAGAGAATTATGGCTTCTGCTCATAGTGTGCTCAGCCTGAGCAACTAGACTTTTTATTTTCTATAAACTGAAAGATACCAACTACAAAAATTATTTTTCATCATCCTGAAGATTTTAAATAGCTTGTGATATCTAGTCATCAAATTGACCCATTTTGTCAAATCTTCTCTCCAAATACTCTTATAAAATTAGATTACTTTTGCACACATTAGGAATGGCAATTGAATGAAATGCTGGTTTTCTAAAATACGGTAGATACCCATGGTCTTTAAAATACGTCAGTGTACAATTCTTATATGCAAAGTCAGTCACCTGCCTCATGCTGTATTACCACTGTCAATCTACCTACTGTGTTAATTATGACTGTTGATGAATTTCCCCTTCACGATATTTTAGGAAATAATCAGCTAACTACTTGAAATGTTTGCTTAATTTATAAGTATTACAAATAAAGAAGTAACTAGGAAAAAAAGTCTATTGGTAGACAAAACTGCCAAATGGTCTCTAAACTATACATCTTCAAGGAGTTACTCCTGCAGATAATCGTTCTAGTCATGTGAGTTTGGACTAATCATGGAAGTAGGAATTTGCTAAATCCCAGTTTCAAATGATTTCTCTGAAAGTTTCTGCATGTGAATATTCTCTTAAATTCATTTGGTAGGTCATTAACATAAATACCAGTCTATTTTGCATTGAATTGCACCTGCTGCTGTACATTGCCCTAAAAGAAGAGGAAATAGTTGGTAACCAATTTCAAAGTGTTAGACAGGTAGATCATATCTCAGTTGCTGCCTATGAGCAGAATTGAAAGGAAAAAAGGAAAGTAACCATGGATTTCAATACATATCAAAATACAGGTTTGAATTTAGAGAAGAGCAGTTGAAATACCTGTTAAAAGGCTAGCAAAATAATTAAATAAACCACAACATCCTCTAGGCTGGTGCCTAATTTACAGTGTTATCCTGGAATGTGTTTTTATATTCCAAGGAAGAAAAAGAAAGACTGAGACATTAGCCAAGAATTAATCTATCAATTGGTTAATATAGAATACTGTTTACAGAATGACCTATCCATACACTAGAAAGATCTTTCTCATGTAGTTAGCATGGGAGGTTCTCAAAACAGGGATGAAACTACAGAATGCTCAGAGAATGCCAAGGCCTTGTTATGGTGGTTTAGCTCATACTAACTCTTTGAGTGGGATAACATTTTTTGTGTCAGCACAAGCATGCCTTCAACAAGTCTCTGCTCCACATTTGTAACTCCTATACCTGGTCTGGTATAATTTCAGCATGTGTATCAGGTTAATCAATTTTATCAATAATAAATTCATCATTGTCAGTAAATTTGTGACTGGAAAATTAAAGCTGTATAGTTTTCCTAAAAGTTCTTTACTGCTTTTAGGAGATCTCAGTCTGGTGCTTTTTATACAGACTGGCCTTATGACTTATGTCTGGCCCTGTGTTTTGAACCATGGATCCAGCCTAGCATTTGTAGGGAAAATGTCTTTTAGCATCCATTCAATGAGCTATTGCAGGATCAGACAATAACAACGGACGATGCAGAAGACACTGTTGCTGGCAAACTAGTTAGAGTAGGATTTTCTTCTCCTAACATGGAAGTGGCTTTTTCAGTCACAGATTTAATACCTGTCATTCCTTTCAACAGTTAGTTTTTGCACCTCATCTTTTTTTTGTTGTCTCCTAGTACAATACCTGTCCATGTTTGATCGCTCTGTGTTGATAAACATTTATGTGCAATTCCTTGTCTCTTCCTGTAAAAGAATTAGAGGACATCAAATAGAGTCAAAACAAACAGGGGGAGGCAATATAGAACTGAGCTATGGAGTTCCTCACCTCAGTAGTCTGCAGATGCTAAAGTTGTACACAGCTTTAGAAAAAGACTAGAAAAACTAGTAACAGAGAAATTAATTAGTATAACCCTTTCTTCAATAAAATTAATAAAAGTTCTTGCCAATTACTTTTGCAGGACTTACCCAAACCATAACCCTTTATATGACAAATCAAAACTTGCCTAGAATGCCAAATAAGTAATGCAATACATCCTCTAAATACTGAGTTCAATTTTAATGGGTCAAAACCAGTATTTTGTAGTAAAAGTATAC
The DNA here is from genome assembly GCA_013186435.1 of Turdus rufiventris. NCBI lineage: Eukaryota > Metazoa > Chordata > Aves > Passeriformes > Turdidae > Turdus > Turdus rufiventris. The sequence goes on along the minus strand of PYHW01010620.1, from coordinate 1,431,779 downwards.
TAAATATTCAGTCCTAATATGTAGACTGAATGTACTCATTGCATGGGTGTTTCTTTTCTTTCGTAAGAGACATGGATTTTCCCCAAAAAACATTACCAATTGTCCACCATAAAATGAAGAATCCTATATAGCTTATATAGCAACAGCAAAAGACATGATAGGAAGTGTTAGGATATGTTAGACATGTTAGGAAACTTTCTATCAAAAGCTAGAAGGATCTCAAAATTTGCTGAAAACCAATCTATTATCAGAATAAAGTAAATCAATGCAATTCTTCAGCATAATAAATAGCAAAGAGAAAAAATATGGGCATATCTCATAAGAATATAAAAACAAACAACTGTACCAAACAAACATAACCAAAGAACACACTAAAACCTGTAAAGATAGATGATAGATAGATAGATAGATAGATAGATAGATAGATAGATAGATATTGCAGTTGTAATCAAAACTGGGCATCATTTTGTCTTTAATGAGGAAATGGACGTTGGAAAACTAACCAAAAAAGTTTCCAAACTAAGGAATTGCTACATTTATAACTTTTGCAATACATTTCAAAGGCATTTCCAGAGAGGCAACATATGCCACGTTAGACAAACTAAGATGAATAAGAAACAGACGTCGTTTCATAAAGCAAATCTATAAAAAAAATATTCAGCAAAGTAAATTGCATTTATTTATATTAAAAGACTGGGTGATAAGAAATGAGCCAATTTTTTTGTTTCATTGTTTGTTTGTTTTTCTCAAAATAATCATTATAGCTTGAGTAAGTTAAACTAACTCTACTGATCCATAGAAAAAATTCCACATCTGGAAAATCTTTGCTGCATCTGTCTTGGGGTTTCATGCTTTTTGGTGCTATGTTCACCAGTTCCCATGACTCTATCTTAAACCTTTCCCTTATTTTATTAAGAGAATTCCAATTCAGCTAAAGATATAGTGATCATTTTATTTCCTGAGATATGTTATTTAAGCTTCCTTAACTGTTTCCCTAAGCAAAGGAAAATAAATCCTCAAAAATAAAGAATTTAAAAAAAAATAAGGACAATGTATCTTTGTAGCATGCTGCAGTATGGGCAATTATTTCAATGGATTGAAGTAATTGTCAAAGATAACAGAGAATTAAATTTTTTGCAATTGTAGACTTCTAGTTGTTTTTAGCAAATAGAAGTTTAGACACACTCCAGCACCAAAATCCCCTCTTTGTCATGAACCATTCACAAGCAGCACTGCTTAAAATCTGAATTAAGGATTGGCCAAATGCACACACTCCAGACAGCCAGTAAATAATTGCCTCCTGTATTCCCTTCTGGTTGTTTCCTACATAGTGCTACACAATTTCTTAGAAGTACTCATTGCCTCTCTATTTAGAAATCCAGGAGATAGATTTAGAAATATAACTATGACAGAAACAAAACAGCACAAACAAAGTACTTCCAAAACTGGTATTTTTTCTCTCTTAAAGGAGCTGTGGGCTGAGTCCCAAAGGTTTGTTCATATACTGTCAGAAGAAGGTATAGGCTTGTAGTGCACACATCCAGCAGTCACCAAGGTTTCAAGGGTTTCAAGAACACAGTCACACAGGAGCATCTGAAAAAGTAAATTAAGCAAGACAAGGACTCAAGCCCTGACATAAAGTTATCCCAGTTCTTTAGTCATTATGCTTCCTGCTCTAGTTTTGGCCCATGTCATCTGGTAGTTTTTTAGAAAAGACCCACAAATGCTTGGAAGAGAAGAAGATCGAGGAAGTGTTTGAAACCAGGAGTGGTAGGAGATTCACATTTACTGTCATTGAGTGATCTTAATCAAAAAGGTCAAAGAGATTAATTGATTCGGACATCCTTTGTCTACCATAGACTTCTCCATGTTTAGTCCTTGCTCAGAGGATTCAAAAAGAATTTATGAGCAAATCCTCCTCTCTGTGGAAAGATCTTTAGTCTCTTGTAATGCATGGAAAATACACCTCAGTGAGATTCCAGCATAAGAATTTGAGCAACTGCTTTCACCTACCTCTTCTCTCCACTTTCCCTCCTTCTGACAAACTATCTTCAAGGTTTTTATTTTTGAACTTTTACTGAAGTTTTTTTGTTTGTTTGTTTACAGACAACTGGATATGATAACTGCACTTCTGCCTTTTAATTGCTTTCCTGTTGAGCAATAGTTACTAGTTCAGGAGAGGAAAAGAAAAGGAAAAACAGTGAGCCAGAAACTAGCTAAGCTGGTGCTCTGTTACATGTACCTGGAAAGTGGGTCACAAATGACTTTCAGCAGCTCCCCTAAATGGCAGGGCAAGGTAATCCCTGGCATAACTGTAGGGAAAGGTGTGGCTGACAGTGTACTGGTAGGCATTAGCAGCTGTCCCAGATTATGCTCCCTGTAGAGCAGCTTTTTGTACCAGAGATTGCTGCTCCAAACTCGCCCTCCTCTGAGACAAACCTGTGCAATGGGCAGTCATGCTGAGCCCTGTTTAGCACTTGCTACTTATCTATCACTCCCAAACCATGCTGAGTTATTACATGGGGTAAGTGGAAGTCGCTGTAGCCATAATTATAGCCTGCATGCAAATTGTTATCTGCATGAATGCACTCTACCAGCAACTTAACAACAAATTGATGGAACTTGAGAAAGCTTTACAAGTGTGTGACAGAGAATAAAGAAGTTTAGGTACAGGGCTCCACAATAATTCAGTAGAAAATCATCCCACTTTTAACATCCTGACCCTATCAACTCTGAGTAAGCATTGCCTTACCAATGTCCTCACACAGCAGGAGTCAGGATGGAATTTGCTTTTGTTCCTAATGGACCTTTGAACAGTAGATTTCACTGATAAGAAGCAGAAGATTTCACTGATTCAGTCAAGTGACTCTCAAGTGAACTCAAAAGCATATTACTTTCCTGAGCCTGCAGCAATTAGACACTCACCCATTCATAGAACAGTCCTTAAAGAAACAAGAAAAGTGTGCTGTGTTCTCTGGTTCATGCTGTAAATAGTAAATATTTTGGAGCAATAGAAAAAACCAAAAAGTTAATTCATATTCCCAGACATTAGAAATATCCCTATGTTAACACAGAGACCATGAGCTGACCCTATATAACTGTAACTGCGAGATAAAATCATTTCAGAGGAGTGTTTATCACCAAACTGAAATTATAAGTTGCCAAAATTTAAATTAAGGCTTATTCCTGAAGAGCATACAAATAGATTACAGTAAGAAAATCAAAGAGGAATATTTCTGCTCTTCAGTGATGTTAGAAAATAGGTATAACATTATGATTAAACTATCATCATTTCTGTAATATCTGATTATCCTTAAGTTATTTTGAAAGTGCAATGCAGTATTTTTTCATTCCTACTTTGCGTGCTCTGGATCTGTTGAGAGAAACACAGT
>PYHW01010620.1:1393873-1428337 GCA_013186435.1 Turdus rufiventris | reverse complement strand
AGGAATGTGTTAAACCTTGTAAGTCACTGATTCATTTTTATTGAGACTTGATTACATTTCCTATGCACCCTTCTAACTTATTCTGGACATTTTGGGACTTTCTAGATTTAACACCCAATGAATTTCATAAAAAATAGGGCCTTTGTTCCCACTTTCAACAATAGAGCTAGACTCCAACCCACAGGACTTCAACCCTATGCTCCTCTCCAAGCTGTTCTGTTCTTCATTGCCTTACCCCAAACATCTCCTGATGGATTTTCCCAAGGAAGGCCTGTGCTGCTTCCAACCTCCAGTCCCAAAGCTGACGCCAGCTAGCTTTCCAGACCTCTGACTATGAACTCACATCTTCATTCTAAGGGGTAGTTAATTCTTCTAGGATAGCTAAAGTTTTTAAGTGAACCAACCAGTTTGCAATAGGGTTTCAGGCATTTTAAAACAATATTCTTTTCAGTTAACTTACACAGAAACACAAATGCAGCATTCTTTTTCTTGAAACACTTCCCTTACTTTTGTGATATATACTTCTGGCTTAACTCCAGTCATCTTGAATAACTTGGGATCTCACTGCAGGTCATGTTGTGTCACTTGAATAGGGGAGTCTTTCCAGTTCATTTTTTAGATTATTTTCAATTTCACTAGCGCAATCATCAGAAAGCAATGGCTCAGTCTGTGATAAGCTGTCAAACTGAGTTCATCTCTACCATCTACTGCTAAAGTTTTCTTGACACCTATTCAACAATTCATTTCATTCATAGTTTCTCTTTGATAAGTTTCCATTCCCTCAAGCCTTTTCCTCGTAGCTAGGAAAGAAATGTGGTTCCCCTGGGGCTATTTGTCATAAACTCTCTATGTGGTAAGAATCCATCAGAAAGCATACTTGAGTCTGAACTAGAGCCTGGAATGAACTTCCTCATTCAGTAGCACCTACAAAGGCTCACAAGCACATTCCTGTTAGCATATAGAGCAGCCAGTAGAGTCTACTGATTCTCATAAAATGCATGTCTTCTCATATCCCTTTTCTACTTTTCCTGTAGGCATTTTTTCATGGTTCTTTTAGAGTGTTCATTCAACATGCAACCAGGTGAGCATATTTTATATTAAATAGCTTACCAACTGGAGAACATAAAGCTCATCAAGGGGAGCTGAACACTTCTCCCCATTCTTGCAGTGTCTATACTTCATTTTTCACCTCTTTGTCTTACAGCAATCAGTTGTATATAGTCAGTCATCTCTAGGAAGTCTATCTACCTGCAATGTTGAGACAGGCATGTGAATCCCTAAAAGTTGTACTGGTCGTCTAGCTACATATCTCAACGTGGATTTGTGTTCAAATGCATGTTGCCAGTTTTTTAATGGAATTTATAGTCTGGTTTACAGTTCAAGCAGTAATTCCTGGGTTCCATTACGCATGAATCTGCTATGTTTGCAAAATACATATATCCTTCTTCATGTATTCAGTGGGCTAGACTGTGATTCACCTTAGCACAAATAGATAGAAAGTTGTAACTGCCTAAAAGAGAGCTTTGTTTTGAAGGTGAGTCACAGTGCTGCACCTCCAAATTTATTTCACTGCCTTCTAAGTTCAGGAATTCAACCATTTGCTGTAAACTGGATCATTGAAATTATTCATATTAGGTCTATTTTTTTACCCTATGTTGTTTTAATGAGCTGGCTTTCAGCAAACTATGCAAACAGTTGCCCCAGTACCATATGAGAGGACAGTTTGGTGCAATAAGGGACACAGGCAAAAAGACTTTGAAAAATGAAATATTTCTCGTAGCAGCCTTTTACTGCTAATATCTTGGGAAATAAGTGCCTTAAAGAGGCTGCACAAGACTTAGAGAGACATAGAGAATTTTGTATAGAAAATGTATTTAAATACTAAAATATGTAATTCTAACTGACCAAGAATAAGGACTATGTGGCTGCACAGCCATTCAGATGATACTGGAACAGCTTCTGTCATGTAATACAAACTATGGAGTCCCTTCAGAAATTTCAGACTGTTACAGACAGTCTTTTGCAGACTAAACATCTCCCCCTCTACCCTCGTGTTTGCTGTGCTGGTGTATATGAGCTGCACAGACACCCTCATCTGGACTCCTGGTACATGTGCCTTGCCTCTGTTCCACTGCCTTTTGTGACTCTCCAGCCTGTATAGTGCCCATTGCACCAGACCCTTAATCTGTTCCAGCTGAAATTATTTTTCTGTCAATCCTTTAGCATTTCCAAAGTTATGTCACAGATTCACAATCAAATCATGTCTTTACTGTTGATAGATTACCATGCTCTAGTCCTTCCTCTTCTTGCTAAGGGCTACCATTCCTAACAGAGGACCCCACCATGAACATCTTTTACTTCCTCTCAGGCATAGAAAGATCATGTAACCTTGGTGCCGAGAGTGCTCAGCTGGGAAGTGTAAAAGCAGTGTGTGTTTACAGTAACACTAGACACTGTTTCAGAATAAGTCAGCATTTTTTGCCCAACAGGAATCCAGCACATCGGTTCTCAAGCAAGGAGGAGCAGAGTGGACCTAAGGTCAGCATGTACTTGCTGTTAATGCACAGCTCAGTTCTTTGTTTCAAACTTCAACCCCACAGTTGCCTGCCCTTTTTTGAGCTTCCTTTGCTTGGTAGATGTTTAGGAGTTAACAGCTGGTCTCCCCTTATTTTTCTGAGAGCTCCTTTCATGGTGTTGTCATTGATAAAATAAATACAGTAGCTGCAAAGTTTTGTATGAACTTTTCTGAGTTCCACAGATTCATTCATGTCTTTATAAACCCTGCACAACAATGTGATTAAGTCCATTTTTCCGTAAAAGGGTATGGAAACATCTAACATTTGACAGATTATGAAGTTTGGCAACTAGCACAAAGATAGATGTGACAAGTGAGCAAGGCATTTATACAAGAAATTACATTTTTTTAAAAAAAATTATACAATCTAGACTTCCTTGGTCAAATAGAAAATATATATTTTGGATATATTTACATTTGCTCCCTATTGCCTCTTAGAAAGAAAAACTTTACTGAGGATCAAAACATGCAGTGGATTTTAGTGAGCTATACATGCTTAATACACCACGGGTAGTTATGGCATCTATATACTGGCCTTGTTTTGGCTGATGATCAGTAGTACTTCATTGAAAACATTTTACAAAATACATGGGTACAGATGGGGAAGTCTTCAGTTGAAATAAGAGTGAAAATATTTTTTCTGCAGGTTTCTCATCTCCAAGGTATGGTAAGCTTTAAAAATAGCATAATTCCTCTACATGAAGACTAATAAAAGGTGCTTAAAGTTTGAAAGCCAAAATCTAATTTTTGATCTAAAATAATTTTCAGTGTCTCTCAAGGATGTATTTAAAAGCTTTCTTGAAGTGTATTTCAAATTATACATTATTATTAATTCTAGGTGCTAGAATTTATTTTTTAGTAATTTGGTGGTCCAGATGCTAAAATCTTACAGTCCTTACATAGAGGAGGAGGTTTTCAGCATCAAATATCTAGGTTAACTAGGTTGAAATGACGTTAATTAGTAACTGAAACTAATCCTATTAATTAAAATTCAGAGCTGTCATGACTTGATAGGGACAGAGCTTTTCAAAATTTAATGTTGAAGGACTTATATTAAAACCTGGGTTTTAGTTGCCCCTTTGGTTTTTCTTATGCATTTTGATACACAGTTTAGATTTAAGTTTTGACCTTTTGAAATATATTTGTTTTATTTGCGACTTTTATAGGCAGTTATCCAAGCTCAATTTTTTTATCAGTACACTGACAGTTTCTCACTTCAAATTTCAAACAGTCTACAATCAGTCTTTTAAGAAAAGTACATCAAGAGTAGAAGGGTATTCTTGCTTGTTGTACAAGAGCATGTATTCTCATATAACTTATTGTGGCAGTTTTCATTGACTGTAAAAAAATTTAATGCCTCCATACACAATTCTTCTAGTACTTGACTGAAGGGTAATAAGTTTGGAATGAAAAGACATCTATGTTTTGACATCCAAACATGCCATCATTTCATTGCATCTTCTGCAGAATTTTAATATTTCTCCTTATTTTGGTTCCTTACACATAAAGCGTTGTAGAGCACCAATGGCATTTTAAAAAAATCTCCTGGATATCTTTGATAGGTCTCCTAAAGACATACTTACAGTACTTTCACAACCATAAGGTGCACCGGACTATAAGGCGCACCCCCGGGAGTNGGCAAATTTCGCAACTTTGTACATTATATAAGGCGCACCAGACTATAAGGTGCATTTCTTATTTTTGCAGCAAGGATCCGCCCCCAGCTTTCCCCCACGTGGTTGCTAGCCGAAGCCCCGCGGCCCCTCCCCCCGCGGCTCACGGCTCGCACTTCCGGGTTGGCAAATTTCACAACTTTGTACATTATATAAGGTGCACCAGACTAAAAGGCGCACTCCCGGGTTCGGACCAAAATTTTAGTCAAAAGAGTGTGGCTTATAGTCGTGAAATTACTGTATTCCATATGCCTTCAGAAAGTTGACAGTATCAGCAAAAAGGGCAGAGATTTAAACCATGGAAAAAAACATCCAATGAAGTTTTAATTAAACTTTCAGTTATGGGTGAAGTTTTGATACGACAACTTTTATATCTGAATATCAGGTTCTTTTTCCCAGGGAACAGGTAGTAGGTTATCAAGGAATGACAAAACTTCCTAGGCAAAGCAAACCTGCTTTCAGGAGAGGTTCTTTCTAAAGAAATTACGTACTCTGGTACTGATAAAAGCTTCCTCTAATATTATATTTTCTAATTTTTCATATTAAATCTTTTTTTTCAATTTTGATCTTTCTAACTCCAATGTATGAATATATACTGCTTCGAGGACTTGCATCACATCACATCATTCTGTTTTACACTTACATTTACATTTGCAATCCATTTACATTTGCATTTGTTTACATCTACATTTTTCCTGTTGGACACACAAATTTTTTTGTCTGCACATAAGCTCCACAGATTAATTACCTGAGTTTGGAAGAAAAACATACTAAAACACAATATTTTCCCCAAAACCAAATCAGTATTTTGAAACCTTGTACCACCTTAAAATATGTCCACACTTTCCTTCATGTGCTCATGCTTTAAATACTTGTTGGTTCTTATCATTACTCTTCCCTTGCATTATTAGCTGTCATTTGGCTGAGCAGAAAAGGTTTTCATCTTTTTCTTGTAAATCAAACTGTCTAGCCCCTTAATAATTTTTTTTTTGCTGTTACCTGAATTCCTTCAAAACTTGTTGATGTCTTCGTGGTACTGGAGAGAGTAAAACTGCTACCTGCTGCATTTGCGAAGTTTGTGCCAGAGTATGTCTGGTTGTTCTTTATGGAAATAAAAAGAAAGTAAATAATAGTTATTTTTTATAATATAGATACATAAAAAAGTTATGATAAAAACTTCAGAAATAATAAAGAAGAATTTACATATGTTTTACCACACTTCTCAGTCAAACATTTGACATTATCCTTTCACCATTAATGTAATACCTTATTTTTAATAAATATGCTTTAAAATATTAGTTTAACCTATCAGTCTCAGGTGTAACCCTTGTTTTCTTGTCTGTTTTCCTCCTCAATGTTTTTGGGAGTATTTTATTTCTTTTTTCCCAAAAACACACTTTTCCAATTTCTACATCATCTACTCATAAATATGAAGCAACTTCTATATTTCACCACGTCTCTCAAAGCTTCCCTCCCCCCTTCTGCTGCGAAGCACTTAAAGAAACACTTGTACTTACTTGATTCTAGTGCAGATCAAGATTTGTAAGTAGTTTTTCCATGTATGTGTTGCGGTTGCTATTTTAAATACATTTTTTTCAAGGCCTAATTTGAATTCTTTCACAGCCATTAATATCTTTCATTGAACCTGAGTACAAGACTCATATTTCTTATTTTATTAAGAACTGCATAAATTCACTATTGTAATGATGTCTCTAAAAACTTTTAGTTTACAGAAGGTAAATAGAATTCTGTAATTCTTCTCTTATGTAACCCACTTCATCATCTAGATGTCTTTTTAACAAGAAATGACAAAATTACGTTCAGACTGAAGAAGAGCAGGGCAGATAATTTTGATCATACGGGGATGCCACCATATATGTCTATTTTCAAAATTACTTGGCAAAATTTCAAAATTACTTAGGTCAGATATAGCAAAACATAGATTGGGCTGTCAGCCCTACAAACACAAGGTTCACCTTGCTTTTGAGACTGTGAAGTGTACAGCTTGCTAAACATATACTAATAAAATTTACTACTAAAATAATTTAGGGGAACTTGCCAACCAGTAAATAGTCTCAGGGCATAAAAGTTAGGCTAAATACTGCTGTATCCTGTCAACCTCCTTTTTTCCCAAGCCATCTAGTCCAAGCTCACTATTTTTCCACAGCCAGCCTTCAAAGTGTTATAGCTTGAACTCTAAGTGAAGATTTTCCACGAAATAAAGTGGGACTCCACAGAGCAGATATGGCATGGCTAAAAACAGATGCCAGCAGGAGCAGCAAATTTCTTAGGGAAGCAATTTTGGATATTTAGCTGTGAAACAAATTAAGCAAAAATATGGAGAAATCCAGTTTCTAGAACAGCAAACTAAAATTTCTTATTAAAACCTCATTTAATGGTGTTGCTAACTTCATGGAGTAAATATGAAACATTAACATCTAATAATAACTTTAAACTAGAGTTTTAGATTTCTTTTGTAAGTTTTTATGATATGCTGTATACATTCAGTATTCAGAAATACTTTATTATGGTAAACAGAATGTTTGTTTCAGTTGAGATCATGATTATTTTAATCTTCCAGATAATTATATTTGACACAGTCCCCATGAAGCTTCAACTTGCATATGTGATACATTAAACTCACAAAAGGTAAAGTAAAATATTAGATTATTTATCTTTTAAGGGTTAGGCATTAGAACTTCTAGTCAGCAAGATTTCAGTTCAAATAACAAACCCCAGAAGAAAGATATGCTAAAAAATTGCATGCAACCCTTGGAAAAATCATGGGTTTGCTTTCAGATTTTTTTTTTTTAAGAAAAAGTAATCTAAATGTAGCCAACATTCCGGGAAAAAAATCTGTTTGGTGACAAGAAGCCAATTGTCAAAAATTACGTTTCTTTAGTTCCATCAGAGCAGAACTCAAGGAAAGTCCTCATTAGCGATGAAATAGCTGAATTTTAGTTCCCAAATGGAAGCATGCAGTTAAAACTACTGTAGATGACAGATGCACTTGCACTCTCCTCCCCTTGCCTCTTTCCCTGTGTCTCTCTGTATTGACATTTCATGAGGGACCAACCTTTTTCCAACCTTCTGTGAAATGAAGGTGGGACAAGTAAAGGCCGAGGGGACACAGGTTCTCTCATTCATCTTGCAGGGCTGGCAGCAGCCTGGAGCAGTGTTTGCAAATACTTCCCAGGCTGTACATAACCCAGGAGAGAAAATATCTTCTGAGCTGTTGGTCACTGACATCCAAGGTTGCAAAACTTCTGTGACATAGAATTTCTCAGAGGCTTGCCAACGGCTACAACAAATGAACTTCCAGACATGTGAAAATTGGTTATGTCTACAAAAGAGCAAATTGCCTTACCAAATCACTATCAAGTATTTAGGAATAAGTTTATAGAATTTCTCAATATCAGGAAAATAACTTATCCTCTCATTCATTTCCCAAAAAACCTGGTTTTAATATGAATGCACAAATAAAGCACCTCAAAATCATGTTGCAAACAAGTCCAGAACAAAGAGTCAAATCATGGCACATACCTCAAACAAAAACCCAGAGTCTGAGGAAGTAAAGCAGCTTTAAAAATAAATCCCAAATTTAACTATGTAAATGAACATTTGCTCAAAAAATGCCACAAGGAGAAGTTACCATTAACAAACTTTCAATCAGTACCTTAATTAGTGAAATCTTGAAATCTGTTGAAGGTTTGCTCCAACACCTATTCAAAAGTTTGTATCTTACTTTCTATGTCACTGCTCCGTATGAAAATTGTGTTTTTTCTGCTGTTTTCTCTACCAATGAGGCCACAAAGCAGTGGATGGTTATTGCATCCTGCTTGTCTTCTCAGTAACAACCTCTGTACAGATTGTGTTTCACAGCACTGCAGTGGCAGCAGCAGGGATGAGAAGGCAGGAAGACAACTCTGCCTCTGTGCATCACTTAATAAAACACACATTACACAGGGCAATGATAATTGAAGATGACTTATATGAGACTCCTAAATCTCACTAAATCTTCTCAGGAATAAGCATTTTCCATCTTTCCCTGCAAGCACTGGGACTTTCTCTTTGATTTAAAATTTCTTGCCGCTCTTTGATCCCTCTGTTCAGAGTGATCTCTGTACTCTGAATTATCTCCCTGCTCACCCTCTGACTTCAATGAGTCCAGCTTGCATAACATTCCTCACTCTCCCATCCTGCTCCCTGCTCAGTACACAGACACCAGCCTATCACCATTAGATTATACAGAACTCATTGAATCAAATCTGCTCTATCCACAATCATGTTGGTCACTGCAGACAAGTTCTAAGGCTTTATTTCTTTGATATCTTAGTGTGCCATTTCGTATGAGAGATGTCTGAAGAGGAAGACCTGTAATTGAAGGAACTTATATCTTAGTATGACTAGATAAGCACCATCTTAGTATGACCAGGAGGGACAGAGAAAGTGAAAAAGAGAAAAAAACAGAAGAGAGGGAAGGAAAATTTCCAATTATGAAAGAAGACTGTAGAGACGATTCTGAATAGGTAGTAACAATAGTGATTTGGGGGATTTTTTGGAAGTGTTGGGCTGTTTGTTTTGTTTTGGGGTTTGGGGATTTTTTTGTGGATTCTGCACTCTTCTATTACTGCAATTTCACATACAGCCTAATTTGCATTTCCACTGAAAGAAAGAAATAACTTCTGACATACCTTTTATTCTATTAAATTTTATTCATCCTGCCCCAATTCCAGTGATGGGAGCAGTGAAGTTGTAATGTATTACTCAGCTAATAAAAAGCTATGTATGGGCAATTTGGCTGTCAGGTCACTGAAGGAAGGAGAAACAATGCTGTTTAATACTTTTTTGCTGTGGTGAAGCACATGAAACATATGGCTAATGCTAAAAACTAACCTCTATTCACAGCTTGTTGCCATCAACTCTTTTGTAAAGAAGAAAGTTCCATTGCTCAGGTTTAGATATTTGGAAGTGTTTGGACACTCTCGTAGATTAATACTCCTGAAGCAGGTGCCTCACCTATGGCTAAACGGAATGAAGCTTTAACATTTCCTTTCTCATTTGAATTTTAAACTATGGCACCAGCACTAATGTCTCTTTTTTTTCTTCAATACGCAGTTTTTCAGAAAAAAATTGACTGCAGGGGAAGAACTTGTGGGTTTTTGGTTTTGTTCATTTTTAAATGTAGGAATATTTTATAACCAGTTGCATTAAAAACAGGTTAAAATAGAATGATGTGGAAATGAAACTGGAAGCACATCTTCTTTCATGTTATTCAGTTAATTATTATTTTGTATTTATGGCTGTGATTAGGAATGCTTTCTGCGTTCCTGTGTTGGTTTATTTATTATTCTTGGAACACACAGTGATAGTGAGACAGCAGTTCAGAAACAGCCAGATAAGCTTACACTTTGAAGTACACAGAACTCTAATTAAGCTGTGGGGCTGTTTACAAAGCAGGGCCATAATCACACAATGTGGATTGTTAATATTTATTTGTGATCATGTTTAATTTGAGGCTCATGGATGTATATTAGAAGGTTATGCTACTCAGTTTATATAAACCCATTAGTATGTATTTAACTCACAACAAAAGCTAATTAAGATAGATATTTTGACAGTGCTCCACCAGAAGAAGGCTTCAAGGTTTAGACATTGAAAAGTTCATTAAAGCAACAGCTGTAGTTTGCACCATGTACTGCTGCAGGGGTGGGTGGATTTTGCACATTTTCTTTCTTAAAATTATACACCCTTATTGTTCAAAAATACAGGTCTAGACCATGGCATGAGGGTAAAAAGCACATACATCTTGCAAAAGCAGTGTGTACACAGGCAATTATTGTCATCTGGAGAGAAAGTGATTGTCCTTGGGGCTTCCTCACACCTCTCCTTCCATGCGGAAGGAGAATGCAGAGATGCCTGGTAGGGCACTTGACATCACAGAGGAGACTCGGGAGACTTTCTCCGTCGGACAGCTCTCTCGTGGTCTACCATCTCTTCTCCAGACTGCATCCATTTAGCCCCTAGGCTGTTGAAAGGTTAACACCAGGGTGTTGACACGAGTCAAATGGGCACTTTTCTGAATGCAAAATATGGTAGGACACATAGGGTTGAGCCCATGGACTGATAAATTGCCCAGATATTTGCACAGTTCCAAAAGGACACCTATCTGTTAAATGAAACTTCTGGATATTTCTACTTTACCTAACTGAAAAACAGAGTTCTTTTTTAAAAAACTGATCCAAAGGAATCAAAATGTGGCTTTATCATATCGAGAATTTTGTTGAGATTTGTCAAGTTTCTATTGAAATTTTTATGTTTTAACAGAATACATTTTATTTCCCTGCCTTTCCATAGGAATTTCTCTGAATCTTTCCAGTCTGCTCTGATTGGTGGTTGGTTCTTAACCTGATACATATCAAATTTCTCAGATACTGCAGAACCAGATTTTCTTTTGTAAAACAGCACATGTAAAATTCAAAATTCAAAGTGTTTCTTTCCTAGCCTTGACACATGCCATGTGCCCAGCAGCCTTTTTTAATTAGGTACAATATTCTGACTCTGAATGATTCTTTTTTTTTATGATACTTTTGGAGAATGATGGCATTGCTTTTTTTTTTTTTTTTTTTTATCTTCTCTAACAAGGGGAAAGGTGTTTTCATGCATCAGGTCAAGCGGACTGCATAAACCACTCAGCAAAAATGCTCTGGATTTGCCACACCATTTTGCAGTCTGTAGAGAAGTCACAGCAAAGCTCAGACTGGCATCATGTTTAAAAACTTATGCATTTCTCACTACCTATGCACATTTTGGATAGATACATCCTTCCAGACCCAAGGGGGCCAGAATCACACAGAAGAGCCAGAGATACACATAAGAATTTGCACATTCATGAAGAGTCAGAGGAGAAGTCATTGTGTTTTAGAGCAAGCTTGAAGAGCATGAGGTTTGCACAGCTGTTAGTTTATTTCCCGAGAGCAGCACTTAGTTGCCAGAATTAAAAATAATATTATTGTCCATCCTGGTACACAACGCATTCTGACTAGTCTTTGTCTTAAAGCGCAAAAAGGATTTTGGTATTATCTTTGCATACCAGGGTATGCATGGAACACTAAAGGACAGAAAACAGATAGGTTTGGCAGGTGTAGGCACTTCAGCTGGAAGTGCTGAGCAAGGGTAAGGTTATAGGGATTTAGCCTCTGTCTTCTGCCCTTGGCTGGTTTGAGAATTATGTGTTTAAGAACGATGAGCAGCACTTTACAAGTAGATTCAGCCTTGAAAGGGAGATTGGAGAGGCACAGCTTTGCTTATGCTAACAAGAGGTTTCTAAAAATATTTCCAAAACAACAAGTGGGAGAAGTCAGTGGTTGCAGCCCCAAGGCAGGCCAGGCCTGGGGGACAGGAAAGACACTGCCCTGGGAGAGGCAGGGTGGAGCTGGTCTGGACTACTGGGAGGGTTGGCAGGGCAGGGAAGGTAGGGTCTGGTCCCTCCAAATATTTGCTTCTGGAATTACACAAAGACTCTCCCTGGGCACACATCCTGCTCCTCACACATGGAGTGGGTAGCTGTCTCTCCTGAGAGTGTACTATCATCTCACTCCTCTATGCCAGCTGCTGCAATCCCCTTTTGTCAGCAACAGAGTCCTCTCCTTCAGATTCCCCTCATACTATTGTTGATTCAGCACATGTCTTTGTTGATCCATCCCATTTTTAAGAATTTACTGTTTTGGGAGTTTTTTCATCTCAGCCATTAAACAGAAAACACTGAATAAAATGAGATTATTCTGGAAGATAGCTGGAGTATTGACCGCACTATGACTGTGATCAACACCAAAATTATTCAAATACAAAAACCTGTGTCTAATAGTGGTCATTCTTAAGTTTCCAGACACAGTGAAGCCAAAAGATAGAGCTRCATCACAAATTTTACCTYGAGGACTGGTTGGTAGTTTAGGACTTTGCTTATTTTTGCATGTGTTCTTCTGTAACATCTGTATAATAATTGAATTGTAGATGTAAGAAATGGAAGGGTACATACAGAAAGGGCATTTTTTTCCAGGATATTTTCCAGGACATTATTAAATACAGTAGCAAAGCACTTTGCCAATTTCTTTAAAAATATATTCTTTGCCAACCCATAAATCTCAACATTAAAGCCTTTTGCCCTTAATGTCATTCAGAGTGCTCCAGTTTAGATGTTTGATTTAAGAATAAATTACAGTAATTTCATGATTATAAGCCACACCATTTTCACTAAAATTTTGCTCCCACCCCAGAAATGCAGCTTACACTCAGGAGTGGCTAATATATGAAAAAAGTTCGGAAATTTCCAACCCCAGAAGTGCAGCCAAGGTGCTGAGCCGAGCATCTGCCAGTAAAACCTGGGATTGCGCGATTGTTACAAATTGGTTACTCTGTTGCATGGCAGGTGGAGGCGGGCTCGGTGCTGGCAGTGCAGGGAGGGGGAAGTGGGGTCTCCCTCCTGCTGGCCCCGCAGCCCGGGGGAGAGGCGGGGAGCTCCGTGCCCACCTCCCACCAGAGCTGCAGGAGCAGGAGCAGGAGGAGGGGCTCCATGACCGCCTCCTACCAGCGCCACGGGAGCGGGCAGGGAGGTCCCTTCCCGCCTGCTGCGGCGGGGCAGCGCCGGGCCGGGGTGAGCAAGCCTAGTGGCAGCAGCAGCCAACCCTGAGTGGCCCGGCCGAGCGGCAGCGCTGAGCTGGGCCACCTGGCCCCATCGGCAGCCCCAAGCTTGCTGAGCCTGCACGGCCTGAGCCGAGCCAGTAAATCCTGCCATCCCGCGATTCTGTTACTACTTGGCTACTTTGTTGCACGCGGGTCCTCGCTGCGAATGACAGAGCGGCTTATAATCAGGTGCGGCTTATAATCAGGTGCTGACGTGTAACATAACCCACAATAACTCTCAAAGAATCAAGCCCTAATTAGAAATATATGTATGTTGCTGATTTTATTTTTAAATTCTTAAAAGTTGTTTTAGTTTCTAAAATGAATTATGGTCTGCTTGTTTTTATTGACACTGTAGCCTGGACTAGGATTTTGAAAAGTCCCCCAACAGCACTCTTTGGTTCATATCTCCAAGCAGTCTTGGAGCATGAGAATGGGATGGTTTCCAAATGAAACTAAGCCAGAAGATGCACCCTGGTAGTGTGCCAGTGATCTACAACCCATTAATGAAACCCCAAGGATTCATTCAGTTCACAAGATGCGGGTAGACCAAAGTAACTCTACCTTGAGATGTGTCAGAACTTTGTTACCATTTATTCTGTTGCATAAATCCATTCTTTCTGGGCTGTGTTGTTGGTAGCATAGACACTGCCAGTGGTAGGTAGAACCCTGTTGAGACTGTCTTCACCCTTGTTGCCTTCTAAAATAGAGAAATTCAGGTCTTGATTAAGTTATCACCTACTGCATCTTCATTTAAAAATGAATAATGCTCTTCTGAGCTGCTCACTAATACAGCAACAACAGCAGATCTCATCTGAACAGAGTGTACATGTTTCAAAACAGATATATCATGTTCTGGTCATCGTGTCAGCATTTTCCTGGGTAAGCCTA
Organism: Turdus rufiventris; assembly: GCA_013186435.1. Lineage (NCBI taxonomy): Eukaryota > Metazoa > Chordata > Aves > Passeriformes > Turdidae > Turdus > Turdus rufiventris. Next base: position 1,414,516 of record PYHW01010620.1, on the reverse strand, counting down.
TGTCACTATTTGCCTGTGTAAGCATTGCACTTGCTCTACCAAGAATTTTTGCAAGAGCAATAATTAAGAAAAATGCAAAACACAAAAACACCCCACAAATAAAACCAAACAAGAAAAAAAACAACACGCAAGACTGTGTTATCATATTGCATTTCTCTAGAGAGTTGGCTGCTTCATTTTCCATCCGGCCTCAGAAAGAAGGAGGGGTGTAATGAGGAAAGCAACTGCAAACTTTAGAGATCACTCACTGTTCTTTTGTTCAAAGACACAGACAGGACATTAATGTTTGCAGATGCTCTATAAAGATAAAGACTAAGGCCTCGATGGGAAAAAATTGTGATCTGCATTAAATAGATGGTGAACCAGTCATTCTCTCAGTTACACTATTGCAAATCCCATAAATTTATTTTCATTGTCAGCATGAGATAATGATTTGTCTTAAAGGAAATGAGGACTAGTGAGAATAAAGGAACTGAGAAGATACCAGAAAAAAAATTACAACCACTAAGAAAGCATTAAATAAATTATCCAATATTATGAAAATAAAAACTATCTTGTTCTAGAAAGAAATTCAAAGGGAGTGAAAATCCCTTTGTTAAGGGTTAAAACTCACAATTCTGTAATTTGACCTTTGTATGCCGACCTTGTGAGAAGTTAATTAATTTTAATGATAATACTTCTAAAGAAAATAATGGTATCTAATATTAATAGCTTTAGTTGCTGTAAAAAAAAAATAAGGACTACCTGTAGAATGAACATGAAGACAACTTTATCCGACAGTTTTTCATTCCCATACAATGGAGGGCATCGGGTTTTTAAACTTGCATCTCTCATCTCTTCCTACATTACCACATAATATTAAAAAGGAAAAAAGAGTCTCAGGCACTCTTTTATTCCTCCCGTTCTCCCTCAGGGAAGCCACAGGACACAGTCATCAATTTAAAAGGTCAAAATAAGCAAGGTCAAATGGCTTCATTTACTGTGACAATTAATCTCAGTTACATTCGTAAGTATTTTTCATGTGGGAACTTATCTTTCCACTCAGCAATGATGTGGAGGCTTAGTTCCCTCTCCTTTTTTATTATCTCCCCTTTTCCTTTCACTATTTCCAGCCTTTCATTGCATTGTCATGAAGTACTAAACATAGGGAATTCAGAATTGGGCCCTCTCCTCTGCCTTAACTAGGGTAAAATGCAAAAAAAATTTGGTAACAAAATAAAATACCTGACCTCTAGATACTTAAAATTACTTTATCTCTCTTCTATTTCTTACCTTTTTCATATCCAAACATGAAAGATTACCTTAAATATCAGCTAATCAGGGAAATATTATCCTAATAAATGAGCATGCAAGTATGTGCCTGGTAAGTTATTTGATTAAACAGGAAGCTAGAATCCTATAGATATCCACAAATAAAGCCCCAAATCTAAATGACTGTATCGTTAGCTCATTTGTAAACTGTTCCAGATGTAAGATTTTGGCAGCTTTCCAGTAGGCTGGCTGCAGTCTGAGCTTTCCTGCATCCGCAGTGAGAACTGCAATGCCTGACTCTTCAAGGAAAAGCTCCACAAGGCTGATGACAAATTATATAAAGTAACAACCTGCCTGCCTGGCAAAGAGAAATCCAAACAGATCCCCGGGCAGAGAATGCCCTTTTTCCTGGGGCTAAGCTACAGCCGTTTGACCTGGATGTGTGATCGATCTGCATTATGCATCACCCGGTGAAAGCCCCTCTGAGGAGATCATTTAGTGATCATATCAGGGACTCCACTGCTAGAGCCTTGGATGTTATCTGGAAAAACACGAGGGACAGACGACTGGCAGGTGAGGAGGACGTTACAAAAAGATATTTTTTAATTCATAAGGGATCCAAATCTGTAACAGTAATTAGAGGTATCATTTGCATATGTGTCGATGTAGCCTCTGAGTATTTCTCCAGCCTTTTGTTTGTGTGTCATGTTACATCTGTGCTGTGCCTAGGGTGGAACTGTTTGTGCTCCTCTAACTAGATGAGACAAAGTTTGGTTAAAAGAGAAGCAACAGTGAATTTTGGTCTGGTATAATGGCACAAACTCCTCAGACTGAAGAGTGCTAAAGCATTTTATTTTGCTGTTAGGTCAGACCTTGTGCTTTACTGTGATGTGCTTCAGTGAGTAGCGTTACGGAGCGTTTTGTAGCCAAGGAGTGTGTCAGTTGGAATATCTGGGCTGTGCACTGAGCAATTACTGGTATTTCCTCTGGCAAGGATTTCAGTGCTGTGAGCTCCAAGTGAGTGTCAGGTATGCCAGAGCTAGGCTGCTGAGATATAAATTACCAGCCAGCTATATAGTTTCACTCCACATTTTTATTTTGACTTGCAAATATTCAAAAACTTGGGGCAGACCATAACAGAGGGCCGGAGAAGAAGATAATTTAAATCACTTTATTTTTCTCTTATATTATTGTCTGTTAGATGAATGCTTCTCATTCACACTGCTGGAGTCGTTACTTTTATTTTGCAGCATTTAAAGTTTTTTAAAAAGGCAGCAGAAATGCACAATGAATGTGACTGCCAGAGGGATCATTTTGGTTTGTTTGTATACTAACAGTGGGGGTGGTTTACTCCAGAGGGAGGGAAGGAGGGAGGAGAAATGTGAATAATGATAAGATCAAGGATAAGATGACCAAGAGGCAGACTTTATGACTTACTAATGTAAACTGAACTTTTACATCACTCTCCTGCATTTACATTTTGGAGAAATAAGAGTAGCTAAGTGCATAACCAACATTTGGTTGAGCACTGGTTCCAAAACTGATTACATTGGAAAATCAGGCAGTGAGCAGCCATTGCCTATAAAGAAACACATGGGCAAAAATCTGCTCTGAATTGACCTAATCACAAAAACCTTGTCCTGCCCACTCGTATAAATGACTGGATTAATTCTGTGCCTATTCCCACAAATGTCAAAGGAAAGTGAATTTCCTAGGCAGAGGAACTCAGCTTTCCACTGTTTTACAGTAAGAGCTCATGGTCACAGGACATGGGGGCACCATATTTACTTTAGTGCTCTGTAGGTGATCACAAATATGGCAGTGTCATAAGAGCACCAGACATTAACCTCTCTTCACAGCAAACAGAACTCGGCAGGTAGTCCACTTCATCTCTCAAATGCGTGTCATAAAACTGGGATTCTTTGGTAGCCTTAACCACTGCAGGACATGGAGCAGCAGTCATAACACAGGTCCTGATGCTCAGGACATTGCTGAAACTCCGCTGGAAGAAGCACTGAGAGGAAAGAAATTCTGAGTGAAAAGGCATGGATGTTACACAAATCTATAAAAGGGAAGCCAGTGGAGCCAAGTCAGCCTTTGTTTAATCTGCATGTTGCCTGGTCAGCTGGACATTTGTTTACCCTGACATTCATTGCCATTCTACCTGCTGGAGATGTTTATGTGAATGCTTTGAAGTAAGCTTTGTGATTTATTATTAAGCTCAGAATGGCATTTGCATCAACATATTCCAAGTACCTCTGGCCTGTGTCCACATACAACTGCTACCAACTGTCTTCTATAAAATTGTTTCCCGCTCATCAGCTGACATAGGAAAGCAAATAATGATATGTAATTTATACCTTCAGAATGTGACCTACATATGAAAGTATGCAGATTTTATCAGGATACAAAGAGAACTTGATAAATGTATATATTTAACCTTGCATATGATTATCAAATATTTGGAGGCTAAACAACTGCTAATTATATTTCTGGAGACTCTGTCACATTCCTAGAAACGGGGAGTGAACGTGAACCCTTTAGCCCCTTTAGCTGCACTGATAAGAGTCGGCATGGTTTCATTCTACTTGGCAGCTGGTTATGAGCCATCACAGTTTTTATCAATACAAGGCATAGATGTTAGAGGACCCTTAAAAACAGTGACAGTTCCATTTTCCAGGCTGTGCTGGTGATGTAGACTTGCCAGTCCACTAGTATATTTGAGCTGCTGTCAGTCAGAAAATCTAAAAATCGTCAGGCTAAAGCCCCAGTAAGAAGTACAGTATGTAGTTGGAGTAGATATCAGGGTGTATTCCAGAAAACATTCATGATTAACAGAGATTCAGGAAGACAAACAAAACAGCAAGTTGTGTTGCTGTTCTGTTTGTTCTCTGGGATATCAGCAGTTTAAATTGCTGACCACCTGAAAATAGTCAAGAAGGGTCATGACACTGGAAGAAGAAATCCTCTTAGATCAGCAATTTGTGTTATCAGGACACGCCTTTAAAAAAAACATTATTTGCAAAAGAAAGAAGAAAATCTGAAATATGCATTCTTCATAGCATATTCAAGACAAAGTAAATGTTTTGCCTTCAAAAAAATCCTTCTAGCCTGCACACAGAAATAACACTTCATGAAATGTAATTTGATATAATCCTCAAACAGGGAGTACTATTTCCGAAGTAGGAAATATATAATGAAAAACGTTTTTTCCATTAGATAAGAACGCCTGGAGAAGAGAAGACTTTGGGAAGGCTTTCTGGTATCTAAAAGGAGCTTACAAGAAATCAGAAGAGAGGATCTTTTCACAAGGGCATGTAGGGAGAAGACAAGTGGTAATGGTCTTAAGCTGAAAGACAGTAGATTTACACTAGATGTTAGCAAGAAATTCTGTACTATAAGGGTAGTGAGGCACTGGCAGAAGTTGCCCAGAGAGGCTGTGGACTCCCTGTTCCTGGAGGTGCTTGAGACAGGGCTGGATGGGGCTTTGAGCAGCCTGGCCTAGTGGAAGGTGTCCCTGCCCACGGCAGGGGATTGGAACTAGATCATCTTTAAGGTCCCTTCCAACCTAAGTCACTCCATCATTCTAGGATTCTGTGATCATGTAGCCTTACTGACACAAAAGAAAGGGAGCAATAGTGCTGTACTAAAGGTGTCAAAAATAATTGAGATGCTGTTAAAATTGGTGTTAAAATTCTATGGAACTAAATGACTATAGCTAAAAACACTTTGATTTTGAGTGGATGCAGTAAAGGAATGCAAATGAATGTGGACTGCCCTCTCAGGTCACCTCTGTGTGCTCTCCTGTGCTGGGCACTGTAGAGCAACATCCTCATGTTGCTTTCAAACCCCAACACCAAGCCTGAGTTACTGCCTGTCCTTGTGGTTCAGCCAGCTGGGGTGGAGCACACTCATATAAATATGGTGTATTATGATACCATATTATGGTATACTGTTGCTATTGTAAAAATTAAATTTGGTATAGCATATAAATATGGTATATATTTATAAAATACCTATCCTGAGGAGCAATGAGCTGCAGCTCATTGTAGTCACATCATCACAGCACAGGTCATGGTTTTCCACATTTTTTTTTCTCCTTCTTGATTAATGTAGAAAAAGGACATCTAGACACATGTATATTGTCATATCTGGTGATCTTAAAATGTGGAAAATCATTCACTAGGTAAATCATTAAATATTTTTAATTTCTGGGACATCTAAAATGCCCGCTAGAGATGAGAAAATATTTGGGTTACAGGTAATGGAGTGAACAGCAAAAAATAAGGACTAAGGAGAGAAGACTGAAGTTGACAGAGCCTGTAAATGGCCAATATCAAAATTGTAATTTTTGCTGTTACTGCATTCACAAGAAATAGATGTATTTCCTTTGGACTTCCCAGTTAATTCCCCTTACTAATGTCAGACCACATCCTCAGCTGGAAAGAGAAGAGCGTTCTGTCTTCCTCAGTGGACAGACCTCCCAAAGAGACCAGGATTTCAAGCACAAGAAGGGCAGCAGCACAGAATGAGCTTTCACAGAACAGGAAGAATCATTCTCAGCTCTCAAATGCACAAACCCTCAAAACATTTTAGACAGATTTCTCCTAGTGCTTTCACTGTTGTCTGAATTTGCATCACCCATTTATCTGCATTGTAATAAGAGCCATTATGCGCATCATTCAACATGACTAAAGATTCTGGCTTTTTCATTTTCACCAGCATTTTTTAGAGTGCATGATCAGACATTGAGTACAACTAACTACTAATGTGTCTACTAATGTGTCTCTCTTTTAAATTAAGGGTCTTTTTATGGTGCAAAAGTTACATTGTCTTCTGAAATTCTGGTACTGCAGACAAAAAAAAAAAAAAAAAAAAAAAAAAGAGAATGTGTAGGAAGTCCAAGGCTGGTGAATTACAGACAGTTTTGCTGCAGTAGCTTAGTCATTGTAAGTCTGAAGTAAAAAAATTCTTATTGGGTATTTTAAAAATAAAATTTCAGCTATTCTAGTTGAAATTACAGCCCCATGGAGGGGACACAGAGGGGTGGGCGGCAGAGCCCGGCCCCGTGGAGGGGACACGGAGGGGCGCTGGGCATGCCCCGACCCCTCTGGGTACAGGCGGGCCTGGGGGGCCCATGGCTGCCCAGTTGAAGTGGGGCCTCGGCCAGAAACCGCGCAAGGGGAGCTGGGGGCGGAGCCTCGCTGCAAAAAAAAACGTGCGCCTTATAGTCCGGTGCGCCTTGTGGTCGTGAAATTACTGTATATTGTTTCTTTACATACTTGCCATATCTCATATTCAATTGTCTTTTTTAAATTATGCAAATTTCACTAAAATTTCTATTTTATTTTTCTATTTTTCTATTTCTATTGTTTTTCTTGGTTTTGTTTTCTGTTCATTGTCAAAAAATGCAAAATTACTCAATTTCCAAGATCTGTTACAGACCAATTCTCATTCTCATATGAGAATTAGTAGTACTAATATTAGTATTAGTAAGTAGTACTAATATTAGTATAAGTAGTACTTTGCTACTACTTGAATCATCCAGAAAGATTATAAATGTCCTTGTAAGTTATTGCTAAAGATACAGCCACAGAGGGAACTCTGGGGTTGGTGAAAAAGTAATCCCATCAAACAATTAATTTCCATTTAGATTACTTTTAGATGACCATCAGTCAATTTTCATCTACTTTTCATGGTTTTGGTCCAGGCTGGGTTATTTTTTGAGTCTCCTAATGAAAAGTTTTTCTGCAGGACCTTTTGGGTAGACCTTTAATTCTTTAATTTATGATGATTAGCTAGAATTATACCATTATTTAAGTTTTTCTTTCTACTGGCCATTATCAATTTGCAGGACATGTCAAGGAACGCTGTGTGCATCTGCTACATACTCTCTGTTCTTGTTCATGCTTCATTTGTTTTCATTATCAAAATCCCTGTATTTCCGGTGGATTTATATTTGCTGTTTTCTCTTATATTTTCCTCTCATCTCTGATGCCTTAAAGCATACCCATGTACAGATCGTGCAGTCTGTAATTATATATATATATATATATATCTAATAATTCTTAAATGTTTCCAAGATACTGCTTGTACTTCAAAGCATGCCTGTAGCTGTCTATAGCAAGTAAAGGAAGGAAATAAATGAATTTTTATCCTTTGAAATTTTTTTAAGCCCCAAGTTAAGTTGAAGAATTTTGCGCCACATTTCAACTGTCCCCAAAATTTATGCTCATGCAGAAGAGAAATTACTTCTTGAAGTGTTTGCTTTGTTCTGAGATTGGAGAAAGATTTACAGTGTGTGTAGGTAAAATAAGGTCTTAAAAAATGGATATGTAGCAGAACCCAAGACCCTTGATATATAGCTTCAGATATATCACTGTTAGTCTCTATCAGCAGTTTTAAGAAATTACTGACCCCCAATATGGAGACAATCTCCTACAGGTTTGGTGTTTTACTCAGGCTATTATATAAATACTAAACATAGCCACCTACCATGATGTAGAGCATGATCAGCTATTGATTTGATACATAAATAGACCATAATTTAAGGAAAATAAACAGGAAAACAATAAATAACAATTGTCAGAAAGTAGCTGTAATAAATCAAGTGTAGCATATCCAGTGCAAAACATACAAATAATTTATTTTGGTTGAATGTTTAAATATCATTATCATATACAGTTTCCTTCCTTTGAGAGTGCTCATAAGCTTTGCTGTTATCTGTATAGTTACTAAACAAGCTTATAGCATAAGCATGTTTTTTGAGAAAACATGACTTTTTGAGTTTCGTTCCTGTGGTTTATTATTCTTCACATCTTTCAAATTCAGATATCAAATGCAACCAGAAATAATACATTTCATAAATAGCACATACTTATCTAATTTTTGAAAATATTGCCACACTAAATTCCAATAAGATATCTAAAGTATTGTATGCCTTTTTTAGCACTGGTGTTTTTATCATGGGATGTCTGTAATTCATTGAAGGCAAAGTCCTTCAGTCTCACTCAAAATGGCATTGGGAATTATATGAATGATTGGATTCTTATTCTATATTCTGTTTCATAATTTCTTACTCTCTATATGAAAATGTAGAGAAGTGCCAGAAAGGTTGCAAGTGCCTGTAGTCTGAAACTGGTGTTTATTTTCAGCTACTGGAATGTCTTGTTTCCAGCCCTCTCCTGCTTCTAATTTGAAGTCTAATACCAAAAGAGGATGGAGCTCTCAAGGGAAGAGAACGTGTGCATACTCTGTCGTCTTGTCTGTTTGTAATAGATATTTTCATACAACAGAGCTAAATTGCACTGTTGGGAACTGGACAATTGGAAAGTTTTATGCATGACTTTCCCATTTTCCTCCATTAGTGAAATTTTAAACATTTATCTCATGGAGCTCCACCATCATTTCTGTAATCAGGCAATAACAATGGCTCTGTTTAGTCCAAGTTTACAGTAAGAACACAGTATACTAAGCATATTGTAAAAGTGGTTGCTACAAAATCCTCATGCATTCAAATTACAACAGCTGGAGAGGATTATGGGAATACACTCTTTTTTCAGTGGTCTGGTTTTTCTGCAGTCAATTCTAGGAGTGCAGCGCTCAACCAGCAAGCCTATGTCCTGTCCTGGCTGAGATTTTAGACATGTGCAGAAGGATGCAGTCCCTGGACACTTCAGCAATTAGGAATTTTTAGAAATAACTTCACTATTTTCTTGGGCACTCCAAACTGATTCTTTATTAGCATGGGTCAAGGAGGAAGGGGGCACACCCAGAGCCATCCACAAATGATGTCCAAGAGGAACTGAACTACCCTGTCACTCTGCACATGGAGAATGAGCGCCCAAATGAGGAAAAATATCACTGTTCCATCAGGCAGCTCGGACAGGAGTGGAAGGAAAAATGCAATACACCTGGCAACCACCTGTTAGGAAAGCAGCCTCATCATTTATACTTTTCAGCATGCAAGGCTTGCATGCAGTACATGTTGTCAAATGGGGATTAAAAATGAGTGAGAAAGATGAAAATTATGGTCTGCTCTCTCCAGGCCCAGTTTTGTAATTCATCCTTTGTGGATACTGTTAAACTCTAGTCTTAAACACTGGATACCACAAGATAAGCAGCTTTCTGTCTCTGCTAGAAGTCTATGCTAATGACAGACAAGGAGGAGGCCTCATCTTCTCCACCTCTTTGAACATTCATGTGCACTTACCAAAAGCAGAGGCTCACAATTCCCAGACCCGGCTCCTGTGTATTCTTCCGGCACTGAGCACATTTTGCACATCTAAAAGACCACTATATATTTGAAACATTCCTAAAAACTGCTGAAAGTGCTGAACTGCTTTGCATCTGATTGCTTGGAGGGAGTCTTGCTCACAAAATATTTCAACTGTTACAGTTCTGCTAACATCTGGACATCTTCCTTACGTCAGAGGTGGATGATGAGATCCAGATGGTGTGACTTACTGATGTTTTCATTAACTTCTTAGCAGTTTTGTCTTTGTTTTGTTTACCAACTGCAACTTCTTAACTCCAACTCACATATGTGAGTGTCACTGGAGAGAGGAGGAAGAAGAGCTGGAAAGGAGGGGGGCAGCCAGAGAAATTAAATTAGTCTTTGGCCTGGATCCAAAAGAGCTGATTTCTCTTATTACAATACTCTGTTCCAGGACATGCAGTCTGTGGGAAGGTCAGCCCCAGATGATAAGAAGCATTTCACCAAGCTGCTATTTTCAGTAAAAATGGGCTATATGATTTGCTAATTATGTTCTAATTTAAAAGTAAACATGTTAAGCTATGGAGACAACAGGAAATGAGGATGCAAGATAATATTAATGGCAACCTTGTGAACTTTGCATTTACAGTCATGCCTAAACCTAATTGCCACATAGAGAATATTTGTTACTCTGAGGGAATGCCACTATTGGAGCAGACACAGGAGGGAGCCTACTTATATTGTAGGCTACACATTAGGAGCTCACTGAATAATTCTTTGGCAACAAACAGGGTTAATAAAAAAAAAAAAAAAAAAAAAAAAAAAAAAAAGGAAAAATCCCAACATATCCAAAGAAACTCTATAGTATCTCTGTGGCCTTATATTTGATAATTTCACAAATTATTATTCTCTACATATTATAGGATTGGTTTAGAAGAATTTAAACCATTTCCAAAGACTTGTTCCTTCAGCTTTTTATGAATGAAAATAGAACTAATGTTGGCAGAACAGCTTTCCTTGCAATGTAAATTCTATTAAGAGGTTGAAGTGAATATTAAAAAAATTACTAAACTTGCATTTGCATTTTATGTAGCCATGCACTTAAAATTTTTGAGGAGGATGAAAGAGAGAGAAATATCACTCAGGTATCAAAATACTCAAGTACTTTGATTGCCTTATTCACTAAATGTTGCAGCACTATGAGATCAAGATCTTGATTTTGAGATCAAGAAAATCCTCTTTTGAAGAGATTATAATTTATTAAACAATCACTGTCAGTGCTCAATAGGAGGAGGTAAAATCAGAATCCATAGAAGTGTGTATTATGTCCCCAAAATAATGCAGCAGCTACCCAGACCAGCACAGACAGAGAACTTGCCAATCCACTGAACTTCCTTCTCCACTGCAATGTTCACTAGCTTGCAGAAAACAAAAAATGGGCCACATTATCCCAGCACAGGAAGTATCTCCCTGTACTGGAGTTGGCTCATTGATATCAGCATTTCCAGACTGTTAGAAGGACAATTAACAGTATAGTTTATTTTTGGAGTTATGGATGTGTTTGTTTGAGGGTGCACACATCTGTGTTAATCTTATACAGAGGCACCTAATGAAAATAGCAGGAGAGAAATGTTTAGGCAGATTCTACTTCCAAGTTGTAAATTAAATTAAAAAAAAAAAAGAACAAGAGAAATTTATAACTGCTAACCAGTCAGTCAGTTAGTTGAGCAGCAGAAAAAATAACAGCAGCACAAATACGTAATAAGATCTAAGAAGCTATTTTCAGAGCAATGTATTAAAAAGTTGTGACCAGATTTGCAAAGGTGTTACAATATACCTTTTTTTTTTTTACTTCATCCTACTTCACACCCATTTCTCTTGTGATTTGACTTCAGATGCATGTTTAATTTCTTGTGTTCTCTCATGTGAAAACAGAATAAAGCACACTCATGACTGTAGCTTTTGGATTACTCCGTATTAGAAATTAGAGTGCCTTGTATTTTGCAGTTTCTCGCAAATAGAGACCAGAGTTTGGCACATTTTTCTGAGTGATCTGAACTAATAGAAACAAATTGCTGAAGAAGCATAAGGAAAAAGGAAATCTGCATTCTACTTTTCTCTTCTTCTTTCACATTTTGAGGTCTCTCTTGTGTACCAATACAATTTCATTTGGCAGAGAGGTAAGACAGAACCAATACAAGGCTGTTCAGTTTTAGATGAGCTATTTGCAGATGCTCCAAAAGGCTCTTAAGTCTTTATCAGTATTCTGCTCAAATTTCACAGCATTCTTTCAGAGTTTCTGCAAGAGCTACTTGATGATGAAGTTCTGTTTTGGCATCCATCCTGCAGTAGCAAAGTATCTGCCATGTGAGCTGAGGAAGCAACTGGCCTTCCCTGATGAGCCCTGGGCAAGAAGGGATTGATGGATAACTGCCTGTAACTGCCAGTCACTGACAGCAAAAAATCTCAAGGTTTTAAAACTGATGCTGGTCCATAAGATTGAGGAAAACAGAAATTTGTATTGTCTCATGTATAGTTTATACATCATTGAATGTACAAGATGGTCTTTTTCATTTTTACTTTGTTCATTAATCCGATAGCCTTCCAGGCAGCTATCTGTGAAATACATAAAAGAAAGCATGATTTTGAAAGGCTAAGTAAGCAGTTCACTCCCATCCAAGATTTTTGTATAACGTCTTGTACACAGCTTCTTTGTGTGTTGTGCTTACCTTGATACACTAGCTCTTATGATCCCTAGTTCTCTTCATCCCAAACACATTCATTTAAAGATGGTAAATTAAACATTCAAGCGCATGAGATTCATCTACCATGGTGTTTCCTCTGATCAGTCGTTCAAATATTCCTGGTTTTTGTTGAATCCCACACAGAGGCAAAAAGCATGACGTTTGTCAATGCAGATGAAAGCAGTTTTACTGAGCAACCTAATTAAGAGAGGGTTTACTTTACTATCAATTAGTTTGTTAAGAGTGCTTAATAATTTGGGGGAGATATAAATTTGAGTGATCCTACTATAAGACTAAACTGAAAGTTTGGTAGTTTCAAAAAGCTGAGAAACCTTGGTTAATAATTTTGCAAGACAGTTGCTGAAGTCAAGAATACTGATTTTGTTTGCTTCTGCTTTTAAATGATGACACGGTGAAAGGATTTCATGTAACAGACTCGAAGAAGAAAAACTCTTGTCTTTTTCTTAACAAAAAGGTGCTGCCTAAAAATCTCTGTGGAAAACAAAGACAAACAGGATTGCAATCAGACCTTTATGTTGACGAATTTGTTTGTTTTTCTGCTGTAAGAATTTGCTGAATGGACATATCCACAACTCCAACTTCTAATACAGAAGTGCTGACCATATTCTGTGCAGCACACATTTTAGAAGTCTGAGAACCTAATGAGGYTTACAGTACTGATAAAATCCTGATATTCAATCTCTTAGCCAGTACTAGAGTGGTTTTTTCACAGTTGTATCAACAAAGAAAAGGAAGACCATGTTTCCATATGATTTTTTCAATCCAGTAGGTATTCATACATACAGGGCATACATACACACTCACACACACACATATATATATATATATATATGCTTCTTGTTGTGTTGATTAATCTCCTGGATTTCTGCAATAAAGTGAATGAGATATGAAGAATCCTTAAGCAAAAATAATCTCATAGTCAGAATTTTTTAGGTTCTCTAATAAGATTGCTCCTTGCCTTTAATGTTGGGGTCAATCCAGAATTCCCTGAGAGCTCTTTGCAAGTTGACTGTGAGTTCATCTTTTTGTGTCTCAGATCATATGGAATAGCCACAGCTCCTTTTCTGAGGCCAAAAAGAATGTTATGACCAGCAGCTCTAACCTTCTACATTATAAATCCCGTAAATCTTACACAGTAACTTGCACATTTGAGAATTCTCTATGTTTAATTTTAATTTATGATTTCAGATATCCATTTTCTGAATTTTCCTACTCTAGTAGTCACCTCTATAATTTGATTTTCAGCCATTTGTTCACTGGAAGATGAAATTATCTGTAGTCTTTTAGGACCCTCAAGCAAGCACTCATATACTTCAAGCAGGAGGGAAAATGCACAAATATTTATCATTGGCATCAGCGCAAGTATTGTAGAAACACAGATTCCTTGGCTTATTTCCCAGCCATGGCAGCTTTTAAGATAACTTTTTTTCAAGAAGCCACTTTTCAGTTTGAGTCTGTCCTTTGAAAGTACTTGATAAAATCTGTTCCATTTCTTATGGGTGTATGTTGTCATCTATAGGCTTTGAGGGTTTAGCCTGCAACCTGACATAGTAAAATATTACAAATATTCACTTCATATAATTTCTAAAGCAACCTCCTTCTGTACCCCTTTGAATTGTCATAGTGCAGTGAAGTATGTGCGTGGTTATGTTCCACGGTATGTTAACCTTACTGAAGCTGACTGATGTACATCTATGTCAGAATTCTCTGGGGATTTTTTTCTTCAGCATAATATGCAGAACAGTTAAAACAATGGACACTCAGTGAAAGTGGAAAAAATGAGATATTAGGTTAGAAATTAAACATCTCAATTTGTTGGTCAAGCTGTAGATGTTGCTAATGAATTTAACTTGGGAAATTTCGTAAGTATCTTGTAACAGGCTATTGGATGTGAAGCAATAAAATTAGATGACCTCAAATTGAAATACTTTCTCCTTACAAAAAATTTAAATAGTTTCTGACTTACTAGAAGTAATGACTTTTGCTGATGTGAAAGCAACAATAATTTCACTGAGGAAAGAATGTAGTCCAGCAGAATATCCGTGTGCTGAAGATAGGTATTTTGATGAGATTTCAAAGACCAATAAAAAGATAGTCTACATTTCTCAATCTTTCCAACTGCCATGAGAAGTAGAAATGATTTAGCAAACCTAAGTAAAAATTCTTTTAACATGTATGCTTACACTTTACTGCCATTGCAACATTTATGGGTTACCATAAAACCTAATTCCTTTCTCACTATCCCACTATCTGAACTCCTATATTGTTCTATCATCCATCAGATCGATGTGTTTAAGAACAGAAATAATGACAATCTCCTCTCTTTATTTTTTTTTCTCAGACTGCAGAAGGCAAAAATGATTGCTAAGAAACTTGTCTTACTTCTTCCGTGGGTTCATCTTCTTCTTCCATGTTTTAATTAGCACTATTTATAATACTTCTTTTGCTCATAAGACATCTTATATTGTAATGTCATTGGGGTTAGCATCCTCACACAGCCCATTTGAAAGCTGAAACCAGTAGTTTCTGATCCCTGAGAGCCCACCACTGCTTTTAATAAGATCTACTGAAGCTGTTAGGAATTAAAGGTCATTATGGCTTTGTGTATATTTGGGCTATTTGGCAAAATTAGCTTGCCATGGTGGCCTGGTGGATAATGATGAGCACATCTGGTTCCATTTCTTTGGAGCTACCACAGCAAGATGTAATTTCAAACATGAGGTTTTAGTATTTACCACCTGGGGAAATCCTCACAGGGATTTAACTCTTCTATGTCCACTTTAAGATCCTTTACCCTGATTCTTCCTTTGTCTTCAGTGCATCCAACCATTTAACTCCCACCATTTCAGTTTTCTGCCAGGGGCCAGTTCACAATATGAAGTAGAAGATTGTTTGTGACAAGGATAGACAGCACCATATGTTCATGCAATGCCTGGAACAGGTGCTGGACACACTCCAACTTATACATCTCTCTATAGAGTGACAGTGCTGTTAATGAAATTTTGCTTTAGGACAGGGGGTTCACGGCAATGAGCAAACCTGACTTTTTTTCTGAATGGCAGAAAGCTTGCATACTCTATAATGTGTTCCAAGAAAGAGATCAGATTTGGACCACCAGGGAAATTTATTTTAAATAAGTAAGAGTATTTAAAGAAATTATTTCATTAAATATATTAGAAACTATGACATTTTAATGTATTTTAAAATGTTAAGTCCAGTAACATAAAAGACATAGCAAAAAAAAAAACCACACAGATGACTATAGTACAGTTTCTTAGTGCTAGAAATAGGTGTAATTACCTTTGCTACAAAAATGGCATCAAATTTAAAATATTACTAAAATCTACTGTTCTGTACATCTATACTTTTTTGTTGTGGTTGTTATTTATTTTGCTGGTCATAAATCATTAAATAAAAATGACATGAGTAGAAATGAGGAGCAGTACAGGTGTTTAGCTACACATAGGAATATACCAGAACTTCTATTGATATTTTCCTGTATTCTCAAAGCAGATAAGGTTAGATTAGACACCTGAATGTTTTGCCATTAATGCTTCTTAGAAAGTATGAGAAATAATAAAATACTATTCAGAAGTATAAGAGGAATTTATAAAAAACAGGAGTAGCTCCACAGGACAAAAATTAATTTGTAGTTGTTCTTGAAAAACTGCATTTTATACCCAGCAAGTGTGGGCTTTTTTATCTTCTGTTTCAATTATTTGCATGTTTCTAAATAGTCATGAGAGTAGTAGAAACCCCTTCTCCTGTACATTTAGCAACATAACTGAAGTCTCCAATGGATTTGTTCCCTGTTTCTTCCTATTTGTGTGAATGTTGGCATATAATGAAATTAAATTGCATTACATGAAAACAGGCACTTGGTCTTGAAGCAGAAGAGCAAGTAGGGTCATCATCACTCTTATGGGCAATCCCATAAAACTGGATTTGATTTCAGGTTCTTAATTGCCATCAGACATCTGATCCCTCCTGGAACATGGCAAAAACATGGTGCTTTTAGAAGAGTGGTGTCCCAGCACAGCTTTTGGAAGAAAGCTAGAACAATAGAAGATGGATAACTCATCCAAAAAAGAAGAAAAGAAAAAAATAAGAAATGGAAATAAAATACCTGTACTGTACCGAATCTTATCTGCCTGAGACTTGCTCTCCCATTTGCCTAACACTTTTCAAAAAAATCCTCATGAAACATCTGCAACCTGCCCAAAAAACTAGGCTCAGAGTAATTTGTGGCATCATCCTGAAAACACTCCTTGTACTTATGACTAACACAAATAAATCAGTATACCAGAACTAATTTATAATGAGAAAAAAATCACACTTCTCCCCTCCTCTGATGTTTGTTTACTAGATGAAATCATGCTACTAAAAAGCCCAATACATTACATAACAGTACTTATTTTATGGGTACAGAATAATTAATACTCAGAACTGGTGAACTGGGATAAACAGAAATAAACTTTGCCTTTTCATTAGCAAGACATCAATTTCAATAGTATTTTAATTTCCTTCACCATTAAGGGATTGTTAATATAATTCACAGCTTAACTGAGGTTGGGAACATCATATGATGATCCAATATGTTGTGTTAAATATTGCAGGGAAGTCCTACTCCAAAATATTTTTCTTTTTCCCATAGACTCAATGTGAAGCATGCTAAGCACCATACTGTGGCTGAACTGGTTTTCTTGTCCGAGAGCATTGTTAATTTTAATGGAGTTATAGCAAATACTCAATAGCAAAGTGATAGTAACACTAGAAGAGACCCAAAATACATGACCAAGTCTTCCTTTTCTCTTGTCCAGAATCAATAAAGTCCCATGTGTAGCTCTGCTGCCATTCCAGTGCTCCACCTATGTACACAGGAATAACACTTCCAACTCTGAAATGCAATTGTCCAAGGAAAGATAAAGAACAAAAGTCTGCACATTCAGCAGTTTCGACCTTTTAAAGCTATTGTAAGCCCACCCTGTCCAGAAGAGTGTTCCTTGCAAATTCCATGCTGTTTAGCAGGACCTCCTTTCTTAACGCTTTTCCTGCAACATGCATGTGTAGTGACATCATCCCATAAAAATTCCCCCGGCTCAGTCTGCTCCCAGTGTAGGTGTGCAGGATATGAGTACAGCCACGGCTCCAGAGAGCTCATCTCACATGAGGGCAGAGGAAATTTTGTAATGCTTATCTATAGCTCTGTCCTTTAGTTACCGTCTGTTACACAGATTAATTCAGAAGCATTTTTGTGTGCATAATGGTAGAAGGATTCCAACTTTATTCTCACTCCCACTTGAGCCCTTTTAACAGTGCTTAATACTCTGCTTCTTTGAAGTCCCTTAAAACTCAACAGGTTGATAGAAATAGCAGTGAAACTCCATGCAGCTTTGGAAACTATCCTTCTCTGCTCAAGGTGAGGATGAGCAGTGGCTGGAAGTGCAGTTTTTGGCAGAGTAACTCCTTTTAAGAAGAGAATGAAACTGCTGAATCTTTACAGCCAGTCACAGACATGATCAGCTGGTAGTGACTGTGCCCCAGTCTTACATTATTCTTCCCCCTGTGGGGACAGACTAATGAAATTCTGATCTCTTAGCCTACAAGCAGGCAAGCATGAAGGTGGGTTTTCTGCTTATTTCCCCACAAAGTCAGGGTGAGCTGAAGGGTTTACCACTGATTTTCTTGTATAAAAATGAATGCATCCACAGTTCACTGGGTATGAGAACTTAAAAATGGGAATAGCCTTGCATAAAAAAAAATACAGTGGTGTTCAAAATCAGATTTTATAGTCAAAATATAATTCCACTGTGTGGCACAAAACAGACTTCCAGGAGAATCAGGGTCTGTTTTCTGAGTTGTAATTTTCTATATGTTTGCCAGTTGTACCTTAATTTTAACCCAAAGCATATTTTTAAATATTACTGCAGTGTTAAATAATTTGTAGTTAACCGGAATGTTACTATAGGTTAAAACAAAACAAAACAACAGAAAACAAAACCAAAAAAAAGAAAGAAAAAAAAAGCAAAAAAAGCAAACTCCTTTGCTGAGACATACCTATTAGGTAGTTTTGTTAATTAAGAGTGAAAGGAGAAATTCAGGAGCGAAGCTTAAAATGACATGCACAACACAAGACACAAACAAAATTCATCCAGCATTAACATTCATTGGAAGAAAATGAAAGGAGCTCACTACTTAACTTATTACTTTCTGTAAAACCTTGTGAAACAGCAATAAAACCAAGAACCTAAATAACCCATCTATTTCAGCAATAACTAGTAAACTAAACAAACAGCAACGTGGATGAATCTTATTTTATCTGTCTTTGGCATGACTGTTCACAGTTTCTTAGCAGTTGCTACGTTAAAAACATTCCTGAGAGAATGATGAGGCTCTGCAAGTGTCTTTAAAATTCTGAACTTTAAAATTGGCAAGCTGTCTTCAAAAAGTATTTTGTACGTATGTCAGGACTGTCATGAATTTGAGACACTGTGTGTGGTCTTACAGGTCTCATTAAATCCTGTGACTAGGTGAGCTAACTACATGTAATATACTATACTGATAAGTGTAATTAACAGGAGTAAATTGGACCCCCTTGACTTATGCAAATAAGACATCATTAGTTTATTCAGCCATCTGATTTGAGTAGGCATTTCCCAGTATGTCAGAAATTATATTCACTTTCGTTTTCTGCAAAAATGATTATGAATTATTCTGACTCATTCTGAAGAATTATTTTTTTCTTCTCCCACCTGAGTTCATTTCTTATAGATAAGCAAAGACCAGCTCATCTAACAGGGCATTGCCTCTGTCCTCACCATTCACACTCTTTAAATATCATCAAGAAATCATAGCAGTTGTTTACAAAGGTATTGCACTTAAGGCCATGACATGAGTGCTTTATAGCTCTGTATTTACAACATATCAAAGTGGTTTCTTAGAGAGTAGTGCAATTTCCCTTCTGCTCTGGGTGCATAAAATCAGTGAACCCAATAAACTAGAAAAGCCTCATTAATGGAATCAACTGTCCTTTGTAAGTGAGCAGCAGAAGCCAGCAGATCAAAGGTGCCCCACTTCCTTCAGTAGTGCCTGCACATCTGTTTTTGTTAGATCAAATATGTGGTTCAGCTTTCTGGTTGACAACAACAAAGCTTTTTTCCTATTACTGTTTTTCTAATATATGCTGACTTCAGTTTTCAACCCATCTTTTCCTATAAATACTAAAGTGTTTTAACATGAAGTTATGGGTCTGATTGATATAAGCTGTGTCTACGTTTAGCTACAGTGTTAGAAGAGATGTGATGCCCCTCATCTGGCTCATGTAAATAAAAGGATTTGATGGCATTTTGCTGGAGTTAAGTTTCCTTCGAAATAACACCAAATGCTGGTACTTTTTGCATCTACATCCAGCTACAAACAACCCCAGAACTGGAGCTGCTATTCTATCAGTAGGTGTGCTCCTGCTTTTGAAAAAGAAATAGAAATCATATCACCTCTGCATAGTTTAAGAAAATCCAAAATAAAATCATCATTTTGTAAGAACATATTTAACTGGGACCAAATTTGAATAGCTGAATATTAGTACACAAAAATGTTTCTTTTTTCTTAATAGGAGAGAACCTGTTTAAATACTGAACGTTAAATGTCAAAATATAATGTTTTTAATAGTAATCTCTAAGAAATGCTTTCTTTTCTACTTTTTATCAAATAGAAAAAACTTAACACTACCAAATTAAAACACTGCCTACCCAACACCATCCTTACTCTCCTCGGTATATTTTTCTACAAAAGATTTTGCAGTAGGCCATTCTTATTGTCTTATTGAATAGCACCTATATCCTATAAGCACAGACTATCCCATGATATTAGACTGGTAATTGGAAAATGTACTAGAAGCTACTTTGTGACCAAATGTCTTAGTACTGAAAGAGGTCATGTGTGTGTGTGTATGTGTATATATATATATGGCTAGCAGCCCACTGAAATTGCAAAACACTAATCTGATTGTGATGAACAGGGGCGGGGGCAAAAAATGTGAGGGAAAGGCTAATCCAGTAATGTCCTTCACAAAATTTTCTCTGAGAGAACAGTGATAGGAGTCCTTTAAATTGTTCCCTTTCCTTCCATCTGGCATGCAGAGCTGAGGAAGTTGATCAAAGAAAACAAAAAATGCCACATATTTTTGCGTGGTACCACAGATGTGTGATAAAAGGCAGTGCTCAATGCCTGATGCTGGTGTGACCCAATACCCACTGGAGTGTAGTTGACTCCTTCCTCCTGCTTTAGCAGATAGGTGAAACTGTATTTACAAGATGATAAATACTGCACACCCCAGAGTTAATCCAGTCTCCAGTCCAGGACTTCATGATTAGTGTGATTGCATTACTCAAAAAAAAAAAAAAAAAAAAAAAA
>PYHW01010620.1:1320353-1385607 GCA_013186435.1 Turdus rufiventris | reverse complement strand
CGACCCCGAGGTGCGAGCCGTGGCTGCCCCAAACCGCGGCAGCTGTGAGCCCCGCTTCGCCAGCCGGGGGCAGGCAGGAGTGCCGGGCTCCACGCATGGGGAGTGCACTTGGGGCTGCATTTAAAGGCTACACCAATCTGTGAGAAATGTTTGCAAATTGAGCACCTGCCAGTAAACTCCACGATTGCGGGATTACGTTAGTAATTAGTTGCTTTGTTGCGCGTGGCACGAATCTGCAGGACAAAACAAATGTGCGCCTTATAGTCCGGTGCACCTTATACAATGTACAAAGTTGTGAAATTTGCCAACTCCCGCAGGTGCGCTTTATAGTCCAGTGTGCCTTATGGTCGTGAAATTATTGTATATGTGTTACTCAAAACAACCATTGCACAGGATAAAATCTGTGCTACAAGAGGATCCACCCTGCCTTGCAGCTACAATATTTAAAGTAGTTGTTGGCAGTCCTGTTGCAAATATCTTTGAAATGGATTTTGTGGTGTAATGCAATGTATGTGACCTGCCATGAGCCCCTGTCATATGAGCCTACAGTTGGGGGTATTTTGTATGACTTCTTTTTATAATGTTCTAAATCAAATAAAAACCCAAATAATTCCTTTTCTTTTGAGATTACTTGTAAGTAATTTTTAAGATGCTTTGCCAGGTAAAAAGGGTAATACAAGCAGATAGAAAATAAAATACTCATCATTGCAATTCCACCCTCAAAAGTGTTTGTTAATCAGTTCTGTGCTACACAAGCATGTTATCCTTGCATTACAGAAAATTTTGCCAAAGTTCCTCCAGTGTGCACCGAAGTACAAGGCTCTTTAATAAAGATGCACACACGAACACACTTGATATGCCAAGACAGGAGGCTTGGAGTATTTGAGACAAGGCGGCAGCACCCCATGACAATACTGCAGTTTGTATTGCTGGCAGCACTGGCATACCACTGGCCAGAACTTCAAAAATGTCCAAAAGACCAAAGCAACTGTTGCAAACAGAGAGCAACTTTAAATGCCGATGGAGTACTTTGAAGTGATTATTAACAATGCATCCCATAGCCCGAGGCGTGCACAAAGTATGTCTGTACACCAGGCTGCTGAATGGAACAGGATTTGTTTATCAGCCCCTCCACTAAGACCACAGAGGCTCCCTCTGAAACAATTTATTCTCCCCATCTCCTGCAGCTGAATGTGCTTACAGGCATTTTTTCTGGGACAGATTCAGCTAATAAATTATTGGGTCACTGGAAGTGGTACTAAATCCTATCTGGACAAAGCTGTAAGCTGTATTCCACACAAGAGAAAACAATATTGTGTGCATGTGTTTGTTTTCGTGTTACCACTTCTGGAAACACTGATTTGAATTTTTGTGGCCAAATGCAATTTCTGTGCAACTGCTGGCTCCCTGGATGTGTTAGGTGGGCACAGAAGTACCGGGAGAAATCATCTGACCTGTCACAAAGGGAGTAGCAAGGGACTTCCACACATTACTGTTAAGACGGGTGCAAACTGTTTTCCTTCTGCAGGCTTCTGTTTTTCTGCTAAACTTTGGCTGTTTCACTGCTGTCATGCAAGTTCAAATTGTGCCTCCATCATTTGTCTGTATGGGTTGTCTGTCTTTTCCTGGGACCTGGACAAAGGGCTTTCTGGGCATGAATGGCTGCTTTGTTTCCCTGTTCTGAAGAGATCTTAGGCAAATGTAGTCAAACTCCAAGTTTGGTAGGGGAAAAAAAAAATCTGGCCAGGTTTGTAGCCTTCAAAACCCTGGTTGAATACTTTGAAGTTAGGATAGAAATTGTCCTCATGTCTTCTGTTCTCTGTGAAGAAATTCCTTCATAGCCACTCTTCACTGCATGACTAGGAAGTAATAGTCAGGCATGAAATAAGAAAATTGCTATAAAGAGGATGACTCAAAGTGAATATATCCTTTAAAGCTCAGTGAAGCAAATAATGAAACTAAGAAACAGGATTTATTGCAGAAACTGAAGTATAAAAGACTCATTAATGACAGTCTCTGGTTTTGTTTGCCTGTCAAATACGTAGTCATAACCCTGTTGCCCTATGGAGAGCTACTGTATCAAGATATTTATGGCTAAAAGATACAACCAAACCACAGAGCTGCACTGCATATTTCAGGAAAAGGGGAATTGGTTGCATTTAGCTTGCAGGGTCCCTTTATTCTTAAAGACTCTTAGCTACCTGAAAACAGAACCAAGTTTTTTTATTAGAAAACCAACTTCAGTTTTTGCCCATTTATTTCAACATATTTCCAAGAGAAGTCAATAATGAATGTTTAAGCTCATTTTTCTTTTCCTTTAATAGGAGAAATATAATTAAACAGATATCCTGTTTTAATAAGTGCTGCTACACTGAGGTCTGAGCACCTGAAAAGATTAGCTAAAATAAAATGTCAGCATTTGGTTTTGTTCACTGGTTACTAGTTAACATCTAGGAGTATAAATTGATTTCAAATGAGAATGTGAGCTGCATGCTCTGGCTAGAAATGAAGCTCTGACTCAGAGGGATAGAAAAGATACTGCAGTCCAAATTTCTCAACTTAATTTCTTCCAAGTAGGGGAATGACACCAAGGGGGAATTCATCCTGTATCCATTGAATATTTTGTTCTATCCCCAAATAACTGCTAACTCTTTCTAAGCAGTGGCACAGGCCATTGAGAAGCCTTTCTCCCCACACTACTCTTCTCATGCCTTGCCTAAAAGTCATCCCCCACCATGTTTTTCAGAACTTCCCATAATCTTGCAGACCAGTATGGTTTTTAACCATCAAAGCAAAGCAGCAGGAGGATGTATTTTGAATAAAACAAAATAACAGTTTGGGGAGAAATGCCTGGTTTGTGCTAAAACAGAAAGACTTCCTTCCCTTTGAATCAGAAAATGGTTTGTTTCTACCATAGACCTTTCTAACCATGCTTGTAAAAGTTTCATATGAGGCATTAATCACAAGAACAAAATAGAAAAGAAGGCAGTGGGGACATTAATCCAAAGTGCTTTTAATCAGTAGCCCAGCAGTTATGGTATTTATCTAAGATAGTTAGGACACAGGTATGGCTTCTTGCACTGCACTGTGTGGTTATAGCAGCTCAGGACAGCACAGCTCACACCTCTGCACCACTTCCCAACAAGGACAGCACAGATGGGCGCTGAGCTTTCAGAGGCAGCAAGCTCCTCCGTGGTTTTGTGCGACTCTCATCCTCACATGAACTATGCAGTTCCCACTGGGAAAACTCAGGCTTTCCTAGTGGGAAAGCCCAAACTTGCTGGTGTGGTCTGAAAGCTGTGGGTCCCAGTCCCAAGAGGTGACAGAGAGAGAGTGAGTGAGCAAACTGACACAGTCAGGTCTCACTCTTTTTAATGCAGAGGGGTGGAGGTGAGCACTGTTGGGCTGAACTCCTACTATGCACCTCTGTAAAAAAATCATCAAATATCTCTGCTGTTATGTGGAGGACTGAAACACAGCTAGATGTTCTTTTTCTTAAATCAGTAACATTCAAGGGCCTAGGACTTGTGACTTGGGCTCACAGGGAATCTTCAGCAGCTGCAGACATTATATTTAATTTGGCTGTTTGGGATTATGTGTAAGGAGCATGTGCTTCCTCTGGCCTCCAATGCCCAGAACAGTGTGCTGTAGTATGGACGTAATACCTGGTATGATAATAATAATACCATTCACTATCCAATAAAATTCCACATGGGACTGACTTGACTTTCCTGTTTTATGTTGAGGCTGACAGTTTTTCCATTGAAAATGGCAAGTGGCAAGTAACAAACTCTAGGTTCAATTTGCAGCTTGAAAACAGGCAAATGTAATATCTAGCTCTGAACTAAAGTTTATCATCTACTCGCCCTTTTCAAAATCTGTTTAATGAAAGTCTCGTCCCAAATTTATCTCCCAACAAAGCCCCTGTTCCTTTGCGTAGCATACTTTTATTCATTGCTTAAGAGTGTCTCTAATTCTGCTAAATTATTAACCACCACAGGGTTTAACCATATGAACATAAGTGTGTGGATCCCTTCAAAGGACTTCCAAATTGTCTTCATCCTCTGGACAAACCCTCAAGGGCCAAGTCACCAGAAGATGTTTTTGTCTTTCCTTCCCCACCCTCTGCCTTTTTTCCCAGTTCTAAGCAACCATAAAATATGTGCTACACACTTCTGTGATGCAAGGAGAATAATAAGCTGCCCTGGGCCAAGTCACGTACAGAAGCAATAGAAGAGTATTTTAACTGAGCAGGAAGCTATTTATCTCCAAATTACTTATGTTTAAATGCACTTTTAAAAATCTTTTTCTTTTCACCAAATCAAAACAAACCTCCAAACACAGATGTTCGCTAAGTATCCAAACATGAATAAAATATTCAGAGAAATTTGTGGGAAAGAACTCAAAACCTAAGTCCAAAAGTCCTTACACAGATTTTATTCAGTCAGAACTTGCTCTTAATTAATTGAGACTAAGCAATGAGTAAAGCTTTCGGAATTTAACCATCTCCTTACATAATTGCTTTTTTTTTTAATTAGGCTTTTTAATCTGATACTTTCATACAGCATTGCACCAGCAAACTCACAAACTATAAACTGTCTCCTAAAAGCCATGAAATTGAAGCCAAGAGCTTTTGACTAGCTTGAAATTTGCTGCTGCAAGGGATAAACATGCCAGATCCTAGTATGTGGGTCACTTGTTTTGCCAGACCATTCAGTGTATGAACAGATTTGTATTTCTTACCCTGAAGAGGGCAGAAAATAAGTATTTTCACCATTTTTCAGCTTACTGTGTTTTACAAGTAAATGTGTGGTAATCAAAAACTGGAATATGGAATTAATTATGTTTAGATCATAACAGTCAATTTTGTCTTTCTTAATATCTGTGCTGTCATTTCCCATCCTAACACTTCAGTATGCACATTGCAACATCTACCTACTCCTAGAAAGGCACCAACTGGCTGAAGAGTATGGATCAGGAGATTAAATTACTGCCAAAGAACAACAAAACAGGGTAAAAGACTATTTGGAGGACATTTTGAACAAACTTGTACAGCCACTGCCTCTGCTTTTCCCCTCCTGTCAGCAAATGCAGAAATTCAAACACCACAGCTTTCAGTAAATTTCACAACAGATATAAAAATCTAATAACCGTGGTTTAATTATGCTTCTGTCCATGCATCACAATAACACATATTCCTATCTTTGAAAAAGGAAATTGTCTTAGGACCATGAATGAACATTGTCATTTCTTACTCATGTAATATGAGAGCATACCACACAACTACTTGCTCTGGGAAGTATGAATCTGAATCAAATAATGACTAGGCTAAAACTCTCCATAGCTCAATTGCAATAACTAATTTTGCTTTTTATTTCCCATTTTCCTTAACAATTAATTCTGTTGAACATTAAGAGTGGACTATACAAAAATCTTTCTACAGTCAGACCTTAAGGAAAATAGGGAAAGTTATAGAAGAATCTGGTTAATGTAATGAAAGAATACTTTGTGCAAAAAAAAAAAAATTATGAAATTTGGGGTTGTTAAGCATATTTTTGTAGAAGTTTGGTTTGTTTTTTGGTTGGGGTATGGTTGGGGGGTTTTTGTGCTTTGTTTGAGTGAATTAGTCCTTTATTGCCTATCATGCACAGGGCAGCTGTTCAGATTAATGGTTTTGAGGCTGGGTTATTCAGATATGCAGGGGTTTTGTTTTCAACTGCAGTGTTTCTATGCTTTGGTTTTTGAACGTGAAACATGTGATCTTCGTTAAAACCCTGCTGTGGAATGCTGACACACACACAGGATTATTTTCCCTCCCAGGGGTTCATATAGATTTATATGAAACCTGAAAAAATGCAGACTCAACTTTTATTTTCCATTCAGAAAGAAACACAGCTGTCATGTTGGTGACAAATAGCTTTTAATTTTAAACTTTTGGATGAAAGGAACAGGCATCTTTCCTGACCACACTGTGGCAGGATAAAACTTACTACATCCTAAGAGTTACAAACCAGGTATGGAATCTGTAAATAACTGAATACAACATTTTACCAAAACCTTCAGACAAGAGATATTCTTAAGGTCAGCTTTCCTAAAACCAAGGCATGGACACTGCTTTCTCCTATAGTGGGGATCTACTGCTCTTCCAAACCTGACACTTCCATCTCTGAGTAGAAAGCCTAAAGGAGTAAAAATGAAGATTTATACAAGGATTGGCAATAAGGCACGGTTGTCTTAGTCAGAAGCTAGTAAAAGCAAATGTTTTCTTCACAAGAAAACTCCAGGCTAAGATACTGTCAGTGGGAACATTTCACAGGATAAATATTCAAGGGAAGGAATTGCTTTCTCAAACCTTGGATTGATTGCCGGGCCAGTCAACAAGCCTTGCAGAAAGTGGTCTCAGTGGCAGCATATACTCTGTCTTGACCTAACTGACATGATTTCTGTAGTAATCCCCTAAAATCTTGCCCTTGCTGGAGGGTTTGCACCTGTAGAGTGCCAGACTTTCTTCTTTGTTTCTTCTTTTAAACCCCACCCATCTAATTTGCTGAGACAATGCAGTGGTGAGACAGCCACAATGCAGCACTGGGGTGTGGAAGAGAAATCCATGTGTGAGCCATCTGTAGGGCACTGGGCTCCCCAGCATCTGCTACCCACATTCCAAGGTTCTATGGCCAGATCATCTACTGAGCTCCATGAACGGGATGTGCCTTGCAAAATGAAGGGAGTGCTGCTGCTGCTGCTGCTGCTGCTGCTGCTGCTGCTGCTGGGCTTCCTCTAGCTGGGAGGCTGGATGAAATAATTCTTCCCTTCCCACCACAGGGAAATATGGCCTCTGTAGCTTTTGTTGTTTTCCGTTTTGTGGTGTAGGCCCTACTTTGATGTGGTTTTAGGGGTAACCACACAGGCAATGTCCCTGGCTGGGTGGCTTTTGGGAACCAAACCAAGGGGAGGCATCTGGGCATCAGCCCTGTGACTCTATCCCTTTCTGGGTTCCTTTTATCCTCAGCAAATCTCTCAATATGCTACAAGGAATATTCTTCTATCTGCCTGTCTGTCTACCCTCACCTGGACTTAAGACTCTCTTGCCCCTGAAGGAAATCAAAGAGATTTCCTGGCTCAGAAAGTTCAGTCTTTATAAATAAATGTGTTTTCTTTTATGATGCTGGCACTTTGCCACTTCACAGCAGCTAAGATCTGTGCCTACTATTCAAGACAGATAGAAGTGTTTACACAGTCTATTCCCAAGCTAAATTTTTAAAATATAAATAAATATAAGTAAAATATAAAATTATTCTGAATATATTAATATATTATCAAGCCTGAGCCTGAGAAAGGAACTGCAGGGTATTTGTCTTGTCTTGGCTGGAGAGATTTCTCTGTAACAGTTGTAAATACTATTTTTGCTCTGTGGACCTATGGAATTTTCCTGCACAATAGATAACTGTAATGCAATTAATGAAAAAGAAGTTTAATTCCATTGCCGCAACACCCACATCAGGGGAACCATACAAGCACAAGACACAGTGAAGTGAAAACAGTTTCTTTGGTCTTTTTAGAAGTGCATTTGCCCCCATTCAAACTAATTTCATGTTCAAAATCAGAGCTTAATTTCTACAACATAATGCAAATTAATTAATTTATATAAATCATCATAGTAATTTCCCTACCTCAGAAAAAAATACAGTGGACAAATTATCTCCCAAAAAGCATCCCAGTCTTCTGTGAGACTAATAAATTATTTAATAATTTGAATGACTGAATGTGGTAAATAAAGCACATCTAATAACCCTTTAAAAGCTTTCCAATTGTCTAAAAGGCCATTTGCCTGCAATTTTATTTTACTCATAAAGTACTCTATCTGGAGTAGTAGGAGCTTCAAATCATTATACTTTTCATGTAATATATTTTTTATTAGTTCTAGGAACTGAGTAGAGTATCTGTAATGAGAGGAAAATATTACTCTGAATTTACTTCATCTCTGCTATATATTTCTAGGTAAAAAGTCAGAGGAAAGGAGTTTGAGCTTTAACCTATCTAAACTTATCTGCAAAATATACTCAGATGTAGTTTGAAAGACAGAGACAAATAGTGTGTTTAACCTTAGGAGGTGCTTGGGTTTTCCCTAATCTCGACCTGCCACATAGCTGAAAGTGGAAACCTTTGAAATGTTTTTACAAAAATATTTACTTTTTTTAAAAAATTAGGAACAGAGAAGATTAACAAGGCTTTTCCTCTCCCTTTCTTTTTAACCTTGCAAACAGTTTAGTCATGAACCTCTGCAGGCTGGCATGTTCTGTTGTGTTTATCTGATAGTCACAAAACAAACTTCAAATATCTCAAGGGCTCAGCTTAATCCATTGAGCACAGAAGACCCTTTTATCTAAAGATGTCTAATTAATGGGCCAGTCATTCAGCAACGATCCCTGCATCATGTTAGTTTCTGTAGGAACTTCTTCATTATGATTGTGCATTCAAAAAAACAAAAGGGAAGTGTACAAATTGAGTGAAAACTGTAGAATTTTGACATCCTGGAATCATGTACTGCTTAAAGTCTGAAAGCTAGATACACTGTGCATCTGCTTCTCTTGCTGATATATTGACTGACCCCATGAGCTATTGATGTTGAATATTTGGGTTCATGCACTGGGAGAAGGAGCCAGCATCCAATCCAGTATACAAAACTTAACCATACAAAACTCTCCTTGATCCCAGTGTTGCTGTTCAACATACTCTAGATTTGCTGCCAAAGTCAAGTAAGGACAGGAAGAATGAAACCCTCAGGACTGAAAAGGGCAGTTACCTTGGTAAAGAATGAACTGGAGGGAGTATGCAAGCATTGTGCATCTGGGCAAAGGAGTAAGAGTTCCAGCACTGGGGCACAACTCAGTAAGGATTGTAGGACTGCTTCTTTATACAAGAAATATCTACAGCTCACTGATTCTTTGTTGTGTGCATTTTTGTAGCAAAAGGTCAGTTCCGATTTAGTAGGTTGAATCATTAGTAAAATCAAAAAGGACCAGAACTAAAAAAGGCTGAGAAAATGAGGAAAATGTCTTTTTTCTTTAAAACAAGAAAAACCTATTGACAGCAAAATAAAACAGAAATTTGGCACCACACTCAGTGTATCTTCATAGGCAATAACCATGCCACAAATTAATTAATTAACACATTGACTATTTCTGTCTATTTCAGTTCTTCTTCATAGCCCCATTGACATTTCCATAAGCCTCTTGGCAGGATAATCAATTTTTCTGCATTCCAGTTTTCCCCATTTTAAGAGTGCATTTTCATATTTCTAATCATCCATAATTTCCCAGAGCCCTCACTCATTACATCGATCTCCTAGCTAGCATGAGGAGCTGATGACAATGCACAATGCCTGACATCTCTATGCTATTCCTAGATGCAAAAGTCATCTTGTGTCCCAGCCAAAACAACAAATACTGAAATGATTGATTGAGAAACAATTAAGAAAATAGAGGATTCGATACCTGAGTAGATGGTAGAAATTTGAAGGTGTGGAGGAAAGCTTGAAATTTCTAAACAACCTCAGTTTATTTTATTTAACATTCTTTTCTTTCTGTTTTAACTCCTATTGAACCATGATGATACAGGTCTTTGTGAACTGAGGAAAGTACTGTATTTGAGACGTTCTTTCTCACAGGAAAACTTCATTTTCTGTTCAGTGATGAACACACAGGTGGCTTGTGCAACGATTCACTTGGAAGCACCATTTCTCACAGAACCCTTGACCTGAGGACTCTCTGCTCCAGCAGCTTGAGAGGAATGCATTTTCTAGTGCTGTTTCCTAGCATTAGTTTTGTTGATGTGGTTGAGCTATGTGGAAGACAACTTGAACTGCAAGTCAGCCGCGGAAATACTTGTCTTAAACATGTTAACTCATTCCCACAGTCATGACAAAGACCAAGCCAGCTGCTAATACATATTAAATAAAGACAGGTGGTTGAGTTTTATGTTCAATTTATTTACTAGTTTATTATATGGCTTTAAAATCTGAGAAGAATTTTTTACAGTTTTGTCTCAATTACATGGTTTTAATTACCAAATAGCATCCCTTTCCACAAATAATAGCAATCATGAAGTATTTTCAAGCTTTTTCTACATTATACTTTTACAAAATATAATTACATGTAACTAGTTAGTCTGGAAAGGTACAGAAATGAATATTAATTGTCTAATAGGTCACAGCAGTAACAGTAGCAGTAAGTTTTAATCAACATTATTTGGGCAGAAGGCTTTGGTTGCCAACAGAAATATTAAGGTTATACATTTTCAACAAAATTTTCTGAAGAGATGTGGCTTATTGGGACAACATTGGTCCTTCCATCCATCCACCCATCCAGCCAGCCAGCCATCCATCCATCCATCCATCCATCCGCACTCATTTCTCCAACTGGATATTAATCTCAGAGCAATTTGTATATCCACAATTGTGTGTATTTAAGAATACAATATTTGAGTCATACTCTCAGATACAGCTCCTCTCTTTACATAATCCTCCAACTCCTTGTTGCATCCCCCAATAAAAATATTAGCCCATCTTGGGAGGTTATTTAGAAACATTAAGAAATTATTCCTGTTTCAAAGAGAGCTGAGCGTCCTGCTCTCTGTATACTTTCTTCTTTTCTCCCTCTCTCTCTTTTTCCCTCTCCTTCCTTTTTTAGTTTGAGAAGACCTTGTTTCAGTCTCCTTTCTAGATTTTTCTCTCTTCTTCATTTTCCCTTCCCCTTATGTTGTGTTCACCAAGCAAAGAAGGAAAATACATTTGGCCTCCTTCTGAACAGGACTTCTCTTCAGAGATGGTACAACTCTCTTTGGGTGCTACGATATTACACAGCTCCTAAGATGCTCATGCCTGAGCTTGCTGGATTGAAGCTCTCTGAAGACTGTCAGCATGAGTCACAGTTACTACAGCATTAACAGCCATCTATGCTGACATGTTGTATATCTAAGTATTACTCTAGCTAGAATCATTGCTACAGTACCAGGGACTCCATATTCCTCTCAGTGTGTTGAACTCAAGTCTTCCTCACTATGAGGGTGGTGAGACTCGAGAACAGGTTGCTCAGAGAAATGTTTAAGGCCAGGCTGGACTGGGCTTTGAGCAGCCTGGTTTAGTGAACCATGTCTCTGCCCACGGCAGAGGATTTAGAACTAGATGATCTTTAAGGTCCCTTCCAACCCAAACCATTCCATGATAACATATTTCAGGTCTTTCACAGTGCAAATTTCTGCATTTTGCACACTAGCATGTCAAATGGGTATTAGTCTTAGAAAATTAGGTATCTCTACCACTTTGGTTGCAGTATTTCTTAGGAAGTAATATGACCAATATTGCATGTAAGGAAACCCTGTAGAAGTTTCTGTTTTTCTAAAAAATATAAACTAAAGCTGGTTTTTTTTAATCTTCAAAGCAGTAACATTGAATTATTTTGAATAATTGAGGGGATTCCTCTCTGTGCTTGTGATATTAATTGCTGTGCTTTTTAATTAATTCTGTTTTGAAACATTAGATTATAGGCAGCATTCACAAAGAGCTCAAGATCCTCTACTAGTTTTGAAACATCAGCATAACGGTCTTGTCCCCACCGTGACCAAATAAATGGGAGGATTCAACAGGGGGAAGAGATAGAGGTCACTTGAGTGGTTTCCTCCATATGTTGGGCAGAGCTCATTTAGCAACCAATCCTTCTGCAACAGGAGAAAGTTGCAAAACTTTATTGTCAACCACATGCCACTAAACAAAGAAAATTTTAGAGGCTGCTTCTATTCATGGTTGGCTGTGGAGGGACAGGTGGCTCAGAATTTTCAAACCACCCTGAAAATGGAGTTCTCTGCTGGTAATAGCTAAATCTGAGCTGTGGAATGGATGTGTTTATTTGCACCACAAACATAATGCTACCCTAACAACAGGGTTTTCAGAGGTATTTATATTACCTCTTTGCTAACTTGGCTTGTGTTATTGTGCCATTTGCACCATTTTCCTTCTGTAGAGACTGACAGACAATATTTTAAGGTCAGATAACCAAAATTATTTCATTCTTCTTTGTTGTGGAGTTAAAATTAATTCCTCAGTTAAAATTCTCTTTCTGCTATATGTATATCCAAGAATTATCCAAAAACATGGGTCTAGCCCTGCAAGCCATTATTCACATGAGTTAATTCCTTAACTTTATGGAATTACTCATAGGAATGCTTCTTTTGCAGAATGCAGTCCTACTATCGCTGAGAAAATAAATATTATTTTTAAAAGATTAAAAGACTGCTTTTTGCCAAAAAACAAATAGTTTATTTGAATTTTTGCAAGTAACGTTTATTATAGTTTTCACAAGAAACAGTAAAATTTTAGCTAAAGCAAGCAGCAGTTTTACTTTGTTATTGAACTTCTTTTGGGAAAAAAATATTGAGGTCCTGAAAAATTCCAATAGTGTCTTGTATTAAAAGCGTTAAAACCTGAATTAAAGAACATAATTCAGATGGAGTTCTGGTGACTGTGCCAAAGATTACATCGTTGGCTGCTGACTGCATCCAGATTTTTAGAGCAGGTGTGTTGACTCATTCTCTGAGAAGCTGAGGAGAAACGCTGGCCTCACTCCAACCCCTTAACACAGGGCTAACCCAGCTCCATCGCTGCTTTGGGACAAACCTCTGCTGTCAGACAGCACAATCTTCATGGAAATGCAGAATATGGCTTTAACATGATATTCCAGAGAGATTAGCAATGCTCTGTATGAAAGCTGGAGAATGATTTACATCGCGAGTTTAGTCACTCCACTGCTAACAGCTCTTGTGTATTGGTAGGTTTATTGTGATTGCAAAAGCAGCAGCCCCTCAGATGGCCATTTTTCCTGAGAAAGTTGCTGAATGCTTGTCCTGTGACTCCTAACTGATTTTGAAAAACACATGCCTTTTCCAACATATTTTGAACATTGTTGCCATTTCTATTGGAGGTTGTCCATGCTCACTTTGGTATTTAACATTGCCTCTGTTACCCAGTGTACTGTCAAAATCACCATATTTGTCATCTTGCTGGCAGTTCCCTGTTTACCTTTTCTTACCCAAATGATGTGTGTTACAGGACATGGAGATAGTAAGGATTTTACTTTACAAGTTATTTTTGTTGAATAAAAAGATGCCTTTTAGTAACCTGAGGAGCATATTTGTACTCTGAAAAAAAAAGTTCGGAGACAATATCTGCCTCCTGTCCCCTTCCCTCTTTCTTTGCAACGTTGGGAAGAACCCACAGGCCTCATAAAAATACCTCAAAGCAAAGAGTAATCCAGAAAAAGATGCCTTTACTGAAAGCTTTCCCTACAGCTAGCTCCCAAGTGGTTAAATACCACTGCTATTAGTGCCACTGCCTTAATTACTTCTAAAAGTAGCAGTTGTATCTATCTGAAGTGCTGATGTTTGGGATATCCAGTGTCCTTACAATTAAAGCCTCAAGTTCAACAAGTACGTCCAGGAGAGCCATTCTCTGGACTAGTTAAAATTCATTGTGTATCTTTCCACCCATTTGGGAAAAAAAACAGGTAATGAAATAACGAAACCCTATATAAAAATGTTATTTACATTTGTGTATAGGCAATAAAATCATGCATTTGCTGAGTCTGTTGGCACATGGCAGAATAAAATTGGGAAATTAATCAGCAATTCTCTCACCCTCACTGATAGCCACAGCTGACATTTTTATTGCCAGTATCACAACACTCAAGGGAGGATGGGTCTGCTCCATAGTTTCAGTGCAAATGTGGAGCACTTCTCTGAAAGTCAAGAGAATGATGGCAGTCAGAAAACTAAATTTATCTCGAATAGGAGAAGGTGTTCTAGCAGCCTCATGATAGCAACTGATTAGGACTAGGTTTTCTGGGGAGGTTTACACAGCCTTCACAGATCTATCAGATGAAGAAACAAGACTTTGTGCAGAATTTGCAATCATTCACCTTCCACCCTTAGTCTGATTATAAAAATTAAAGCACATGGGAATACATACCATTATCTCCAGTCATTCATATTGAGAGCTTTGAATTCTGTAGTGAAAACTGCCCTTTGAAATGTATGTTGAGGTGCTGAATATACGTGATTATTTTATTCAAGGATTCTACTTGCTCAAGCAATGTTTTGCAACAATGTTTTGCATTTTTTGTGAAGAATAGTAAATTTAAGAAAACAAAAAATGTTTAGAAGGCTGATTCTAGAGTCTCCTCTCCTTTGCTCTCTTTTGCTTCCACAATTCATTTTCCAAACTCAACAGGGATATTTGAAATGGGAAATCAAGACGTGAGAGAAGATGCTTTGGTGTGGTTTCTGCATGGCAACCCGCATTCCAGCTCACAGCTAATTACAGGCAATGCTGACATCTGAGAGCTGGGAAAAAACTGGGATGTTAAATCTGCTTATTTGTACAGCAAAATCTTTTCCACAAAGTATTATTTTACTCCATGGAGCCGATGGCAGTCTGCAACACCAATGCTAGTAGAAAGTTGATGTTGTGTTAGTAGGGATGGTAAAAGACAACATAGCTTTAATAACTTTGCATAGAGATCGACCATGGACCAAAACATTAATCATAAGCATTCCACTATTGACCTCCTGAAGGGCCAGACTCCTCCAGCTAGACTTATTAATCCCCATGAGAATAATAATATCCCATTTCAACAGTGAGAACAGAACACTTGTCTTGGTTTTAGTTGACGGATGGCTTAACTATTTTTACTTTTTTTTTTTTTTTTAAAGACAAATAACATCCCTCTCCTTTTTTGAGATCAGACAGCATGGTTACAGGCAGAGTCTGAAAATATCTGGTGGATGGGATCATTGGTGATGTACTGAGTGATGTACTCGCTCTCATTGATACCAAGTTGGTTTTTTTCTTGATGCTATTTCCAACATATGGAAAGATCATTGTCTAGTACAACAGAGCCAACACTTCCCTCTCCTTGTGTTGTATCCAAAAGTGACCTAAACATGGTGAAATAATAACCCTACATTTAATAATATTGTAAGACTATCAACCAGCTGCAGTAGATTTTCCAGAGGGTATATTGACATCTTGCATACATGGTTGCAAATATACTGTTTTCAGCTTCTCTAAATTACATGCATACATGACTACAGCTTCTCAGAGAAAATACTAATAGCCTACTTATTTTTGCTAACATTTAAAAGCAGGGAGTTCCTTTGTTTTCTGGAAATGTAGAATTAGATTCTGCTTCATCTGGACCACTTAACTGATAGATCAGCAAGGAATGGACTGGCACAACTCTTCAGTAAGTCATTTTCTGGTCACTTTTTCCAGCTGTCTCTTTCATAAGATAAGAGAGCTGAGGAAAAAGGATATATGATAAAGCATTTCCCATCTCACATTTACATTTAAACCATTTCCTTGTTGCTTTTCCAGGATCATTATTCCAGAGAAATAATTTTTTTGTTCATTCATCTATTCTTGTTAAACATTTCTGTTTGTCCTTACAAAAATGCAAAAACTGAGCACAAGTTGCAGAATAATGTTAAGATCAAGCTTTCTTATTAGCAAGTGTATTCAGTTCATTGTTTTTGATATGTGATTAGCAAAATAAGTTAGATTTTCTCCCAAGCCAGTGGGACATAAGAAGGAGTTGAAATTATTCCTTACTTATGGACATTATTAGGATTATTAATAAGCCCATGTGCACTTTGCTGTAGCCCTTAGAAGCTCACATCCCTGTGATTCAGAAAAAATAAAACAAAGGAAAACCAAAACAAAAAAAAAGACATTTCTTTTCTTTCCCTGACCTATTACCATTCCGTTTCTAACCTGTGACCATCTCTTGGCCCATGGCAAGGGTTTAATGAATGTGTCCTTTACCTAAAAAAAATTTCACTTTTATTAATCTAAATTGTTTTGGGTGTGCAATAGTCAATTCAGAGGTTGAAACCCAGCATGTTGCCCTGAACAGCAGAATAATACCTGCATATATTTTATTTACTTTGATTTTTTCCCCACTCCTTTATGTTTATGTCCTATCTGGAGAGCAGACATATTTGTATCGATTTTCATGCATTAGCTGTGCATTAGCCCCAACAGAGACTCTTAATTTTCTTCTCTCCTCATGCAGAAGGCACTATTTTAAAAAACATTTAGCTAGGTGCCATGAGATGACTTCATGGAAATGGCGTGGCTTCACTGTAATCCTGAGCACATACACAGTAAGAGAGAAAGGCATTCCTCTTGCAATCCAAGTTTTGGGAGGGTGGAGAGTGAAGGCTGGAGGTACAAATCCACGTCCAAGATCAGTAAATCAGTCTGCTGTGCAATATCCCTCCCTCCTTTCTACGCAAACCTTCTGGCTGAAGAAGCTCCCAGAGCTCTCAGCCAGTTCTGTGGGCGAGAGGACCCTGGGCAAAGTTTCAGGCTCCTGCAAGGGCTCTGGGGGAATTGCAGGCTGTCAACAAAGTTTGCTTGGAAAACAAAGCAGAGTACAAATAAGCCACTTCCCTTCTGACAACAGAGAGATCCAGAAACAGAGAAGATTTTTCCAGCAATTAGGCTGTGAGAAGACTCCATGCAAGCATGACAGCAAGCATGGCTGGGAAGCAGCACCTGCAGGAGGGCACTTGAGTTTAGGGCAAATCAAAGGGCATGATCTTGAGTCCATGGTTGATCATGAAGGCAAAAGACACAGAGCCTGTGGTTCCCTGCATAATTCAAAGTAATTATTAGTTCCTTTGTCTACCCAGTGCACGTGTCCCTCCCCAGAAAATGTTGTGCATGCAATGTGTGTGCCTGCTGCCATGGATGACCCTCATGCAGAGTCTCTATAGGCAGTGAACTGTGAAATGAATTGTGAAGGCCTTTTCCTCTGTTTGTACTACAGGAAATGCTTTCAGTGAGCTTCCTCATGTCCTTTAAGCTGTCATCTAGAATTCTCTCTGTTGTTTCCATCACTTTGTTACCACTTCTTGGGCCCTACAGGGTTTCTGCAGTATTATTTTTACTCTGTTTTGGTACTGCATCAAACAGCTAATTTCATGTGCTACCACAGGGTGCTTGTTCAGCTCTGAGAAAAACCAATTATTTGCACTTTCATGAAAATTTTTGCAAAACTTTTTGCAAGTCTTCATTTATTCACATAAGAAGAACACCCCAACCAAACACTGCAACATTAAAGGAAGTAAAAGTGGTTCTACTTGGAAATCTTACAGAAAAGTCAAGTGATACACTAACTCCTTGAACAAAATAACAGCTGCAAAAAGGGAATGACACAGACTTTAAATGTAATCATTGCAAAACCATGAAGAAATTCTAATTTAATTATGTATAATTATCTTCCATTAGAAAAAATAAAATATGTGCTACACAGCATTTCAAATGTAATTGCCTCAGTAAAGCTTTTATTTTTTTGTGGAAGTGTCAAAATGTCAATTGCACATTCACATGATGAAAAACTGATTTATTTATGATTAATCATTCAAGATAATATACTATACTGTGTGTGCAAAGGAGATAAAATCAGTCAAAACATATGAAATTGTTTTTTGCTGTCCTACTCTTGCAAAATGGAGCAATTCATATTTTCCTGATACTTGATACCACTGAAGTTGTTACTAAAATATCTACTCTTGCAGCCTGTGCTCTTCCCAGTTGACATGGGCGACTAGTGTACAACAGAAAGGTTTCCAACACTTTAAAGACTTCTTCAGCCATGCCTCAAAAGAAGTTCTTTCTGTTCAGTTGTCTTCCTCAGAAATATTATAATCAAGGTAAATTTGAATGCCTCAGACAATCCAACTTGGCACCAGAGTCTGCATAAAGGTATTATACACAGATGCAGCTCACTATATAATTAGTCTCGTTTTGAGTTTGAGAAAACTCAGCTCTAGGAATCTGAGATCTAGATATTAAGTTTAAACTAAATGGATGCACAAGACTTTTGGAGATTTAGCCATCTCTGAATGCCAGAAAATATGAAAGTGATCTTAGAGTACTTTGTGTTCCTGACAGGGAGTTCTGTGGACTCACTGTCTTATTGCATAATGTTGAACACTAGTAACCAAACATCTGTTAGCAGAGAATGGAAGTCACAGATAACTGTGGTATTAAAATGACCAAGAAATAGACATCCTTGGGTAGTTAAAGCTACTTTGGTAAACTGGTACAGAATAGCTACACTGAAAAGATTCTGTCTTGCATCAAGGATTCCAAATAAGAGCATAAATACTAAGGTTCTCCCTAGACAAGAAACTATAAATGTTATTGATAAGGTAAAAGAAAACCAGGTGAGATGCATACTTGAATGCATACCTTGCACCAGATACTATCCATACATCAAATTTATTCTGTATTTTCTCCTCCTCTAAAACAACACAGAACTTGAATTTTTCATGACATCCTGTATAAAAACATTGTATTTACAGTCGTTTCACTACCATAAGGTGCACTGGACTATAAGGCGCACCCCTGGGAGTCGCAACTTTGTACGTTATATAAGGCGCACCGGACTATAAGGCACACTTCTGGGTTCAGGCCAAAATTTTAGTCAAAATGGTGCGCCTTATAGTCATGAAATTACTGTAATTGCACTCTCATGACACTCACTTGCATTAGAAAGAATATGCAGTCATCCATGTGAGCTCTTATCTCTGAGGTGAAGAAGATGCTCCTTTTCCTGAACTCTGGTAGCCCTGGGACTGTCAGAAGCAGACTGAGCACAAAATCTTCAAGCAATTCTGGGCCTAAAAAGCCAGTAGTGTTTTCCTTCTTGCCACAATGGTGCAAAAGTAAAGCACAAGCCAGTCCTGGGATGTATGGGATGCTGTGAGTGGTGCTTAAAGGTAAAGTCCAGAAAAGAGGAAAAGACTGGCTTTGTTCATCATTTTCTCAACCAGTTCAGAATGTAGCTGTGGAAAATGCCTATATCTTCTTGTATGCTTCAGTCAGTCTCTAACTGTAGAGTGAGAATTTATGCATTAAAATTCCTTTGAGACTAAAACGTTGCTTGCAGCATGCTTTGCAAACCTCAGTTGAAAGTGTCACAGTAGTGTAAATGTGTGTTTTTTCATTTAGTACTCTAGGCACCATCATCCAGGAAAAGCACAGATAGACATGCATGTTTTCATCATCTTTTGCCTTTAGGTGCCTAATGTACTATCAAACACAGAACAGCTCAATTTTTTGAACTCAAGTTTTAACTGTAAACAAAAAATTGGGGTTTTTTTTTAATTTTATCTTCCCCAGGGAAGCTGTAAAATACTTAGGTAGGCAATAGCATTTAGGCTGTTAATGAACTCTAAGAAATTACTGTCAGTAATTTAAAATGAATGTTTTTCTGTAACATACAATCAGTAATCAGAAACTGCTAGGAAAAACAGTGGTGATGTGAAATCAGTCACCATAATGTGTTTTGACAAGTCTCCTAATTAAGAAAATAATTACCCAAACCACTAAATATGTAGGGGAAAAATATATCTTGCAAGTCTGGCAAAAGATGAGCATGTTCCTTCTAATTTTCATCATTTTTTTCTATGAAATGGAAGAATCTTCTGTAATATCTGTAACTGGAACTAAACCTCCAAAGGGAGGTTATCCAAGATTGTTATTTCTAGTGCCAAAAGCAAACAGATAGTTGGCAGTCAAAGCACAGCCGCCTATAAAGTACATTTTGGTCAAAAGTAGGCAATTCCATTTGGACTCCCAGGCTCATATCCCACCCTTAGCTCATCACAGATGGGCGCCTCATCCGTCACAGCTGTCTGAAACACCCAGATATCTCAGGCCCAACAGGGAGTGAAGAGATTGCATTGCTTTTTGGGCAGTATGAACTTGCTTTTTTGTGATATCTGTTTTCTACCTTCATATAGCATTGACCTGATTTCTAGCATTGTTTGGGATTTTCCCATTTTTAAATCTCTAGTGGGAGATAATCCCTAACTTTCACTGTGGAGTCAATCACTAGGCAGGGGAATCCACATAGTTTAGGATTTTTGTGTCACTCTTTAACCTCTTCTTCCTCTTCCCATGTGATTTTCAGTAGGAGTCATTCCTCACATTCTGCACATCTTTGCTTAAAAAAGAAAAATCAAAGTTATATCAGACTTGGTTAATCCTGTCCTTGAATCATCTGAGGGATCAGGAATGAGTAAAATAGATGTCAGTGTCATCTAATAAAATAGAATTCAGTATTAACTTGGAGCTACACCTCTTCCAACTGCAAATGCCATATCTACCCTTAGCACACTGCTGAAGATCTTTCATATGCACAGATGTGATGTTACAGCAGGTCTGGTTCTTCTTGTTTTCTTCTGGTAGCACTCAGCCATAAAAGCACACAGCAGCCCTCTCACATGAACTGTCTCTGTGATACCCCATTCTGGCCAACATTATTTGTTAGTAAGGAAAAAAACATACAACCACAAAAACAAAATAGTAGAAAGTAACAAACTGGAAGGCAATAAAAACTGGTAACAACAAGCAAACAAACAAACAAACAAACAAACAAACAATCTGGGATGAAACCCTGATCAGGAAAAGAAAAACAGCAGTGGCAAGGTTCTGCCTAAAAGCACAAAAAGATTTTCATCCATCAGTTTGCCATTAAGTAAAACGCAATCCTGGAAGAGTTTAGAAACTGGAAATTATTGGGGGAAAAAAAAGCTGTTTCTAAGAAGATGAAATTTTCAGGCCCAAATGTTAAGCAAAAACTTTCCACCTAGGGCAAGGATTAATCGTGGGTTGGACACATGCTGGACTCAGGAAATGGGGTGCACGTTCCTCTGATATGGATGCCTCTGGCAGTCCTGTGGATATCCTGCTTGTTTTTGTTGAGAGGGTTATAGCAGTACACACATATTTTTTGCACATTTTCCTGCTGGTTTTGCAGAGGGCAAGAAGACAGTTGTAATCACAGCTTGTCACTTGCCTGACTTACATTTTAGATATTTTCTTATTGGCTATGTATAAAGGTGTTGACAAGTTAAAAATTTGCACAATTTAGAGATTGAGAGGGCCTAATACATTGTCAT
The DNA here is from genome assembly GCA_013186435.1 of Turdus rufiventris. Classification (NCBI taxonomy): domain Eukaryota; kingdom Metazoa; phylum Chordata; class Aves; order Passeriformes; family Turdidae; genus Turdus; species Turdus rufiventris. Next base: position 1,364,583 of record PYHW01010620.1, on the reverse strand, counting down.
TTCCATTCCACCAGAAATGCAGCACCACCTCTCTTGCTCATTTCCCAGCAACTTACCTGGTATCTTGTTCAAAAAACTGTGCATTCCACTTTCTTTGTGAGTTTATTTCACACTTAAGTGACTACCACTGCCAGGAAGTCAAGGTGAGCACAAACTGGACCTAACAAAACCTCTTCTTGAGGCTCAAAATAGTTCTTTTGTTTTTCTACAATATTCATGCATCTCTGATTTGGTGATTATCTCCCAGAAGCAGAAGTTCCAAATTTACGTCTGAGAAGACTTTTCCTGACCCACCAAAAGCAGAAGATACAGGAAGTTGTATAAGAAATGTCCATGTAGCTGTCACCATATTTTCCAAGCTGGAAAATGAGAAGAAATTTTGAGAAAATTGAGTTGCTTCTCTGAAGAGATTTTTCTCAGTCTCATGCATGAAAATGATATTATAAATAGTTTTACATATAAGTTTTGTAGTGAACATTACAAAGGAGTACTTTGACATTTTTATGGTCTGTTTTAATTAAATGAAGCAAAATCTGCTTTTCTGAGTGATTCATTTATCCTATCAACCTTTCTATTTTTGTAAGATTAAATCAGGAAGTTCACATTAAGCTTCCTTTCCTGGAATTCCAGTTTAACATTATTACCCTTTGTTTAGACTGTATCACTTATTCAGCTGATAAGAGTAGACTGGAGAGAGAGATGGAGAGACAGAGATTCAACAATTTAGATCCCTTAAAGAGCATTCTATATTTTCCAGTAAATTACTGCATTACATGTTTCAGGAAGCTTCTGAGAATTATAGCATTTTTTCAATCTGCAGACATGAAACAGTATACTAATGAAATGATGTGTCTCAGCAAAGCACACATAATACTTTTTGTCCCTGGCATTAGGAGGGATGTTACAGCTTTGCATCATCTAGTTCTCAATGCAATCCCACAGCTTGATTGTGATCTCCAGGACAACACAAAAGAACACTGGAGAAATACTAGGTATTGATGCTAAGAGGATAAAAATTTATACTAAGGCACACATTTTAAATTCTGAAGTAATTTGTCATGTTTTAAACTTTGAAGTTGTCATTTGTCATTAAAAACAAGGGGCATTCCTAAAGGAGGCATTTTAAAATGCTGGAGATTCAACTTGAAGCTGGAAACCTAAGCAAGACTTGTGGCTCAGGTTGTTACAACGATCTTTAAAATCTGTGATCAGTGATCTAAAAATATATACACCTTTTAATTCTGGACTGTTTTCTGAAATTATGCTGCCTACATTATTTTACTATTGTGTTCATTTTCCTCTGTAGAATCTAGTATCCTGATTTCTGGTATATATGTGAAAACAGCCTAGATTTACAATGTATTTAAATACTCAGATTAATTTGTTTTACTTTTTTGTGGAGATGGTTTTTGGTTCAGTGGTTTTGTTTGTTTGTTTGTTTGTGTTTGTTGTTTTGGGTTTGGATTATTAGGAGGTTTTGCCTAGGACAAAGTCTAGCTTTGCAAACAAAGAAAAATGCATTTGCTCTTAAACTAACACCTGAATTTCTTGTAATGTTTCCACTACAAGCAGGTAACACTCCAGTTATGCTTCTAACTTAGTCTAGCTGAATCCCAAATTCTTATTTCCCAGCATTTCCTCTGGGGCCTGGATCCAATTTGTCTTTCAGGATGAATTACAGTAAAAGGCTGTTTGTCTCACAGCCTGAAATATTTATCAATACTCTTAAATGAAAGCATTTCATCTAAGCACTAGCTTTATGCAGAGTGAAGATTTTCCAAAACATCTAAACTAGAGGCAAGCACAGTGTGATAAGCATTCCTAAATCGTTATTAATTTTATATATATATGAGTATATATGTATTTATACAATAGACACAGATAGACAGAGAAGAGATCTTTTTATCTTCACTATTATAAAATTCACTATTTATTCACTATTATAAAATATAAAGTAAAATTAAATCTGCAGCAAACAATACTTTCCATCTCCTCCAAATCACTATCTAGTTCCCTTGCATATTAGGCAAAATCTCCATAAATAATAATATAATAAATAATAAAAACTTAATAAATGTGGTTGTTTGCTGAGGTCAAATAACTCATATTCATATTAACTAAGAGGGAGCTAAACCTGAAAGGGTTCATAAAATAACTTAGTGTCTAACCCTAATTATTGCAAACAAAGATCAAAAGAAAAGCTTATCAAAAGTGGAGACAGTTTATTTCCATCTTGGAACAAAGGACAAAAGACACAGTGTCTTGTCCTTCCTTTGAGGTTTCTCTGTCAGCTCCTTTCCACTCCCTTTCCTGATAGGCTGAAATATCTTGATGGCTGTTCTGTTGACTAAAACACAATAATCAATTCTGGGGAACATGTCAGCTACTTATTTTTATAACAGGAACAATGGAAATAGCATCACATTGTTAATAGAGGTAAAAGTGATTAAAAATACCCTTTTGGGTTTTCCTTTCTAGTTCCTATAGTCACAATGCACTGGAATTGATCCAGAACAAACTACGACTGTAGATACACACATTTTTACAGGAATCAGAGATCTTCGATTCATCTTTGGTCTATGAAAGAATGCTTGTTTTTTAAAGCTGCTGCTGCTGCATGAACCAAGAATAACCAGTTTGCTTTTTTACGTATATATTTATTTTTTCAGATTACTATTTCAAATCTAAAGCAAAGAAGAGGCATTTGTCTCTAAATTAGTCTTAGAGGGCATATTTATTTCTTCACGGTATATGCATATACAGTTGTAGTGGGTTGACCACTGGCCCTTTTTCCTCCTCACCAAAACTTCAATTAAGGCAAACCCAGGACAACAGTCTATGTCAAACTGCTACAAAGAAAACCGACTAAGAGCCTGTATTTGCCAACACTGCAAATTGCAAAGCTGCATTCTGTGACATTACATAGAGTTTGCATAGTACCATGTACTCAAAATGATACTTAGTAATTAAGTACGGAATGAAAAGGACATCACGCTCCTCGATAGCATCTTTGAAAGATACATTAAACTCGTGCATAAACTTCATAATATTTGCCTTGCTTAAAAAGATGGCATAAATTTCTGCAAAAATATAAACAGGCACAGAAAATTTTGTCCCCTGTCCAACAGAGAAATGCTATTGAGCACACCAATGTAAATATCGCTACTGTGGTTTTATTTCCTTATTATAAAAATAAATCCCTGTGTCGAAATTTAGGCTATCATATCCTGAATAAGCTTCTTGATATAAAGATGGCTAAGAAAAAGATCATTCAAATAGATGAAACCTATTTCAGAGTTACAAAGATCAGATAAGCAGTGCTTGATGCACTCCGTTGAGACAAACCACTCATTCAGTGCCAAGTATTATTAAAATTCATTTTCTTAGCTGACACATGGACTTTTCATGCAGAGAGACCATGAAAAGCCTTGCTGTTCTGATAATCTGTACTTCGATTTCTGGCATTATCAGTCAGATCAGAAATAGTGGGTACAAGTGGCCAGAGGATAAAGCATCAGCTTTTCATTCTTGAGGAGATATGCTTAATGGAATGAGTTTAAGAGTTTCAGATGAAGTGTGGCTGAGAACATAGAAATGGTGTGTTAAAGATCCTGGAAATCCATCACCAAAAAAACTAAGCAAGCATTTATGCACTCCAATTTCAATACATCCTTAAAACCAAATAGAATTGCACACATGAACTTGTACAAATGAGGTTTAAATTCCTTTCTATTCTGAAATAAACAAAGTCTTTTCTAAGCCAGGAAGGAGATCTTGTAAGCTGACAAATAATATTTAATGCCAAATAGAGCAACCCATCACAATTGTCTGGGCTTTCCATACTGCTTTGCAATACATTATAGAGTAAATATTAAGTGTTAGGTAGCATCTCATTGGTTTAGATTACACTCAGTGTACTCTGATAATGTTTGTCCTAACATAACTAATTGCTATATAAAGCAATTCTAGCAGAAACTCATAGGCTCCTTGAAGACCATTCTCTTTCCTCCTTCATTTAGTATGTTTGTTCATATTCAAGGGTTCTGAGCACTGGATATCAATGACTCTGGAAGCATTAAATTAATTGCTAGATTAGTGTTACTACAACTGCAGATACAGTTTACTTGGTGACAATTCACTCAGTCTGGCAGTGTTCTCATCTCTCAGTCTCACCATATTTACATTTTGAATTCTAGATTCTCAGTTGCTTCTAGAGCATCTAGGAACTCACCTCTCAGTTCTTTCTTTTGGTCTGTATGCTTTTCCCTCACTGGGGATCACTATCCAACAGCTCTGGACCTAATGTTCTGCCTGCCCATTACCTGGTTTGGTCAAAAGAAGAGAAGGAAAAGAGATCTAAGGAAGGCACTTCTGCTCCTTGCAACTGCTATTAGTAGCAGCTATCTATAAAAGGGAAAAGAAGACAAAGAAATGGGAGGAAAGGAAATATAAGAAAGAAGATGGAAAGTAGGTGGAGATGGCAGTAGGTGTACTAAATACCAGCATAGGTGGGCACAAAGAAGAGAAATTCTTATTGAACGTATAAAGCTTTTTATATGGCTTAGGGGGGAAAGAGTGTTACCATAAGGCAATGCATGAAGTTACTTTGCCCTTTATAAACAGATGGAGCATCCAAGAATCCTAGCTTAGCTAAAAGGTTACTTCAATGGGCAATAACTCATTACCTCAGAAGCAAATCTAAGGATGAACTGCCCCTATTCTCATTCTGTATGCTAGACAGGAAGTTTCCCTCATGGCTCAAATCTCATAGTGAAGTCAGTTGACTTTGTGAAGTGCAACAGAAATAGCAAAGAAGAGAAGCTACTGAGTGTTTCAGATACCTGTCTAACATAAAGGTGAACACCAGTTGGGGGGTTTGGTTCATTTTTTACATATTTGCAATCACATAATCTTCTTGCCTTTGATATAAACCCACATTCAAAACAGCATATTATTTTGGGATATCTGGCTCATTATTTTTTGACAAGTGGGATTCTTGCACCCTAGGCAAGTGGCATGTGGCTTTTATTTCCAAATATTTCCCTAATAACTCGGTTCACTTCATCAGCTCAGAAATTCCATATTCTAATTTGTTAGCATCTAAATTTTCAGGATATTTTTAGACATTTTTCTTAGTGCTAACACTGATTTACTAAGAGGTAATCTTAGTTTCTTAGATCTTAGATTATTAAGTTTGTAAGGTCAATATGACATGCATGACAGGTTATAAAAATCCACTGGTAAATCAGATGGAAAGTTCTGCCTATACACCTTTCAAGTCATTGTTTATACTTCCCAACTAGAAATCACAGGCCAGGAGCAGTGTTAATCTTGAGATCTGGGAATTGGAAAAATAAAGATTCCTCAGCAAAGAAAATTGAGAATGCTTCTGTACTCTATTGGTGTTCATGAGAAATAATTCTACTGAGTGATGTACAGGCTCTTGTTTCAAGGGAGGGAAAGTTCAGGTTTGAGCATGAAAGATTCAGTACGTCCTATCACTGTTAATCACTTGCCCCATTGATCCTAGCATAGGTCTGTCCCTGGCTGCCTTGAACTCTCTGAAGTCACTGATCACTCTGAAGTGATCAAACAAAAAGCAGATTAGCTCAGCGAATTTTTCCCCATATTTATTTTCTCAAAATGGATCCGTATCATTTTAAAGTACAAGTCCAAAAATTATCCAAACCCTTGTTAGCACTGCATTCTATAAATAATATTGTTCATAGCTTTAACTTCCTTTTCTATGAAGAAATAATCAGTTTCTATATCTTCTTAAGGCTTATTATTTTCTAAGACCCATCATATGTATTACTGAATTTTCAGTAAAATCAACAGAAACAAAAGACCTATAAAATCCAATGGGAAAAACATTTTAAAAACATCGGAGTATTTGTTCCATGTATGTAACATTTCAGACACCCACAGAGGGCATCATATTACAGGTGCAGCTGGCCACTTGGTGGTCATGGAAAATGAAAAGGGTTCTTCAGAACTCATCTGGTGCTATACTAAAGGTGTCATACAGAAATGTGGAACATTTGCTACAGAATGAAATAAGATAAACTTTGCCTCTTATCAATTTCTTGTGTCTAACAAGATGCATAGCTCTTGCAAATTACTGTACAACCACAGGCTTTTTAAAAGATCAACTACAACTGGAAAGAATCTATTTCATATACCATGTTTGACTTTAAAAAATATAAAGCAAATATAGGGATTACTCTGTTGGTCTAGTAACAGAAGTGTTGCAAAATTTCATACAATAGCATGGTAATCTCAGTTTATCAGGTGTACTGGGCAAAGAGGTTTAAGTTAAAGTATTCTCTCATTATTGCTATCTGTATTTATATTCTGAAGTTGAAAGGGGAAAAAATAAATAAAATTTTTAAAAAGCATTTCAGAATATGACAGAACCCAGATTTTCTTTTCTTTAACAGAAATAATGCTTTTTCATATATACTCAGTCATAATATATAGGAGTTTGGGGTTTTTTAAGTCAGAATGTAGGTACTTAAAAAATGCTCTGGGCGAAGATTAGATATAAGAGATTTACCTCTCTCAAGAATTAACTAATTTGCCATATGTCTTTGTAAAATGATATGAAGACAAAAGTAAAACCTCAGAAACAATGAGAGTAAAAAAGGTAGCCCTTCATAATGTGACTGTTGAAATATGAAAGCAGTCTAATCACTTTCCATGTTTCTTTTTCTTGTGGTTATGTAAAAGAATATGAGACTTTGTTTTTAAAAGAAGAAAGCATCTATTAACATGTCAGTCACTTCTATGCATTGTATCATGTTCACAAATAACATCATGCAATACTTTCACTCTCTAACATACTGGCATAAAAAAAGAAATGCAGCAAGAAGGAGGAGGCAGCATTTTTCGGCTAAACTGACCATCCATTTAGAATTCATAATCCTAAATTTTAAGGTGATGAATGAGCACCCCAATAATTCTGTTACTCCTCCTAATCCTCGTTAGGTCTTGAATCTGTTGACAAAGTCCAAACAGCCACTTCTTTCTGCCTGATCCCCTCCCCTTGCTGTTGCTGGCTCTCATTCAAGTCAGGATCACATTTATCTGAGCAATATACACCTAATAAATCTTCCCCAACTCAGTTTGTTCTTACTGGCATGACAGCAAGCTTCCCCCTCCACTTCTCTTGTCTTTCCTCAGACATCATTATGGGTGTTGACACTCTAGCAAGTTACTTAAGGTGCTCTTAAATAACAGTCTGCATGTACACATCTCCCAGTAAATGGCAAGGTAATTGCTGCTGTAAGCTGGGTTTCAGTTACAATAAGCAAGAGCATGGGTATGGACAATGAAAGAAGCAGCCACACTAGCAATCTGCAAGAGGATTTTTATTAGATGTAAATAAAAATTATTTCATACAGTACTTTCCACAGTACTTCTCAAACACTTTGCAAAAAAAAAAAAAAGCATGTACTATTCTCCCTAATTTATCTAAGGAAAAATGAAATATGAAAAGGGGAATAGATGGACCAAGGCTGTCTGATAAGTTTAAACTAGATTGCAGACAGGTATTTTGGGTCTCAGTCTACTGTGCTGTGAAGAACAGGACCAAGGATTAAGAATCTGTTATGACTTACACCAGACCTCGCTTTGCTCACTGGCCTTATTAACATGTGTTTTCCTTCTTCCCTGTCTCTGTAGCTTCACATAAAACTAACAATAGCTACTCTCCATGCTGTAGTACCAAGCTAGTACCTCCCCTGGTGAATGCTGATGTGAAATTAACCATCACCATGTATGTGCTCCAGTTGCCATAGTTATCATGCTTTACTGAGTAGTCATGGGTTCAAAATTATTTCCTGAGTCCTGGAGATTTCCCCAAGGCTAAAACAGCAACAGTCTCTCACATAATGGGTCAACTGGTCCAGGTGGGTGCATGTGCTTATTTCCTCCAGAGGAAATAAGTGTAATGAATATAGAGTTCATTTAGGTAAAAAGCCTTGGATCTCACAAGATGGAAGATGGAATTTAGAAAAAATTTGCTTTTGAAAATAACTTTTCCAATGTTCATATTTTTTTACTCAATATAATTTAAAATATCCCAAAGAAAAAAAAAATTTTAAAAAAAAGCCCTCCCCAAAACCTTGATTTCTTTTCCCTTTACTGCTTTTAACTCCACATGGAAACTACAGTCCCAGCGTCTCATGCTGAAAAGTCCAGTATCTCATGTGTAATATAACAACACAGCTGCTCCATAAACCAATTTTTAACCACTGCTTTGACATGTTTAAGGCATCAGTCTTTCAGTTTTCATCTACTCTAGTGGCCAATTTACATCTTACATCTTGTTTAAGGAAAGGTTACTGTTGTCTCTGTAAAAGCTGACCTTTTTTCTTCATCAGACTGGAGGTCATGCATGAAAAGACAATGAGGTTTAAAGAAATGCATCTTAACACTGGAATGCCTTGGAAACTGATGGTTTTAAATGTGGAAAGTAAAATGTACTTGCTTTAAAAATGAAGAGTGAAGAGCAGGTTGATTCAGTAATGGTATAGCTACTGTCACAAGAACACAGAGTGAAAACAAGAACACTGTTCTGAAAAAAAATTAATTTCCCAGGCAGCACAAAGTTGAACTTTCTTCCATGCCATCATTTACACCATCATCAAGTTGCTCATCTTTTGATCATTTTGTAATATGTATTTTGAGTGAGAGCATCCTGTCTTCTTCTCACATTTGATTGCACACCGTGATTTGTAAGCACAGAGGATGAGAACTTGGGTGAGGCTCAGGCACCAATGTGTCTTTTAAATGACCCAAAAAGAAAGGAGAGAGCATGGAGATGACTTCTGGTGCCATGGAGATCTGCTGCCACATAGCCACCAAGGCAATTACCATCACTATACCTAGGGATGGTGCTTTGACAATCTTCATTACAGCTTTCTCTAATGCAGGGTAATAGTCAGTCTCCTTTAACTTGCATATCCATTATATCTCACTTATACAACCATTTTTACAACACACATGCAGAGGTTTTAATCCTAACAATTTTGGGTTCAGACTCCTTTTTGTGAAGCAGTGATCAAGTATGGATGCCATCTTTATCAGCACAGTTATCCTGATTTTTCTAAATGTAAGGAGTAAGAACTTCTATGTGTCACAAGCCATACACTTATGTTAGATCATCTCTGAGCTCTCACCACAGGTTGGAAATTCTAGCTATGCTTCTCTAAGCACTTCTTCTAGATAAGGTTTAGTTTACCTACTTTCCTGAACATTAAATTCAGTTGGTTATTTTTGCAAAGGTGAATCACCTTTTTTAAAGTGAAAATACAGCTTTTAATTGAAGGGAAGGCTGACCCATTAACAGTAGAAAATTCTGCAGTCTTTAAAAATAAACCTTCACCTGTGACAGCATCTTAACTACAATATAGGAAAGATACCCTACATCTGCACCAATTTCTATAAACCAATGCTATTTCATGTAAACTAAAGAGCTTATCCTCTCTGCTTAAAATGTAATGAAAATACTGATTTTTCTCTCCTATTTTATTTTCCCTAATTATATTTTATCAAATTGTATCTTTGTCAATTTAATTTTATTTTTGTTTTTTATTCTGTTGTGCCTTTCTAGAATAGAGTCTTTCTTAAATAGTTATTTTTATTTTATAATTATTTTATAAATAATTTATAAATATTATAAATATTTTATATTATACAGTTATTTGGTTATTTTATTTCCATTCTGAACTGTTGAACTCACAGTTTGATGTTTGATGGTATCCAAAAATAGGCAAAAGTGCAGAGGTCTTACCCCTTGTTTTAAAATAGCTGCTTATATGGACCACAAAGAATAGAGCAAGGTTAATTTTCTTTATTGTTTTTACTGTTTAAAAACTGAATGTTGCCTGGGATCAGCTACAAGAGTCTAATATACATGACGAGCTGGTAACAGTTCTGATAGTGTTCATTTTTAGAGGAAGATTTCTAGAGCAGAGAGCCCATAAATTACACTCTGCAGAGAAGCATCTCTGTTTGTGCAATATAGTGCATTTACTATATATTTTGTTAAAAAAGTATGTTGGATAGATGCTTTCATTTTGTGATGAGTAGGTGAAACCATGTCTTTTCTTCTCTGGAAGCAAGGCACTGTTAGTATCACTTATCTCTGCAAAGTGATAGTGTAAACACTCTTTGTCAAGAGGCCTGAACAATTACAGACTTCTTTAAGTAATTACTTTCAGTAAAGACAAGTGCTAGAAAATTCAGACTTAATTATTTCACTAAGAATGGTTGGAACATGAAAGTCCTTTGGACTGTGGAAATACTATATACAAATATACCCCAGTCAAAAAGGAATCCAAGACCAGAACCAGAGGCCTGGAAACTCAGTTTGAAATTGCTCCATAATCTATCATGCTGTTGCTAAGAGGATATTAATACAGCATTTAGAATTGCAGTCATGTGTCTCACAATCCTGTGTTTGTACCAGCAGGTCAGTTGACTAATTGTGAATTGGAACTTCTTTGTGTACTGCACTATGTAGAAGAAAAAGGATGACAGGGGTACAGTTAACCATTAAGGCATTTGGGCCTGGGAGGGAAAGCAGAGGACAATCACGTCCTTATTATTAGATGCCTTCCTGCAAATCACTCCCTTATGCAGTTACAACAGAAGGAGAATTCACCTTTTAAACTGAGTAATTGTGCCTGTCGGGCAACCCTTTACAATTACTTTACCATCCAGCAAGAGCTCATTGATTTCATTAAGGATAACAGAACTCAACAGAAACAATCCTCTTAGGCAGGCTACTCCCAAAATCCTGTGTCTCTGTCAGGCAGCTGCCTGCTCTTTGAATAGCCAGAGAGATAAAGAAATAAAAATATTAAAGGCCAAAGCTCTCCTGATTTCACAACACTCTTTAAAGCCGGATGAGTGATTAGGGTGGTTGTAGCCTGTTAAACACCCATGCCCCAGGTGGAATGCTCCTCTGAGCACGTTTTACAGCAAATGTGAGACCGGTGCCTTGCCTCAGCTCCAAAAATACGCCTGCTCAAGCAGCCCTATAGAATTCCAAGTTAAAATGCAAGCCCGAGTGACTGTGTGCCTTCAGCGGTTGATAACTACAATCAAAGCCTTTCTCTTTTAGATTACAAGCAATAATCTAATCCAGGTCAATGATAATCCTCCAGCATTTATTTAGCAATGATCCCAACAGACAGACTGCTCCATCACAAAAGTCACTGTTTCTGACATGGCTGCAGAGACTGAATGAGGATGAACATTCCTCCTTTACTGTGGAAGCTAATTAGATTTGCAAGTAGAACAGGAGTGCTGAACTAAAGCACAAGCATAGTGTTTCATTGTCAGCATCCTCGTTAAATAGCATTCATTTGCTATTTAACAAAGTGGTAGAGGGAAGAATGATAACCCTTGATTTAATTACTGAGAGTTTCCCATCTTCTGTGCCTGCGACACATTTGTTAAGTGTTCACCAATCTTATCACTCACCCGTCTCAGAATCCTCAAATGAAACTGATTTCAGATTCTTGATTTGCAGCTGTCACACAAACCTCTCAATTTGGATTGTACTCCCCTACTGTACAGGTCTCCTCTCATTTTTAGTTTTTTTGAGTTCCCTTTCACAATACCAAGTTCTCCCAACCTTTCCCATTTTTTCTGTGAAGTCCATTCTCTCCTCCTTCAAAAGCTTCCTGTGGGTCCTATACAAAAGCTTCCTATACAAACTGAAGGCTTGGTCCAGGAAGCAGCTTAGGCAGTCTGTGTTTACAGGAACAAACCCTGATTTTTACAGAGGGTATTAACTTGACACTTGGTGGTCTCTAGGTTCCAGCATTATTATTGTTGTGATAGAAAAGCCTTCGGGCCAGCATGTTTCCCTACATGTTCTGGGTAATTTTTTTTTTCCTTCCCCCTCCCTTGCTTTTGAGGATACTTACTGGAGAAATTTCTTCTTCTTTTTCTTTTCTTTTTTTTTTCTTTTTTTTTTCCAACAGCTGGGGCATAGCATATGTCGGTCTTCCCCATGCTAGAGCTTGGAATTGACATTTTATATGCCTGACCTATCTAATAAACATCTATCCTGACTTTACAATAAACATTCAAAAATGGAGGTAAATGTGGCTATGCCAAAAAAGTTCATGAGCCAGGTTAGATACAAAGAAATAATTGATTAAGCAGGTAACATTTGTAAAGTTAAGCTCAAAGATATAGTGCATTTCCATCCTCTTCTGGGTTATTAAAGCAAATTAATGACTTAGAGCTGTGTAGGGGTTTCCAGAAACAACACTACAATGGCCAACTGGCCACAGTTTGCAGCCTCTAGAAGGGGCTATGTTTATTCTTCAGGAATGTTTATTCTTCAGGAAATTGCCAGCTCAAGCATCTCATTATGTATACTTTGTATCTGTATTCATAGTGCAGAATGACAACTGAACGTTAGAATAACACCAGTGAGTATAAAATATGATGTTGGCTTGGAAGAAAATGAACCCATCATAATCTTTGACGGGGTCCAGATATTTTCAGATTTTCACAATACTTTTTCCATGCTTATGGTTTGGCAGATGCTCAAAAGTACCTGTTTTGTGCCATTTCACAGTCCTGAACGTGTCAACCAAGCAACAAGCATCCAAAAAAAATTCGCGAAATTTAAAGGGGAATAAGTGATGTAGGTAGCAACTCCCAGACACAGAGCTATGATGCCAGGCTTTGCTTCAATACCTCCAAGACTTGCCTATCACTGTGCTGTGGTCCCCACAGGAAAAAATGCTTGTTTTCCATCCAGGTTCAGACTGAGACTTTGACGGTACTGAAGAATTCTAAAATTTCACAGCACTCTTCAGGCACGCTGTGTGGAGAGGGAGGGACTGGCATCCCCTGGCCACCCCTGCATGGCTTGTTCGTGGCTGAAGGCTCAGCATCCCCCATGCCTTGGGCTGCTCAGGCTGTTCCAAACCTCTCCAATTTACAACACCAAGGAGCCACGATGACTTTTCAGTCTCATCTCTTCTCTGTTTCCCGGAAAAAAGTATTGAGAGCTGCGCTTTTGATAAACCGGCTGACAGCCACTGAAAACCGAAGGAACAAAAGGCACAGATGCCTTTAGGTCTTCTTTGACCGCATTACCTTTGGTTTGCGTAATTCCCCCGGACTGCCCAGACGTGCAGTAGAGAGGGGTGGGTATGTGTGCGTGTGCACGTTCGTGTGCGTTGTGTGCGTGTCCACGGGTGTGTGAGTGGGTGTGTGCACGAGTGTGTGAATGAGCGTGTGGTTGGGTGTGCGCGGTGTGTCCCCCCGTGTCCCCGCTCTCTCTCGCGGCGGGGGCCGTGCCCAGGCAGGGGGGCCGTTCCCAGGCAGGGGGCTGTGCCCAGGCAGGGGGGCCGTTCCCGGGCAGGGGGCCGTGCCCGGGCAGGGGGCTGTGCCCGTGCAGGGGGCCGCGCCCAGGCAGGGTGCCCGCGCCCGGGGGTCTCTGCGGGCGCGGCGCGGGCCGGGGGCGGGGCGGCCCCGGGGGCGGGGGCCGTGAGGGGCCGGGCGGGCGCTGCGCCGCTCGGCTGCCGGTGTCACTTGCGAGCCGCCGCCGCCGCGCAGGCAGGCGGGCAGGCAAGCAGGGACGCAGCCAGCCGGCCCCGCAGGCAGCCCCGCGGAGCCACCGCGGCCGGCGGAGACCATGATCCTCACACGTAAGCTCGGGGATCCCCGCCCGGCCCGTTCTGGGGGTGGCGGCTGCGCGCCGGGAAGCGCGGGCTCCGCACATCGGTGGGGGCAGCGCGTGGGGCAGAGGGGTCGGGATCCGCTCGGTTATCCCGCAGCTCCCGGGAAGGGGCACTGGCAGGGGCGGCTGTCCCGTCCCGCGGTGTGCTGCGTCCCCAGCCGCGATCCCGGCCCCGCCGCCCGCCCGTGTGCGCGGTGGGAAGCGCCGTCGGGGCGGCAGCCCCAGGTGAGACGGGAGCGCTGCGGAGCCGGGATCGCCACTGTGTCAGCCTGGGATCGCCGCTGTGTCAGCCTGGGATCGCCGCTGTGTCAGCCCGGGATCGCAGCTGCGTCTGGGAAGCGCGGCCGAAAGGGTTAACATGCGGGAGTACCGCGGGCGCGGAGCGCCGCTCGGGGATGCAGCCGCTCGCTGAAGATCACCGTGGCGCATCCTTCTCTCTTTTTTGGTGTTTTTTTTTTTTAATGGTTTTGTTTGTTGGGTGGTTTTTTCGGTTTTTTGGGTTTTTTGTTTTTTTGGGGTTTTTTTTGTTTTGTTTTGTGGGGGTTTTTTTAAGTTTTTTTGTTTTGTTTTGTTTTGTTGTTTTGGTTTTTTGTTTTTTTGGGTTTTTTTTTGTTTTGTTTGGTTGGGGTTTTTTTGTTTGTTTTTTTTTCCCCCTTAATTTTCCACCCTATTTTGGGTGGTTGGTTTTTTTGTTGATTTTTTTGGGTTTTTTTGGGTTTTTTTCCTTTTCTTTTCTGAGAGCCCTTGCGAGACGGGAACCGTCGAGTTCCTTTTGAAGTTTTCCGTAATTAGCCCGATGGCCTCCAGGAGCCCGGTGGCTCCCCCCGTGCGGCGGTGGCCAGCCCTGATGTCACCCCCGGCAGCTTTGATCCCGGTGGAGGAGCAGCACCTCCTGCCAGACGGGCTCACCCCTACCCCCCTCTTCCTTTTTCCCTTCCTGAGGAAAACAGAAAGCCGATGCCGTTTTCCAGTCGGTCAGTTTTACGTCCCGTGTCACCCTCCCTTTCTTTGCAAACCACTGCCATGACTTAGTTCCACCAAAACTGTGAAGTTGTCGAGCGATGTGTTGCCACGTACCTAATGAGCTCTGTTGCCAGTCAAGGCGCTTACTTTTGCTACAACAGATTTCTTTCGGGTTTTTTGTCCCCTCATATTCTCTTCGGGAAAATTTGAAGAAATAACTACGTTTAAACAATGTATTTGACTAAGTCAGAAGGTTTTGCCTGATGTGTCACAGTACTTAACACACCTGATTTGTAAGACTGAAGAATGCAATTTTATCTTATACACATCCTATAGATGTTCTTAATTTTTTTACAGGAGTAAGTGTGATCTGTTTGAATTGCCCTGCCCAGATCAAGAAAATCCGAACAGCAGTTTAGTAACAATTCTCTGAGTCAGGTTATGCTTTAAGGCTATTTTGTAGTGAATTTAGGGAAGATAATAGGCAGATTTCTTATGAGCCTCTGAGGATGAATCTGTCAACAGCTCAGTGCCAGACTGATTCAGCATCTGTCTGGCAAACAGGCCACTGCGGGCTGACAGCACATGGAGTTGGTATTAGGTGTGTCTGTTGATTCCACAGCTGTAGCTTGCTATCATGTATCTATCAGGTATTATTACTCCTGTCCTCTAGGCATCCTGCTCTGCATCTCCAGAAGAGGCAACAAAAACAAAAAGGCTGGGATGGCCAGTAAGTGGGATGGATGTCTCTCAAATCAATGGGTTTGGGTTACTACTTCAGTTTGCTGATGGGGTCATAATTAAGACTGAGATTCTTTGGTTATAGAATACAGTATATGCAAGAGAAGATGTGGGTATTGTTTTGACAAGATTCCTTTCACCTACAAGTTCACAGAAATCAGAGTATTTGGAGCTTCCTTTTGTGGCCTCTAGGACTTCTTGATCCCATCTTCTTTTGAAATAACTTGGGTTTTTAATTGATACTTTTTAATCAAAGGAAGTGCTGATACATTGTTTTAAACATGAGAATGCCTAAACTTCCTACGAGTCATAAAATGTTATTTCTAAGTGGTTGGTAGCTAACAGCAAGAACGTATCTGGTGGTTTCATTTGGTTTTATTTCTCAGTAGTATATATTCAGTCTAGGATTTTTAATTCTTGAGTCAGTGTCTTCCCGGCTACTTCTGCAGCTGCCCTTGCTGGGCCAGAGAGGAAGACTGATGGTACTCATGGAAATTCACAAGTGCCCAGTGTATTTTGCCTCTGGTAGGGGGTGAAAAAAAGGTACTGTAGTTATACACATACACTAATCTTGAATGTTTATATTAAGATTCCTAGAAAAAGGAGATGAGGTGGCTTGGTTTTACTTTTCTGGTCCTTCTGATTCATTACATTCTAGGCTGTGGTTTGTTTGAGGCATGCGAATTTATGAGTTCCGCAAATATTTAGAGATGCAGTTTGCACTATAAAATCGGGGTTTTTTTCTAGGCAGGATACCACACTATGTTATGTTTGTGCTTCTTGAGAGATTCAGACTTCTCTTCCCAATTCTCCTCTGATGGGAGTTGTGCTACTGGCTTGAGCATAAACACAATGCACCCTCGGCTGGTTAAAAGGAGACAGAGGAAGAGAACTCATGTGCTTAACAGGATGGTCCTGTACTGTAAACAAGCACTTTTCATGCTTAACTATCCTTCCTAGCGACAGGAAGAAGGAAATGAGGCTATGCAAAAGGACCCTAACACATTTTAGACAATGCCAGACCCACCCTAGCATTCATACAGTATGGCCAGAAGACTTGGGGAAATAAAAATAACTTCAGATGTTTCCCCTTCCTTCTTGTGCATGTTATAGAAATACAGCAATCAGATCATACGCAGTTCACAGACATTTTACTGGTTTAACCTCCACTAAATAAAGAAATGATGCCCTGTATAATTTATACGTATTCTTTGGATATCATATTATTCTGGTTAAAGTTTGAATCTCAGTGTTTCAAGGTGAATTACAAAATTCTGTATTCTCTACAGTAATGTAGTGAGTGTAGATATACAGTAATTTTGATAATTTCAGCAATTTCAGGCATATTTCTTGCTTGAACCCAAGCAATCAGTAATTCTGCATGGTATCAGGATTGTCTTGCATGTTTTTTGATTTCCAAAGTTTCTTGCCAAGTTTTTCCTTCTTTTTCATTTTTCTCATCTACTTTTCCTCCTCCTGTTTGAAGGAAAAAACAAATTCTGTCTTCAATGATGAGTGATTCTCATGAAAGAGGTACAGGATTGGGCTGTGATTGGAACTTTCTGGTTCTTCTTACACTTACTCTGCCATTCTTGCTGACAGTGCTACCCTATTCCCACTCAGCTTATCTTTGAAATCTGTAGATCTATCAGTACAGTATACCATTGCAGAACTGGCAGAACCAAAAGAGGGCTGAGAATTACTTAGCCAGCTAGCTGTAATTCACTGAGTTTCATTATCTGAAAGTTACACGTAATACCGCAGACCATTTGGAACTACTCTGATGCATTTAGAAGAACATGACAAGCATTTTTATTTCTAAGGATGAATATTCTTTCAAATATTGTCTGGTATTTGTTTCTCTTGGGATGAACTATAGTAGGTGAGACAGGATAAGGAAAAAAATTTATCTGGCCTCTCTCCTAATAAAGACACAATAGGATGGCTCAGTTCTTGTGGGGCATTTTTTTAAAGTCTAAAAGGGTGCAGAGTTCTGTAGACTTTGGTTTAAATATATGTATTTTACAGTTGTCTAAATCTTTCTATTCAGATGCAGTAGTCTGTACTAAGAATGATTCCCAAGGAGATGCATGAAAGACATTTGCTGAAGCCAGTGGTGGATGCAGTTTGACCTTCCCAGATCTGTTCTTATAATGTACTGTTTCAGGATTAACAAAAATACATGCCCTTCCCCCCACTCCCCACGCATTTTTGCGTTTTGGGGATGTTCTCTCTGTGACCGTGTGGACCTATAGAATTGGATGGTCCGCTGACCACCCTTCCCTCTGTTCTCCATGAGTTCTAAGAACAGATTTCCCGTGCACATAAGATACAAGAAATTTTCCAGTGTAAAACTTCATGATCTGTTTTAACTTTCCTTCTTCTCCCATCCATACAAAATGTGACCATTAGATCTTGTACTGAGAGAAGCATTTTCAAGTATTAGTATCACAGACAATACTGTAACTGTCTCTAATATCTGAAAAGAGGATGTTCATGGTAATATTTGCTTTGGAAAAATCCATGTTTGCATCTTTAATTCTGCATCATGGAAGAAGGCATTTGTGATGCAATTAGCTTTATGCTGGGCTGTTCACTGTCACTGGTATTTTGTATCTAGTGTTGTATCATCCACAAGGATGTAGTTTGGGACTGGATCATCAATGAGGTTGGCTGTAAATGGTTATGATGTAAAGGTAGTCATTCTGCCATACAGTTCTTCCTACATGTGTTTTGAGGCTGAGGCTTAACAAGCTCAAAGAAGTAACTCTCTAGAAAATCTATTTTCTTTTGTATGAACCATTGTGCTAGTTCAGATCAGTTTGTACAGCATTGTTATTTCCTATATCTGAACACATTTTGCCCACACTTTGTGCCTTTTTTAGATGAAGTATCTGTTGTGCTGGGCCCACTCTGGAGCTGAATGAGCCTTTGAGCTGAGCTTTGCTCACTGTGTGTGAGCATGCATACCATGAGACACAGGGGACAATTGGAGGATGCTCATGCTGGGCTTGAGAGTAGCAATGGTTAATGATTGCCCTTCAATATGTTCTCAAAGGTCATGCTAACCAAGTAATTTCTGGGAGAAGAGAAGGTTAAAGTCATCTTCTATTTCCCACTCTTTGGAGAAGGGTTTGTTTCTCACTCTGGAATCTGTCAACATGACCTCCATCAGAGGATTTGACTAACTGCTTTCTCTGCCCCAAATAATCCTCCTCCAAGACCACCCTGTGTTAAGCAGGCCAGATAAATAACCCACGTGCCCAATTATTTCTTGAGGGTTTTTTAAGTCTCTTGACATCTTGTTCCTCTTCATCTGTGAACCTTCTTGAAAACAAGATGGGAGAAGACCATCTTTAATCAAAAAAGAGTTGTTATTTGACAGGAAAACTGCCACACCATGTCATAGTTTTCTGATCAAACAAAGTTAGTTTTTATCCTCAGATGACATAGTTTTTAAATTTCTTTCCTAATTCTCCTGTATATGTTCAAAATGAAGGGGAAAAAATCCAAACCAAAACAAAACAAAAAACCAAAACCCAAAACATCAACTAAACAAAACAAAAACCTATTTAGGAATAAATTATTAACTTGCCATGCAAACCAGCAATTGTGATGATTCTTTTGTGTCCTACAACATGCTTTCCCAAAGTCTTCAACAAGTTAGGAAGTAATGCAGCTAACTTTGGGCAGCAGAAGCATATTTAATGGTGTGAGTATTTGCAGTCTGTTACAGAGTGTGTAGGGAAAGGACTTGACAGACACATGGGGACTATCCTTCATTTCAGTAGCCCTTTAGTAGATCCCAAAACTGTGTTGATTTGGTGTTTGTTGGAGTCAATCAGTTGTGCTTGGTCCTCTTGACAGAGGGAAGAACATCTTGCCAGCCAGGGCGTGCTCTAGAGGTAGTGGTTGTGCCCTCTCTGACCTTCTGGCATCAGGCACTGTCCTTCCTTGTGCTCTGATGTAAACCTGGGTTTCTCCCCATGCTAAAAGTAGTGAAACTGACCCCATTTATTCCTGCAAAAGTTTTGTTGGGTTTTAGAGACCTATGGATCCACACTGGAAAAGTCCTAGTTAAGTCCTCTGAAATTTATGGAGTCTCCCATTGATTTTAACAAGTGTTGGCTCAATCTCTAAACGTTTGAAATATTTTTTTAAAATTTTGTTTCTCTTTTTATGTTTTGAGCTGAAAAAGTTCTGAAGTGATTTTTATATGCTATTAAATTTTGGTCCACAAAAGCAGTTTTGTGCTTGCTGTGCTAGCAAGAGTATTAGCGAGGAATTAAAAGTACTCTATTCTGTAATATCATATGGTTGGGAAAGAGGGAAAGTACATACAGCCAATATATTCCTCTGTACATATTTTGGAAACCAGTCACATTTACATTTTTTATTTTTATTTTTATTTTTATTTTTATTTTTATTTAGCTTTCATCAATAAGGAAATAAACAGACCTGAATCCTATCAGTGGAAGTAAGCAATTTGCTTTTTTCAAAAGTTCTGCTGACCAAAAAAAAAAGGGTGTTCAAGCTTCCTGCTTTTTTTTTTTCAGAGAAAACATCAATATATGATCTTAAACATCTGTTTCCTTACTTCTTCATCTGTTCCCACACAAATTCCAAACATACTCTGTTTCTTCTCCCAGTGTCCTGTGGTTTATACATAACATCAACTGCATAGTTACTGTCTTGCTTCAAGGCTCTGTAACTTGAAAAAGCCAGCCAGTCCCCATGTTTAACCCAAAGCCAGCAGGAGACAACACAAAGAGAGTATTTTTTTTAGTCGTCATCATATAGTTGTGGAATATCTGAGTAACACTCATCACTGTTTCTAAGGGTTTTATGACTAGAAAGCGGTATATGTATTTGGTATCATGTATGGTTTCCCTCAGGAATTTGTGAGTTCCCCTCTCCTCATCCCTCTGAAAGTTTTAATAAGAGGTATTTTCCTACAATTGCACATGCATTAATTAAATTGACTGGCTTAGATTGATTGCTGAGGCAGGCAGCAGTAAGTGGAGGTCACAGCGTGTCTCGTTTGACTGTAGAAGGTAAATTGAAGCACAGTGAAATACAGGAGCACATCAAAAAAAGCAGCTGCAATTGCAAAATTGTACTTTGAAGGTGAAAGGAGAAAAGTTACTCTCTTGGGAAGGTTGTTAGCTTTCACTTCAAAACGTGCAAGCTCATAATCAGTTCAAAAGCTGTGTTTTGTGTTCTCTTGATCTCACTGGTTCTTCTAGAAATGCATCCTTCGTGGACTGAATGTGTCAGACTTTATTCTAGAACAGTTGTATAAGATTAGATTGTTCTCTTAGAAGTAGAAGAAATTCCAAATGTGTTAGAAATTTGGCAAGAGCTTTTAATGAGATTTTCAGAATGCTGTAGTTTTTAGGCGTTGAACATTTATTGACAAACTTCCCAAGTTTGTGTTTGAGAGCATTATCCTTGTAAATGCTGTTCTTCACTAATTATATTTTTGCTTTCTTTAATCCTTGCTATGTGCTGCTTTCTTGAAAGGTGTGGAGCACTAAGTTAATGATACTGCCTAAGGAATATTTAACAATATGAGTTTGATGAAAAACAGACTTATGAGAAGGAATTTAATTATTTTCAAGGAACAGTCGCATATCTTCAAAGTGAAAACTATCTGAGGCCATGGACACATAACAGGCTTACTCTTAGGAAGTCAGTCACACTGTCCCAACTTTAAAGGGCTGCAGGTGTATGACATTACACAGAACTGATTTATCATTTTTAATGCCTGCTCATTTGTAGACAGCTGCCACAGTGCAGTTATTTCCCCAGTTTGTCTCAGATTTCACATCTGTGTTCATGTGTCTACAGACTGAGTGGTTGGATAGTGTGATCAAGTCTAATGTTGGGACCACAATGCACATGTCAGGGATGCAAGTCAAGCACTAGGAAAAAATGATTGCTTGTTCTTGGGCAGTGGAATTCTATCCAAAGAAGAGTATTTCTCACATATACCACAGCTGGTGTTAAAAATAAAAATGATCCTGAATGGTCTCACGTTTCTTAATAGCTCAGAAGAGTGTTTTTGAGTTGAACAAAAATTTTGCAATGCCCATTAGTTTCAGAGAGGCATGACATGTAGGGAGAGGTAATTTCTGATACAGACAGAAAAAGAGCGTGCCAGCTGTTTGCAGCCATTAAAATGGACCATCAGTCCTGGATGAGGAAGAATCCTTTGTGCTCTGTGTGCTCCATGTGCTCCTTTGCACCTTAGTAAATATGCAGATAGTTTATGGATTTTTAGATATTAAAGTAAGGAGATAGTGTGTTCATCTCCAGTTTTCATGAAAATGTGGAATAATTTTCTGCACTGTATGGGAGAGAATCTCCCACAAACTAATTCAGGAAGATGATTTTGTATTCAATTTCTACAAGTTTTTTGGTTTTTTTTTCTCTTCTGAAAGAAAAGTCAAATAATGTATTTAAGCTAGAATAACTTACTTAAAAATTGAGGCCAAAATGAAATTAAGAAGCTAAAAAAACTCCAGTTATGTGTGACATTGAAGTGAACCTTAAGAAGTGAAGCCCATTTTTTTCTGAAATTTGATTTTGACAGTGCTGATTTTACCAGTCCCACTACAGATTTTTACAAGCTGCTCTCTTAACGGAGCCAAAAGGTGAGATGAGTAGAACTGAGGTGTGGAGGTGCTAATATGATTGTAAAGGTGTCTGAGCTGAGGCAAGAGGAAGCCATCTGCTTGGAAAAACTGTTCATAAGATGTTTAGCACTTAGGCGAAAATTGAGTCAATGCATGACTGTACAAAGATACATCTGCTTTGCACCTTGTGCTGAAGACCCTGAAAGAGTTAGTGTTTAAACTACATGTTATTTCATGGAAGCAAAAACGAAGACTGAAAGTAAATGTTGTTGCTGTCTTAACTGGACTGCTATGATTATTTTTTTCTGAAAGAACTTTATTGCAGCATCACTGTGGTTTTTCTTTTCTGTGGGAGAAAAAGCATCATTAAACAAGTTCTCCCTTCTGCAACTGCAGTTTCAAACAAGGTGTTAATTGAGATATTTTTACTCTGAAGGTCTAAACTTGCAAACTTACAAGGCCAGGAACCAAGATTAACCAAAGTTTAACAAAAAAAAGGAAGTTAGACTTTCCCATTTTCATTTACTACTCTGGGGAAGAACTCAGTTCTCCCAATCCCTCTGCAAGAGGGTAAATAAGGACTAATGGTTCCCAACCATACACAAAAGGAACTCCTACCCTTGATTTGAGCATGGAGGACTGCTTTGTAAAACAGACTAACAAATAAAGCTGTTTCCAATAAAAATTTCCTGTTTCCTTTTTAACACATTTGCCTCTTGTTTGCTTACACGACACCGAGAATAAAGACTTCATTGTACTTCTTTTTGGGTTTTTGGGATTTGGGTGGGGGTTTTTTTAATTTGTTTTGTTTTACTTTCTAAGAGGCTTTTTGGGATTTTTGGTTTTGGGTTTTTGTTGTTGTTGGGGGGTTTTTTGGGTTGTTAGGTTTTTTTGTTTGTTTGTTTTTCGGGGGGTTTTTTTTGTTTGTTTATTTGTTTTGGGGTTTTTTTTGTATCGGGACATTTAGAAATAATAGCACAATTTCTTTCTTGCCAGCAGTTTTTCGTACAAGAACCTCCTGCTGCTGGGGGAGGGCACAGGATGCATGTCTGAAAAGCTGCACATACATTTCTTGCTTGGAATGTATACTGAATGGTAGTTTATTGTAAAGGTTTTAACTGGCAAGGATGTTTGATTTGGAAAGGAAATGGCACTGCAGGGATGGAGTGGGGAAGGAGGGAGTAAGACCAGTCCTTTGCAGCAGCTTATCAGCTGCCAGGGGTTCATCAGAAATTGCTTTGCAAATTGTGGCTGAAGTAGAACTTTCCTAAAATAGGTTGGAAAGCAGTGTAGAGTTCCTCTGCAAGTTTCCTCTCCTCCCTGTGGCTATCAGCTGGCCCCAGCCAAGCAAATGCTGTGCTTGACAGTGAGTTCCTAGCTCAGATAATCATCTGTAACCTAGATCCCCTGGGATACTGAACAAAAGCTATTGAATGCTCTGTCCCTTCTAAATGTTTATAGAAGTAGTTGGAAGTCTGATTTTGGAAGACCTGTTCTTTCTTTTGTCTCTATTTATCTTGATTGCCATTGGTCAGGATGACAAGGGCTTGCATATAAATATTCTCATGTTCACTTGGATATCAAACTGGCAGCTAGCAAACCAAGAGTCCCAGGGCTAATGCTGCTGAGCTGGAATTTGGAAATTGTGGGGAATGAGCTTCTACCTCTAGGGTAGTTTAAATGATTTGGCCAGAACCTCGGGTTTAACCAGCGTGTTTTGTTCTCAAACACAGATTCCAGTTAAGCTGCAGTAATGAACTTTTTACCTAGACAACCTCTCAGGTGTTTAAATTTCTATCTCTTATTGTGAGGAAGCTTGTTCAGTGTACCCAGCTTTCTGTGCAGCTTATTCAGTGTACCTTGGGCTGATTCTCCCTCTAACTGTATTTTGATCTGCCTGAATTTCACACACATACACAGTTTTGTTTGTACTCTGACTCATCGCCAGATTGAGATAGGGAAGATGGGTTAAAAAATTACCTTTCCCTTTGGTCACACCACACGGGAGTATAGTCTAGGTGGAATCCTGAGTTTGGCCAACTGGAGTTTAACAAAAGGAGCTACTCTTCTAGGTCCCACCTCCACTCTGTCACCGGTACCTGTCATGTCCCTCTCTTACCCATACTTTTCGTGGGTGGAGATGACATGGAGAGAGCCTGGCCTCAGAGCACTCCCTCCCCCTTGTTCAGGATAGTACTCCAAACCCTTCACCCTTTCAAGGGTTTGCAACAGGACTTGCAACCCTTTGTCCTTCCAGGACTTGCAACAGGACTTGCAACTTGCCCAATGAAAATGGGGCAAATATGGCTTTTAAACACTTAGCACTGTCTTGTACCCAACTCTAGGCATTTACATTGCTTAATCGATGGACAGGTGCACTTGTGTTTCATTGTTCTCTTCAGTTCTTGTGGACAGGAAAAACTCAGGTGTTTCATTGCCTAAACTTCTTGGGGAATTCGCAAAGGTATTTTGAAAGCAAATATGCTCTGAAAATTCCAAGGCACATGACAGCTGGGTGCCCATAAAATATAACTTTCACATAACTGGCATATACATTTGCAGAAAAGATACACAAAGCTTCTATAGAGGATGGTGAAAAAAGTCTAGTGAATGCATATTCATAATTTTCTAGCTCTTGAAATAATGTACAGGTCATACACCTGGGGTGCTCAGTAAAGGACCTGAGAACAAATATTTAAACACATTGAAGAGTTCCTGTAGTAGCAAGGAATCTGACACTTTTTTCAATTGCACTGCAAGCATCTCCTTGCATTTTTTGGCAAATGCTTATTATCTAGGATAATTTTTTTTTCCCTGATTTTAAATCAAGTAAAATTCTCATTCAATCCAGACACTTCTGCAGAATGTGACCTATAAGATACTGCATTTTATTTAAGTATTCTTAAAAATTAGTTGCAGATTTTTTGCTTTCCTACTTTAATTGCTTCTGAAATATTAATCTGTTGTCTTTTTTGTTCTTGCTTTAGCCATACAAGTTCCAGATACATCTTATATTTTTTTCTTCTTTATTAAATTTCCCACATATTTCCTCAGCATACTGAAACTGAAATACTACTTTAAGCAAAACTTTGTAATCGTTTGCAATTGGAATTGAAGAATGCCTTTTCTTAATCAGTAGCTAAGTCAATATGTCTGTACGTGCTTGTTCTCATGTGGTCCCATAACCCAAAGGTGAAGCAAACACAAGTTGCACAAATGCCTGCTTGTCTTGACTTCAACAGGAGTGGATTTTTAGGTGTTTATTTATCCGGAATGTTGTGTTTTGGCTCACCTTAACCCCTTGGTTTGGATATGCGTCTTAGCAAAGTAGTCTGGCAAAGCACAAATATTTTAACGCTATTGTAGCAATTTGGAAAATGAGAGGGGGTGTTTCCATCATTTTGGAGACGCTAGAATGTGCCTGTCATTTCATCCAATTTCGTGTACCTGTGTCTCACTGGGAATATTTCATAGTGTGGCAAAATCTTGTGATATTTTACTTACATTGTGTTTGGCTTTTCAATGCCCTGTATGCAGTAACCTGTATTTGGAGCAATTCTGAGCAGGCCCCTTTGTGCGTGATTTCTGCAGCAGGTAGCCACAGTGTCCTCTCCAAGTAGGCGGCAAAATAGTGTACTGATTTGTGCATAATGCAGCTTTTGTTTCCTGGTCTGTCAGGAACAGTAAATATAATCAAAGCCAGACAGACTAATAGTTTCTGATTTCTCATTGTTTGTTTGATCAGTTCTAAGCAAGGAGTTAAATTCCCAGTAGCACTTTATTGAGTTTTTTGAAGAACATAATTAGCCCAATCCATTTCTTCAACGCTTGGAGAATACCCTAAGTACCTTTTATATTTTCGTAGTTTGAGCTAATAGGATAGCATGTTCTTTATCTCTACTTGTATTAAGTAACAAATAGATGTATATGTGATTTATTCACAGACTAATATTCCTTTCTTTCAGTGTAATATATATGTGTGTGAATAATTTCATTCTGTGGCATGCTGTTTTGGGCAACGTGAGGGAAACCTTCCTGTAAAACACCAAGTAACTCATAAATACCTTGTAGACTTCCAATGAAACTAGGTTCTTGTTGGGTAGTAAATACGTGCTTGAATGAGCTGCAGTACAGCGTGTCAGTTGTTCTTGGGCTTGAGTCTGTCAGTACTATCTACAAGGTGTTAAAGTGCACAGTAATGCGAGCTCTGCAAGGAATTTCTGTCAAGACAAAGTAGTTGTGCCAAGAGGACCATAAGATTTGCTGAACAAACACTGCTCATGATTGCAGATTGTTTTTTCTAGTGTTAACAAATACTGTACAGGATAATCCTTAACTGCTGCAGTTTTCATTTGTGCCTGTTTCTCTTACTACTAAAATGAGGAGCTTTTGATAAATAGCAGCTCAGTGTTAGTGACTTTACAGAATCTAAGATGTTTGATAGTGAGAAGAAAAGTAAACGGGGATAAGCAAACACGTGTCTCAGTTCAAAGTTTCTGGAAACCTTTGTGCTAATTTTGCAGTGGGGATAGTAGAAGTGGTGGAGAAGAAGTTTTTTCTCTGAAGATTGCTAATCAGAAGGTGATTTGTTTCTGTCCTCTTTCAGAAATCGAGGCCAAGGAGGCTTGTGACTGGCTGCGGGCTGCTGGCTTCCCGCAGTATGCGCAGCTTTATGAAGGTAGGTACCTGGACTCAATCTTCCCCCAGCAACTTTTGGATAATGAGTTGCAGTATTCACCGATAAATGAGATTCAGGGCCACCACTGAAGTTCCAGTATATAAGATGACTTTTAGGGACTGGGCTGCTCTCTGCTACACACCACGCACAAAGATGTACCGGACCCGATGGGACTCTGAAGCATGCGAGAGTCTTGAATTTGTTTCAGGTTTCTGTTTTAGTCTGAATCTTCCAAACATCACTATAGAACAAATGTAAAGGTTAGTACTGTTGTACGTTCCCTCTGGTTAAAACAGAAAGGAACCTCATCAGCTACTGCTACAAGCCCAGTTTTGGAGAAATACAAAAGCAGTGTACAGTTCCACTACCCAGTGTTCTTCTAACAGGAGCAGTAGTAGGAAATTCTGCATATGCATGGGTATATCTGTATGCCTCATGGTTCCCAAGTCCTGTGTCTTTTTTCAGAATGATTTGGGTTGGAGTTAGACACAGGCTTACTATGAAGGGAAGATCATAAAAGCTGTCGTTGTGCAGATGCTCCTCAGAGGAGTGACTGCCTCCTGTAGTCACTTGTCCTTGATGAATTCATTTTGTGTGACTGCTTTTACAAGGTTTTGCTCAATTAAAACTGTTTTCTTCACTGCCTCTCCAGCCTACTAGAAACCTGTGGGCTTGGCATACAGCTCTTACACTCTGATGCAGGGTAGCATATAGAAGTCTGTTTTAAAGTGGGACATCCTTTTTATATATCTATATTATTGTTCATAATTTTCCCCCACACCACTTAAAATTACTTTCATTGTTGAAATTACTATGCACTTCTAACTGCCTGTTCATTTTTATGAAGAAAACTCCAGCAGCTGCTTGTAAGGAGTATAGAAAGTTCATTATTTACAGTGAATAACTGCTGAAAATTACAGCAAATGCTGAGCTGACCTTCTTGAAAAATGATCTTGTTTAGCTTTGATTTGCAGCTGCATTGGCAATATGAGATGATAATAGCACTTTCAAAAGCTGCACTTGGCAAAACTTTTCTTTGCCTGTTCAGAAATCAAATTTCCTTTTATTTTTACTTTTTTTCTTTCCTTCATTTTTTTTCTGTGCTAAAAGAGATGCCAAGATTTTCTTGGGGTATGGAGCTGGAGCTGTACTTTCAGTCTTTGTTACAACTGAGACAAAACTCTCAGCTGAATATGTGGGTTTGTGGATTTCTTATAATGCTGAGTCATAAATCCCCTAATAAATTACAGTAATTTCACGATTATAAGCCGCACCATTTTGACTAAAATTTTGCTCCAAACCCGGAAGTGCGGTTTACATTCAGGAGCGGCCAATATGTAAAAATTTTGGAAATTTCCCAACCCGGAAGTCCGAGCCAGCAGCAGCCCCAAGCCGAGCCGAGCCCAGCCCCGGGCGACGGGGCAGTGGCAGCACAGCAGCGTCCAGGCACACCCCTCTCCCTCTTCCCAGCGGCACTGGCCGGGCACGCTGCTCCCCTGCTTCCCGGCGGCAGTGGCAAGCGGGGCTGGGGTCACTCCCTGGCGGCTGCCCCAAGCAGGGCCAAGCCAGTAAACACCGTGATCACACAATTCTGTTACTAATTGGCAACTTTGTGAAAGTTGCACACGGATCCTCTCTGCAAACGAAGGAGCAGTTTATAATCTGGTGTGGCTTGTAATCGCAAAATTACTGTACTTGCATTCAGAAAATATGTCCTACCTGTGTTACCATTGCCCTACCTAGAGCTTCTAAATTTACATGAAGTTTCTATTGTAACAGCATGTCCTGTCTAACATCAAAAGGACAGAGGTGAGAGAGAAGTAGTGAGAGCAAGACCAGCCATACCTATTGAAAGGACAACTGTCCTTTCTGAAAAACACTATACCATTGTCCTTTGCAAGTCCCTCTGGCTGCAGCAACAGCAAAGATACAACAACAAATTAATCTAGCAATAGCATACATTAAACATTTTAAAAATGGCATTTTTCAGACTATCAACTTCTTTCAAGTCACCTCTGTCACTTAAGTTCTCGCGCGTTCTCTTGTAGACATTCTAAGATGTAACTTTTCCAGTGGAAAAAATTACATCAGCACTGCTGAAAAATACACGTTGAATGTGCTCACCCTCTTTACTTGCATTTTCTGCTTAAAAAAGTGAAGGGGAGACCTGTGAATCAATTAGGTATAATACAAGAGTTCCGAGCAGACACATATATGGAACAGTCCCATGCAGTGTACATTTAATATGGAATATTAATCAGTGAACCTTTGCCAGTTGCTTTGCTAAAAATGCAGTTTTCTGTAGAAAATACAGAATTTCTAGCATTTTGCAGAATATGTCGTAATTTGTATTCTTGAGGCAATTGTAGAAGCGGTGCATACCTTGTCCCTGCAAGTGTTCAAGGATAGGTCTTAGATAAACCTGGTCTAGTGGGAGGTATCCCTATCCATAGCAGGGGGCTTGGAACTAGACAAAATTTAAGGTCCTTCCAACCCAAACCATTTTATGATGCTATGAAAATGAGGGCATATAATTCATTAATTCATAGAATTCATAGAATTAGTTTTCTGTTAGTATAAAAAATAGCTTTCTAAAAATTAATATCAGTCTTAATTATTTTCCTAATTTCAGCTCTTTCTTCCTAGTCTATAGAAATTTTAAAAATCATAGAGAATTACTTGGATCAGGAAAATTGTGTGCAACTGCAGCAATCTGTTCACAGGTTGACCTTGTATTTCTGTGTGCCCTGAAGAACCAGCAGCTTTGGGTGGGAGTTTTAACTGTGCAAGGAATGCCAGATCAGGACCTGTATGACAGTCAGGAATCTGTGGAGTACAGTAAATAATGTATATATGTGTTTGCTGCTTCAGAGTTGTAGTAAATTTTCAGCTCTCTGCCAACATTGTTTCCTCCCCCTCAGTCTCCCAGTTGTTTACCTAAATAATCTCCTAAGGAAAGGAGGAGTATGGTCTCCAGCAGCTTGGCTTGCTTTTTTTTCAGGCCATATCTCATTAATGAAAGTGTCAAACTTTTAAATAGCTTAATTAACAGTTAAGGAGATTCAAGGCTTTTTTTTTTTTTTTCATTTTTTCGTAGAGTTTCGGCATTTATTGGCCTTTTTTCTTTCATGTGAGATAGTAGTACTTTGATAGAGATTGCATATCTATTTTAAATAAAGCTAGTCTGAATTAGCTTACACTTCTGATGTCTGATAGGGATTTGCCTTTTTCCATCTCCCATTGTTTCATCTCTGCTTTAATCATTTTTCCTCTATTCTGTGTGTGAATTTTCAGTTATCAAGGCTGCATGTAAAAAATCTATAGATGAAAAGGAAGCACTTCTGGCATTTGAGGTGATAGCATGTGTTTACCTAAGTACCAATCACTGGCACCTTGATGAGCTCAACTGTTGGTTGTTTGGAATAACACATCACTGGGAATAAACATCACTTTGATTCCATCTGTTTCTTTTCTTGCAGATCTCCTTTTTCCAATTGACATTGCTCTAGTCAAGCGAGAGCATGACTTTCTGGACAGAGATGCCATTGAGGCGTTATGCAGGTAGGTGAAAAAAAATCACACTGCATTTTGAAACAAAACCCTTCCTATGTAATAGAAAGTACCTGGGAAAAGCACAACAAAAAAGCCACACAAAAATCTGTGGTTTTCATTAAAATACTTTATTGGGCTAAGTAATGTTTGGGGATGTTATTTAAAAGAAAGTTGGGAGGAGAGTGGCAGGAATCTTTGTGAAAGGGATTTCATAAGCATATTTTTTATTATTCTTCTTTGTTTTCTTTCTTTCCTAATTCCCAAATTAGTTAGGCATGTGAAAGCAGAACTGTGCTGGCTAAAGCAATCTGCACGTACAACTGCAGCACCAATTCCCACACAGCACTTGGGTTTTGGAAGCAGTATCAGCAGAGCAATGCTAGTGCACTCCATCACTCTCCTTTCTTACCTTGGTGGACAGCTGTGTATACAAACAAAATGCTGTGTGTATAAACAAAGTGCTCTCTGTGCAAACCCTCATGCTGGCCTCAGTGCATTGCCCTGTGTAACGTGGATATGGCTGAAAGGGATAATGTAAAGGAATCTAATAGTTTAGCACTACTCCAAAGATAGATCTGTCCTCGGCCATATGCTCACATTAACTCATCTTTCTTGTTTATGGGCTCTTTCCACAAACCAGTTCAACTGGCTCCTCCCACAAAAAGGATCTTGATAGTCTTCTTCTGGCTTAGTAAATTAAATCAGTGGAAAACCATAATGAAGTTCACAGTAAGTGTGAAGAATGGGCAGGACCCCACAGCCAGATGCAGAAGCAGGAGAAGGGATAGGTAGAGAAAAGGGGAGCAAGACTTGCTGATGTGTGGCAGGATGTTTTTAACAGAACTACAGCTTCAGCATTACCAATTTGGTCATAAAAGCAATCACAATGGCCCCAATCTGACATCAGCATTAATCCATCCATCAGTTACCTCCTCTAGTGTGAGACTACAATCTTAAATGGCAAAAGAAAAAAAGCTTTAACTTCTCATATCTCCTCTTACCTAGAAATAAGTGCAGTTTTATAGCTCTGTCGTGCAGTATGGCAGCTTTCCAAACTGCCTGCAAAATGAATGCTTTTGGATACTGCATGCATGGTGTCGGCAACTCTAAATGTCAGTAATTCTAATGAATTACAAAACCCTTTTAAGAACAGCTTTAAGTTTATAGTGTTCTCATGCCATCACTGCCATACTTGGAAGGGAAAGAGAAGGACTGGAATTTAAAGTTCTTCAGAAATATTTGCAGGATTTTCAAACTAAGAAAACAGATTTGTTGTCCAGTCATTAGGAGGGGAAAATCTCATTAATGTTAAATTCATGCAAGATTTGCCTTACTCAAGTGTGGATCACCTATTCCATTGATATTTAAATATCATGCATTGGTCTACTTATTTGTGTGCTCTGGAACTTCTGAAGTCATTGAACAGAAAGTGCAGCAATGCAAATAAATGCTGATTCCCAGAAGCATGGTCTTCCCTCGCCAGAAAAACTAAATACAGTCAGGCCAACATATTTTGCTTTTAGTGATCTCTTCCAAGAATACCTTTTAACCTGGGATTAATTTATTCTCACTGATGAAAATAGCAATGTGTGCTCTGTATCTCTATGAGACAAATATTTTAATAGTTGAACTGTATCATTCTGAAGCCTGGTTTATACATCAGAGTTATCTTTTACAAAATAACTTTAAAACTCACACTGAAGTATCTCCAGAAACATTCAGATCCCACCTCAAAATGAAATTGAAGTAATTCAGTTTATCTCAGATGTCTGAATTTGGCCTTTTACCGTGTGTGTTAGACAAAAGCAGTACATTATCACATTTCCACCTCTAGATTTTTTTTTCCACACCTCCATGTTTAATTTTGCAAAGCTCATTAAAAACTGTGGAGAAGCACATCGTTTGGAATGCTGCCTTTCTGCCTGCAGCCTGGGTTTATTTTGACTCATGCCACGGTCAATGTGTAAACAGTAAAGGGGTTTACTCAGGAAAGGCTTTGAACAGTTTCACAACTCTAAGTCTATCACTGTTTCTTGACTGAAAATCAGAATACTTTATTTGCACTTTCAACACAGAGCAAAATGAACATTGTACACAGTCGTAATAAAATAATAAGAGATTTGTGCTGAGAGTCTGCTTTTCTGTGTAACAGCCAGTGTTTCCCAGAACTTGTAATTTCCATGTTCTGATAACTGTATGTGAAAGAATTGTATTAAAAACACTGTAGAAATCACAGTGACAGGGATTTCTTTTTTAAGTTTGAGGCATTTTAAATGAGAGCTTGCATCTGAACAATATTGTTATTATTTAATAACCTTATTAATGTAAGTAAGAAAATTAAGTTAACTCCCATTATGTCTTTTAAGGAAAATTTTCATGTGAAAAGTGGGTAGAGACTTGAACTACAAAGATAGCATATAGCACTCAGTAAGAGATGGTTAAGAAATGTCATTTAGTGATCTTATGGTGAAATGTAAGGTTAAAAATGTAAGAATGATGACTGCGTTTTAATTTTCTGGGATGTTTTCTTTAGTGACTGTGCAAACCAGTGCTGGCCTTGGTTTCATAAAACTTTATGTAGATTAATGACTGGGAATTTATCTCCAGAGGATAACTGGATGCATCATGTGCTGCTGAAACTAAGTACTGAAACATGCTTATCCTAGAGGTTGTTGCTAAGTACAAAATACATAGCAAGCCATGATGGAAATCCTTTTAAATCTCCTTATGCATGGCTAGGAATCTGCTACACTATATGTGCAAGAGGTTTCTTAAATCTTTTATCATCAGGACTTCTCATCCAAGAAATTGGTTGTAATGTACTCCTGTTTGTATCATTTGGTCTGTGGAGAGCTAACCTCTTTGCAGAAAAACATGCAGATGAACCCCAGGAGCCAAAGTAGAGGCTGTCCACTGAGACAAGAAGGCCCTTGTATGACAATTAGTTATAAGTACAAAGGACCTGGACTTTGCTCTGTAAGTGGAATTATGAAGTCCATCAAGAAAATACTTTAAACTTTTAAGCTGGGACACACAGTTACTCAAATTCAAAATTGTAATTTAAAATGCATAAATCTCCTATTCTGCATTGCTACTACTTTATTTGGGTGCATGGGGGCAGAACTGTTAATGAGAACAAAATTAATTACCGGGTGTTATACCCAACATAGTACCTATTTCGAAAAAGACTTCATGTCATAAACCCACATTTTAATTTAGAAGTTAGCTGTTCACACTGCAGTTTTTTGTGGTGAATGTTTTGTTCAGGCTGCATCCCTTAAACGAAATTCAGGCTAAACTAGCTTGGCCATTTCTGAGAAGACTAATAAAAATTTATTGCTTACTCATTTCTGAGAGGAACTCCAGTGCCTCATGTTTTGGGTGCAGTCTGTTCAGGCTGTGTAATGGCCACTCAGGGCTGATATGGGCTGACTTGGAGTCTAGGATGAGAGGCAGGTCCTTCTGCCTTGGTAGCCCTCGGGAGGAAGGGGTTTGCAGAGTGAAGGAGAAAAGGAGTGCCAAGGTAGGAGTCCATGGAGAGTGAGGAAAAGTGATGTTTTGGAAATAAGATGCTCCATGGGAGTAAAATAACCTCTGGATGTGAAGATGTTTAGAGAGTGTTGACCTAAAGGCATTTCTCTAGATGATGGGAAAGAACAGACAGTCATCTAGAGAGTGGCCAGGTTAGGAGGCATAGACAAAGTTGAGACAGAGTCTGCAGCAATCCTGCCTCATCCCTCAAGCTTCCCATCCTGTCTTCAGGAAGGTGTCACTGAGACAGGTTTGGGAAGAATGAGGCAGGTCTGCTGGCTTTCAGTAAAGAAATGATAAGTGAACTTATACCTGGGAGTGGAGTTAACAAAGGAGAAGATCCAGACCCAGAAGAGAAAATTGTGGTTTACTAACTAACATCAATTTGATGAGATGATCTGTAGAAAAAGAATATGTGCTTATAGGCTTTAAAAGTATTACAAAGCATATGTGAAGGTTATGTGACAATTGTATAGGTAAATCTCATCCTGACAAACCAAACTGACCA
The DNA here is from genome assembly GCA_013186435.1 of Turdus rufiventris. NCBI lineage: Eukaryota > Metazoa > Chordata > Aves > Passeriformes > Turdidae > Turdus > Turdus rufiventris. Next base: position 1,330,255 of record PYHW01010620.1, on the reverse strand, counting down.
AACTGTAAGCTTAGATTTTAAGACAATTTTGCATATTGTACTGTATTTTCAGTGGTGTGTAGTGCAAGGACCATGGCACTCCTGAATTTGAGCAGAAGTTGAAGCGGGATGTGTGATGCATGTAATGGAAGTTGCAGACCTGATACAATTGGTGCAGAGCATTTAGATTTTAAAAGGGAAACTGGGTTTGAGATGCATCTATGTCAAATATGTAACAAAGACTTTATTTGCCTCACTGCTATTGAATTTAACGTCACTCATTGGGGGCTATCTTATCTTGACTTTTTACTAATTTTTGTGATGTGTGTGCCAGAATATTTTTTTTCCTAAATACCTTCTGTAAAAATAAAGGTCTTTGCTTTACCCTTTTCCACCTATTTCAGCGGTTTTAGTTGAGTAGGAGAGAAGTCTGGGGATGTAATCTTTGTGAAGTCAGAGATTGTCTTTATTAGTGGTCAGACAGGCTGGAGCTAGATAAAGCCTGATCTGGGGATTGTGGTAACTTCTCTCTGCATAAGTCAAAGGTTGCAACACTGTGAAATTTGTAAATTATTACACAATATAGAACTGAAACCAGTTTAATATTTCCTGGTCTTGAGGTCCAGGACTTTGAGAGGAGAATGTGTTTATAGCAGAGCTTTCTGATGCTTGTGTGGCCTCTTGAAAAAAAACAAACAGTTTTGTGTGTATAATGTAGATGGGACATTCACCCTTCACCCGCACCATAAATTCAGTTCCTCTGAATTCACTGGACTTGTGCATGTACCCACCAGCTGCAGCCAGAAGGACTGAGCCTTTTGCCTTCTAAATTCAGAGCAAAAATGAAATCTGGATTAGAAAAGAGAGATCTGGATAACTTTTCTAACCTGCCACTGCCCTGCTATCTGACCCACGGCAATTCTTCCTGTTTCTCTTCTTCTCTCCTGTGTTGTGGCTGGGTCTAATTATAGATCAAACTGCTTTTTCTTTTTTACTTCATGACTTGCAGCAAAAACATCAGTAGTAGCTTTCCCATTTTCTTTGATGGCTTCAGGATCAAGCCCTGTGTAAATACCATCTGTAGCCAATCCTGTGCATAAAAGGCAAGGGAAAAGAGAAGAAACTAGTAATTCGCCCTGTGCACACATTTTCTACATTCAAGTACAAGTTTCATGAGTCTGAGAAAATTAATATGAAGCAATAGGGCATGTCAGCATTTCTTTTCTTTTTTAGTTTTTCAAAACTGCAGGTACAGGCTCTTCTTTTCACTTTGCTCAAATGATTTTTTATGTGAAAATTACATAACTTCCTTTGGAATGAATTAGGCTTTTTAAAGCTCAGCTTTGCCACTGTTGAATTTGGGCTGTGGTCCAGCTGAAGGAAAGGGGGTGGCCCTACTCCTCTGCCTCCTCCCTGCACACACAACTCTTCACACAGCTCAGGGTACTGACCCAGGGGAAATTAAACTCCAAGAAATATTGAAAGATTGGTTTTCAGCTCAGTTACTCTTCTCATCCAGCCCGCAGTGCAGTCTCACGAGCAGAAGTATTGACAGGACTAAACTATGACTTCCATGAAGCTGCTGCTTCAGTTTTTCTGCCTTCTGCATTGTGCCCAGCCTGTTTCTTCCTTTTGCTTTGCCATAGCACTAGCAGTTCTCTAACCACACTTTACCAGTACAGACTTTAGTTGAATGTGTCCTTGGAGCAATGCGTGTGAAGGCAAGGACATAGAGAAGGGCAGGAGACCATGGCAACCTGCACTTAGCTGAGCCTAACCTTCCTTGCAGCTGTCACAAATAGCACTGACTTTTGCTATGCTTTAAGTTGCCTGTGCTCAGCCCTGCACACTGAGTGACTGGGGAAAAGAGAAGAAAGATAATTTTTGATTGTTTTAGAGATACCTATCAGATGACCAGATTAGCTCACTGAGGAATAGAGGAATGCTCGTAGGTATTCATACAGTACTTCAAGGTATGTACCCAGACTGCTGTCACATTTCACAAATAAAGAGGCTGGTTAGCTATTGCTGCTGCAGCAATTTATTTTTGTTTAGAATTTAGTTCTTCAGAAAAATATTTTTATATATGGAAGAGACTTTCAGTTTAGGAAGCAGAAATTGGGTCTGTGTTCTGGTTGGGTTCTTTTTAAACTGATGAGTGGTCTTGTCCCAGGACTGTATTGGAAATAATCATTGTTCAAAAACAAAATAGGCATATAGTGAGTGGAAAATGAGTTTTCCTCTGGGAAGTTTCCGTTTATAAAGTACGATTTTAAAGCAGTATGTTTTTTTATATATAGTCACATGTCTAAAGTGTCAAATTGGAAGGCTTTTGTGTTATTTTTAGTCTGTCAAGGTTGAGTGTTTCAGGGTTTGGATGTCTGCTATTTAGAACAAAAGTAATTATTACAATTTGTAGGATGTGATGTACTTCTCAATTTAGTCCAAGTTTCCATTAACTTCTCTTTACTTTGGTTCAGGTAATTGTGACAAATAGTCGTCCATCGCTCCCTCTGAAGTTAGAGTACAGCCAAATGTAATGGGTTAATAGTTAAGTAAATTAAGGCTCTAATTGAAACTCTGCTTGTGGCTATTTGTATGCAGAGCAGTTTGGGGACAGCCTTCACAAAAGCTTTGAACTGGAATAGCCTATGTCAAAACACTGGAGTATTCTCTTAACACGGTTTCCTTTGCTCTTTGCAGGCGCTTAAATACTTTAAACAAATGTGCAGTGATGAAGCTAGAAATTAGTCCCCACAGGAAAAGGGTAAGTTCATTTAATTCTTCTGTTACAGCATTATGTGTTTATAAAACTGGAAAAAACCCATCTAGCAGATTGTTTAGCTTCAGTTTAAGATTACACCTGAGTAGAACCTGGCAAGGATGCAGTAAAAAAGTAAAAAATCTGCTTACATTTCTTTTTGTCTTCCCACTGAGTGAAAAGTGCAAGGCTTGGCAGTGGGTAAAGGTTGTCTAGCAAACTTTTCCCTGGGATGCTGCTTCCAGTGTGAAAGGCACTTCTCTGCCAGTGAGGTTGTTGGTGTTACAGCCTATTGCCTGCACTCAGGCAGGATTGTATAGAGTAGGCTTGATTGCCACAGTGAGCTGACCTTAATGTTAGACCACTGTCTTTGATGTCATCTTCAGTTTTGGTTCTCTGCTATCACGTTAGAGTTTTATTTTGTTTTACTATGATGTAGACAGGATCAGTTAGACTGTGCTTGGCCTGCAAAGGAAAGGATTAGGCATATTGCTTCCTTTCCAGTATATTTTCAGAATACAGCAGCTACCTTTTCAGAAAGTTAGCATGTTTCCAGGGAGCTCAGCAGGAATTAAAAGTGTTTCCTGAATCTTCAGGATTCCTGTGGAGCAGGGTGAGAAATAAGAGAGCATCTACTGTAATTTCAGTAAGGTAGTACCGACTTGCTAATAAGGTGCCACTCAATAGCTGTCTTAAAACTATGTGTGTGTTCTAGGAGGGATCAGTAATTGATACTGTCCTCTGGGATATGACAACTGCAGATAAAGATGACTGAGTTAAGGCAATACAATGCTGCCCTACCCCTAACAAGAATGCATACAAATGCTCTGAGGTTGTTTACCAGGAATTAATCCCCTCTTTCCCTATCTGTTTGAAGTATGTTGGAAAGAGCATCCAAGTTCCAGAAGATAACACTCTGAGACAGCATATGTAGGAACTCCTTAAAAGTAGGGGTATTCAGCTGGATTGCCATTTATGACCACCAGAAGATTTCTCATCCTTTTTCCTGAACCTTGTTAACAGTGGAATGATCAGTGTTGATATTAGAGGTCAGACCAGACCTGACTTCAGGTCCAAACCTCAGATCTTCCAGAATCTGGTTGTTAAGTTTTGTTTCAGTCCTTCCTGAATTTCATTCACCACCCATGTTCTGGCAGATGGACTTGGAGCCTATTCCCTTTCGTTATTGATGTCAATAAAATAAATACTTAGCTTTTAAAGCTTTTTAACACTAGGGGGAAATTCTGCTGACAGAAACACATTTCTTTATGTTTCCACTGACTTCTTTGCAAATTAATATCACTTTACTGCTCCTTTTTTTTCTTTCAGTAAATCTCATTCACCCCCAAACCATCATTATTATCCATTGGAAATTTCAGATTACTTTTTTCCTGCTAAAAACTTTAATAAGCAAGCCAGAATTCTTGGGTTTTCATCTGAGTTATGGACAAAAGCAGTTTGCAGTGGTTGGGAGACAARGAGAACGATGCTGGCTCTGTGTCTCGTGTATTTGATCATAAGAAATAAATACAGTAGTTCACTTACTTTCTTGAGCTGATGAAATGTCCTATAAAAAAAAAAATAAAAACTAGGAGATGATCAGGATCTGAAGTATGCATACATAAACTGCTTGAAATATGAATAATTTACTTGTTTTTCAAATAATAATTGTTTGTATTCTTGGCACACAAATAGTTACAGTTTGGAGGATGCATATGTATTTGTTTTTAAATTAAAGCAAATTAAACAAAAGAAGTGAAATTCATAGAGCTGAATGGCAATTAGTGTTTCTTACTCTAGATACCAAAGATTATTTTGTGGTTTCATGGTGTCATATTAAAATATCTTCACTGGTTTTATTCCTCCAATGTGAAACTTTCCATATATTTGGAAGACCAAATATGTCAGGATCATTCCCTTTCAGAGTTTAGATGAAAAGATTGTAGGCGTAATGGATGTATGTGTAATTGTACTCTAAGCATTACTCATACATCAAACATGTTATTTACAATTTCCTTACGTGCTACACTGTCAGTGTGCTCTTGCTGCTCACTATCTACAAGTATTAAAGTTTGCCTGAAGCTAGACTGAAGCAGAGAATTCACAGAGCATTCTTAAAATGTTAGCTGCTAGCCTGTGGGAGGAAGAGTGGACCAGGTAAGAGCCTGGAGCCATCACACTCTAGCAGTGCAAGAGCTTCTTTTGCTGTCTCATTAGTCACAGTGAGGAGGCTGTTCAGAGTTCCCAAATGGGTAAGGAATTAAGCCACTAAAATTCAGAATGTATGAGAAACATCTCGTAATTGCAAAGAGGAGTATAAACATATAGCCACTATCAACAAAGTGTAGCTTTGGAGAGAGTCCAGAGGGACCCCAACCCCTGACTGACTCCAGTTTAAAATGTTATGCATGCCAGGAATTTCCATTGATGTGAGGGCTATCCACTGTGACCAATTAATTAAAAGACTATGGATACTAGGGTTTTTAAAATAGAACAATTTAAAGTAGATTGTATTGTTTGTTTCTTTTTATGAACGGTATATATTTTGTATTTAAAACCAGTTAACATATATTGCCTGTACCATGTTATCTTTTCCCGTGACAGGCTTTATGGCCTAATCTTTCTTTCCCTGAAGTAAAAGACTGTTTTCACTTTAAATTCAGTGAGAACAAGGTCATGCTTAAAGCAGTTTAGTGGACATTGTATTTAAATGCAACCGCCTTTGCTGTTTGAGCAGTTTGCAAGCAATACTTTCAGGGTTCTTCTTTGCAGAGCGAAGATTCAGATGAAGATGAACCTTGTGCAATAAGTGGCAAATGGACTTTTCAGAGGGACAGCAAGAGGTGGTCGAGGCTTGAAGAGTTTGATGTCTTCCCTCCAAAACCGGACTTGAATATCCCGTCCCCAGAAGCTCCTCACCTGACGAATGCAGCAAGCCGGGAGAGTGTGCTCACAGACCTCAGCGAACGCCAGGAGGTGGCTTCTATTCTGAGCATCAGCAGCACCAGCAGCCACCAGCCAGCCCTGCAGAGCCAGGCGTCTACCACCAGGACAAACTCGGTGGTGAGTGTTTGTTCATCAAGCAATTTTGTAGCCAATGATGACTCATTCAGCAGCCTACCCTCGCCCAGGGAGCTGAATAGCTTCAGCTTCAACACAAAAGCCAATGAGAAGAATGCCAAGTCCAAAACAAAGAGCCTGCTCAAGAGAATGGAGAGTCTTAAAATCAAGAGCTCTCACCATGGCAAGAGCAAAGCTCCTTCAAAGCTTGGCCTAATTATTAGCGGGCCAATCCTGCAGGAGGGCATGGATGAAGATAAACTGAAACAACTTAACTGCGTGGAGATTTCCACCCTCAATGGCAATCACATCAACTTCCCTATGGTACGAAAGAGGAGTGTCTCTAATTCCACCCAGACCAGCAGTAGCAGTAGTCAGTCTGAGACGAGCAGTGCTGTCAGCACACCCAGTCCTGTCACACGAACACGCAGCCTCAGTGCCTACAATAAAAGGGTGGGCATGTACCTGGAAGGCTTTGACCCCTTCAATCAGTCAACATTCAGTGATGTGATGGAACAGAACTTCAAGAACCGGGGCAGTTTTGCAGAAGACACCGTGTTTTTTATCCCTGAGGATCATAAGCCCGGCACTTTTCCCAAAGCACTCTCCAATGGCAACTTCTCCCCTACAGAAGGCAACACCTCTGTGAACTGGAGGACAGGGAGTTTCCATGGACACGGCCACCTCACCCTCCAGAGGGAGAACAGTGGTGACAGCTCCAAAGACCTAGGCATGGGGAAACGGCGCAACTCCTCCAGTTCAATGAGCAGCCGCCTGAGTATTTATGACAACGTGCCAGGTTCGATCCTGTATTCCAGTACAAGCGACCTGGCCGACCTCGAAAATGAAGACATATTCCCAGAACTAGACGACATCCTATACCATGTCAAAGGGATGCAGAGAATAGTGAACCAGTGGTCAGAGAAGTTCTCAGATGAAGGGGACTCTGACTCAGCACTCGACTCCATCTCCCCATGTCCTTCCTCTCCAAAGCAGATTCACCTTGATGTAGATAATGATCGAAGAACACCAAGTGACCTTGACAGTACAGGGAATTCGCTGAATGAAACAGAAGAGCCCACAGGGATCCAGGACAGGAGAGACTCTGGGGTTGGTGCATCACTGACACGTTCCAGCAGGTGAGATCATGAGCGTTAGCACTTGGGGTGGCCTGGGGATGTCCCCTCCAACCCGAGCTGCTCTATAGGAGCTGCATCACACTTAGTTAAGGTGCAGTAGAAGCTACGGCTGTTCAAGCACACATGTGCTGTTCCATTGCTTCCCAAAACCATTATGGGCAAGAAAAGTATTTGAGCAAGACTTTGTGGTTCCTACAATTCATGTTTGTATGTTTGTATGTTCAGCCTGAGTCATTATTGAAAAAGCAATGTTAACGCAGTTTTGGGGCACAATAATTCTTCAAATTAAAATGGTGCATGGGAGGGGAGGGCCATCAAGTAGGATTAATCACTTTTTAAGTTGGCTAGGAGAACCAAGAATAAATATGTTCTGGTTTGTGTCATTGTGTAGTAAAAGCCTTGACTTTTAGACTTTTTAAAAAAAATTGCATTTTTCAGTAGCAGGCTGTTTCTAATAGCGTGCTAGGGCACTAAATCTGTGGGGAAAATGAGGCTTGATTACTTTTCTCTTGATCACTGTAGCACAGTGGAAGACTGGGGAAGTTCCAGTGGCTTCCAGATTCTGCTGGGAGTTTTACCATGACAGTATTTTGTATTGTGAATACAGCAAGGATTTTAATTCTTTCTAGCTTTGTTTCCAGTTTTCCTTTAAAAGTGGTGCAAATCATTTGGTCATCTACAGTTGCTTGTTAAACTTAATGGGACTTTTAGAAGTGCAGAGTTCCTATTTGATATGTCTTAAAAATTCATGCCATTTTTTCTTAATGGAGTTTTTTTGATTCCCACGGGCATAATACTAAAAGGACTTTGGGTGAAGAGCGTTGGAGCCCTTGGAGGATATCTGATAGGGCAAGTTTGTGTAGCTAGCACTGAACCGTGGGTCAGCTCAGAGTGCACATTCCCTTGTGAAGCACCTGCCCAAGCTGCATCACACCAAGTGAGGCAGAGATGCTGCTGGCTGATACCTGTGAAATCTCAGAGGAATGCAGCCGCCAAGGGCAGGGATCTCAGCAGTACACATGCAGTGATTCCTGATCGTGTTTTGCAGATACATTTCAGTAACCTGCCCTTTCTGTGTCTCCCATCTTCTCCGCAGGCACAAGCTAAGGTGGCACAGCTTCCAGAGTTCCCATCGGCCCAGCCTCAGCTCAGCGTCACTGCAGATCAACTGCCAGTCTGTGGCACAGATGAACCTGTTGCAGAAGTACTCTCTCCTGAAGCTGACTGCTCTCCTGGAGAAGTACACACCTTCCAACAAGCATGGTTTCAGCTGGTAAGGACACAGCGCTGTGTATAGAGAGCCTGAGTATGTGAGCGTGCTTATCCTAGGCAACGTTTGGAAAGATGTAATGCATCCGTGCAATCCCTCTTTTTCCATATTTGCACTTCTTCCTCCAGCCTGTGCTGACAGTGATTTGTGTTTTCCTAAGACAGGGCTAAAATCACTAACCCTTTACGTAAGTGTAATCCTATTAGGCTTCAGAGATGTGTTTATGGGGACATGTGAAGGAACCAAAGCAATAAAGTACAGACCAGCTTTCTGACAAGGAAAATGTTCAGTATCTATAGCAAAAGGACCTCTTGTTTATTGAGGCAATTAGCAAGCAGTGGCACAAATTGCAGCCAATCTGAATAGGCTCTCTTTTCTTCAGTTATTCTTAAATATTTGCATTATTTCCTTTATATAATTATGTAATTAAATAATGGTAATTTCTCTTAATTCTAGCATCTCATTAGCCAAAATTTTGTTTTCCCTTTTTAAGGCACTATAAATCAGTTAGCTTGCAAAAGAGATGGAGAAAAGAAGAAAGGTTGGGAAAACCATGGAGTTTTTTGTAGGCAGCAATTTCTGCTGTGGCCAGGTGTTTGTAACCCAGTTGAATATTTTTTGTCAGAAGAATGAAATAGAAAGCTCTTTTATTATTGTATCTGCAGTACAGCCTGTGTAACCTTCAGGATGCAAGGGACGCAAATAAAATTTTCCTTGTCCATACCACAGGCCAGCCTCCTCCCTTCCCCAGGAGTCACAGAGAGTATTTAGCTTCGGCATCAAAGTACCTCCTGTTCAAAGGCTGTTATTATGTCAGTCTTTCTAAATACAGAAGTTGTTTGTTCTGAAAGACAGAAATAAGTATTGACCAGTTATCCCTGCATGCTTCAGATTCTCAGTGGAGATCGCAATGTGTTTTTTCACATTCCATTGGCATGTTTTTTGACAAAGCAAGTATTATTCATACATGTATCAATAATGCCCTAAACTTAACTATATGGCAATACAAATTGGTTCTGTTTTACTGTGTAACAGATTAGTCAGCTGTAAATCCAATGCACTGTTTGTATAGCTGTACTGTATGCTGAAATGTTAAATGTCTCCCTGTTTTCAGTGTTACTGTGTCCTATTAGTTGTTACGCTGGACATTAGCTTTCCTCCGTGTTAAGGAAAATTACCTCAATATTTTCACATTTTAGTGCCTTTTTTTTTCCTCTTTATGAAACCAATACTCTTGGGGACACAGGGGTAAATCATTCCTTTGTGTTTAGTAACTTTTTCCTTGGAGTCATGAGCAGATGGAAAGGCCTCTCAATGAAACTGGAGTGGGAGGTGGGGGTAACAAAAGTCACTGGCTGACAAGGAGGGGGGTCCTTCAAAGGGGTAGTTTATAAAGCTGAAGTTTTTAGCTGACAAACTCAAATGTATTACATCAGTTTCCTGCTGTTCTGCACACTGGTGGGTGGTGGACCCGGTTTGAGGACTTTGCAGAACAAGTAGTTGACATACAAAAGCTCATTGTTCAAATGCCCATCTTTCCTGAAACTTAAAGAAGCAGTGTTATAAGGGGTCACTGACCGCAAGATTTATTTTGACTCTTTTGCAATTCAATCTGGCCCCTGCAGTTTTACCCTGTAGCCTTTCGTCCTCCTAATATTGATGGAATAGCACCACATTAATACTTACAGGCAGC
>PYHW01010620.1:1309858-1320303 GCA_013186435.1 Turdus rufiventris | reverse complement strand
ATACTGTCACTATTGTTCATGTTACTAAAAGTGTTTTGCTTATTTTCACTTACTTCCTAAATTACTGGAAATACAGAAGATAAATAATCCACAGAGGTTTAATATAATGTGTCATTCTCTTTGCTTAAACAGGGCAGTGCCAAAATTTATGAAAAGAATAAAGGTGCCAGATTATAAAGACCGAAATGTCTTTGGAGTACCACTGCAGGTGAATGTGCAGCGCACAGGGCAGCCTCTTCCCCAGAGCATTCAGCAAGCCATGCGGTACCTCCGCAACCACTGTCTGGATCAGGTGTGTTCTGTTATTCCCTTATTCCAGATGCATGCACCACCCAAAGCCCAGCTTTCCAATAGTTTTTATTGTTCCTGGGTCAGACTGAAAAAAGTGGACTCAAAACAGGACAAAATAGATAATTAATGCATGGAAAGCCTTCCACAAAATTAGAGCCCATACTTAAGAAACTGAAGAGCATACTTACATTTGAGATTTTCTAGATTCATTACAAATGTGTTTACTTTTATACGTATATTTAGGTTGGACTGTTTAGGAAATCAGGAGTGAAATCAAGAATTCAGGCTTTGCGTCAAATGAATGAGAGTTCCACAGACAGTGTCAACTACGAAGGCCAGTCTGCCTATGATGTAGCAGACATGCTAAAGCAATTCTTCCGTGATCTCCCTGAGCCTCTCATGACCAACAAACTCTCCGAGACCTTCTTACAGATATACCAGTGTAAGTAGTGAGGTTCTGCAGCAGGTAACAAAATGGTCATCTCTGTAGCAAGGGTGGAACTCTGTAACACTGCTGCTCTGGGCCCTACACGTGTTCCTTGTGTTGGTCTTTGCCTTTCTCCAGTCACTGTTACAGTTCAGGCTGCCTCTAAGCAATGCTTTTTTTTTGGGTATTGTAGTTTTATAACAACTTATAGTACAAGTTCTTTTAATTTCACCTTTCTCTCTAGTTCAGGAACAAATATAAATCCTTCATCACTTGCTTTAAATTTTCTTCTCTTCTTTGAGCATACTTGATATTATGGTTTGAAAATAAGCCACAACTAATGTGGCTAAGTAGACAAGCAGAGAAAACACTATGAAGAGTTTGGGGCTTTTGAGGGAACTGGCAAGGCTTCCAAACATTTTTATTTTCTTGTAATTCATTTTCTGCTATCATTCACCTCAATTGTTTAAAAACAACCTCTAAGTGGTAAGCTTCTCTGTTACTGACTTGTAGCTACTTTACAGATAAGTACCATAAAGTCTTCAGAGTAAATCACATAAAAAATTGTGTTTACCAATGCTTGTGAAAAGAAATAATTACAAAAAGGTTACGGGAATTTCCTTCAGAGCTCCCTAGGTGGAGATGATATTTTAAAATATTGTACAGACCATTTTTTCAGTGCGAGTATTTTTTTGTGTGTGTTTGGGTTCCCAAGGTTTATGGAGAAAGCTAATCAGACTCTCCACTTCCATGCATATTAAACAGCAGCTCTGTGGGTTTAGAGCCAAAAAAAGTTTGACAGAGCATTGCAGGAGTTTCTGTTCCTTTCCTTTTGCAGGCGGTAGGTCTGAGGAATTCCCAGAGGTGGTCGGGAAGTATTATCTCTGTGCAAAGCAAAGAGCCTTAAAACAGCTGTAAATTTTGCTTCCCTGTGAAGGGCAAAATTTCCCTTTGCTTTGGTGCTATGCACCAGGCTGCACACTGGAATGCACGTGGCTTAAATGTGCTTTGAGCTGATTGAGAGGAGAGCATGGAAAACAGTGGATTTTTGCTTGAAACTGCTTTCTGAACTCACCTGCTAGCCTTACAAAGTTGCTGAAGCCCAAAGCAAATACCAATTAAGTGTCTGGGTAGTACCATGTGTATTATGAGACATGCAGTGAGGGTGGTAGGCTGCTAATGATGATATAAATGCTCCAGGACTCAGACTCTGTTGTTGTCTTCAGAGGTGGCTTATTGGAAATCCTTTTATAAGAAGCAGATCTGGTCTGGGTTATTTCATTTTTTGTTCCTTTCAAGTTTGGAAGAAAAAGCTTTATATAAAGACACATCAAATTTTTCCAGTGGCTGTTTGTTGTTGGTAACCAAGGAGCTGTTTAATGGTATGGGGCTTCACAGCGTTGACTTTCTTTTTCCACTGCATGACTTTGAATGATCTGCTCAATAAAGTAACCCTCTCTGCTCGGTAAAGTACTTTCTGGATGTTTTGTGACATCACTGTTGAAAAGGTTTGCCAGCTAATTTACTTAATTAATTTACCTATTCTAAAATGCATTCATATTTTAAATTTCTTTGCAAGCCAAAGAACTTCTAAATTGGCTGGACTATGTTTGCTTGTTCCCTGCCTGAATCAGGCTTCTGTCCTTTTAGTGCATCTGCAGGGGCATGTAGCTGTTGAAGCTAAATCTAAAATTAACTCTGGCCTAGGCACAGCTTCTTGCTTGCATTTCTTGTGAGGCAGGAAATAGCTGAGGGTAGTTAAACTAGTGGGTTAAAAAAAATTCCTTCATGTTTCCTACAAATGGTATGCATCCTGAAGGAAATCACTTCAAACTCGAGTCAAATATTTGAAGCTGGAGTTTGCTTTGGGATGTATTCATGCTGTGTGTGTGGAAAATCAATGGGCTGATGAGAGAATTACTAATATTATGCAGATGTACCAAAGGACCAGCGTCTCCAGGCTATCAAGGCTGCCATTATGCTTTTACCTGATGAGAACAGGGAGGTCCTCCAGATTCTTCTCTATTTCCTGAGTGATGTCACAGCTGCAGTGAAGGAAAACCAGATGACACCAACAAACCTGGCCGTCTGCTTAGCACCTTCCCTCTTCCACTTGAACACTCTCAAAAGAGAGAATTCTTCCCCAAGGTATGTTTTTGGGGGCAGGGCTCCCTGCTGCTGGTCCCATAGCACAGCTGGCAGTGATGTGCAACAGGCACAGTCTGGGATTGATGGTGTGATCACCTCACATACTTCAAAGAGCACTGGCTATAGAACTGGTTATGGGATCTTAGCTTTTGTTGGAGATTTGTTAAGATCTAAACAAGCTCATGTGAAGGAAAAAAAAATATGGGTGGGAGAAGGGGTTTCCAAAGAAAAGGCTTAGAGAGAGTAGCAAGAGAATTGGCAACACCATACCAATATTTGGTACCAGGCAGCACTGCTCTAAATCACCAGCAGATTTGGGAATCCTACTGTTTTCTTCCCAAACTTGTCTCTTACTCTGCAACAAATAACTGGATTTGTGTGTGCTCTTTTCCCCTGTGAAGGGTGATGCAAAGGAAACCAAGCCTGGGCAAACCTGATCAAAAGGACCTAAATGAAAATCTGGCTGCAACCCAAGGGCTAGCTCATATGATTGCTGAATGCAAGAAACTCTTTCAGGTAAAACACCTGTTTACAAAACTGATGGGTGGAATATTGATTAAGATGTCTTAGATCTGCTGTATAATAAAAAGCTATCTCTTTATTTTAATGAAGTTTAATGCATGATAAATAGTTTTTTAAAAACCTTTGCATCCTGATCTCTGTGCATACATGAATTAGAAGTGGTGCCAAAAGAGAAAGAGAGTTGTTCTGTTGGCTCTGGTGCTCTGAAGTCAGGAGGCAGCTGTGGGGTTTTGGTACATTTTTGTTGCATCCAAGTTGCATTTGGAATATATTTTCAAATTTTTATTGTGCAGCCATGAGGGTCTTTGAACCTCAGCTCCAATTACAAAGCAAGAATCTGTTTCCAGGAATTTCAGTGCTCATTTTATACTTAAATTCCCGAGAGTTAGCAAGACAGGCCACAAAAGCATCCTGGAACATAACACTGTCAAACCATAGGTTGAAGGATCTGTAGGAACTAAAGCATGCTCCCTCTAGGGCCTGCGATGAAGAACCAGACAAGTTGAGTCCTGGTTTTCCTCACTGTCATCAAATCTTTTCAGAGCCCTCAAGTGAAGACGTGCCTGTCTCTTTTCCTGCAGCTGACAATGTTGCCTTCTTCCTTCAGTTTGCAGGATAAACTGTGCTGTAGGAATGAATCTAGTTGTGTAGTAAGGGGGTATACTCCACAGAATAAAATAAGACACCCCATAAAAGAGACTAATTTGAGTTAAATCAAAGTCACAAGCTTAATTTTGGCATTTCTTCATATTGAGTGCTTAACCTGACACATACACATCCCATCACTTACAAAACTAGCACACATCCCTGTGGGTATTGAGCTGCTAGACTAATGCACTGATCTGGGGAAGAGAGCTGCAAGAAGATGATTTCAATTTTGTCACCCCTCAGATACCAGAGGAAATGAGCAGGGGTCGGAACTCATACACGGAGCAGGACCTGCGTCCCCTCAGCCTGGAGGAGCTCCGGGGCAGCAGCAGCAACACTGAGCCCTCTGACTACCACTGCTACCTCCAGGACTGTGTGGATGATTTGCTCAAGGAGATGAAGGAGAAGTTTAAAGGCTGGGTCAGCTGCTCCACATCAGAGCAAGCAGAGCTGGCATACAAGAAGGTATGCACCCTGTCACTCACACCCCAGCTCTGGGTTTTAGCTCATTTATGACATAGGATGTTACAGAAGGTTCAGTACACATCTTTACTTTGCAGATAGGTACTAGAAAAAAAACTTGATCTGTTGATGCAGTTGCACACCATATGAAAACACCTTGTCTTTCAGCAGTAGTTTGCCAACACACACTGATTTTTGTTCTTCTGTTTATCCAGCCCAGGAATGTATTGAATTTACACGCCTTCACTCACACATGCAAAGCCTCAGCAAGCTGAGTCACTGTGCAAGCAGTAGGAAAGAAATTTCTCATCTCTGATCTTTTACAGTTCAGAACTAGCAGATGGAAAAATGTTTCAATAAGATTCTTAAAAAATAAACATGAAAATGAAAATGTAAGGAAGGGGAAAATTAAGGACTCTGCTAATTTTCTCCAGGTGTGTGAAGGTCCCCCACTCCGATTATGGAAAACTACCATTGAAATCTCAGCTACACCAGAGGATGTTTTAAATCGTTTACTTAAAGAGCAGCATCTTTGGGATGAAGATCTTATAGAGTCCAAAGTAATTGAGCCTTTGGATAGCCAGACAGATATATACCAGTATGTCCAGAACAGCATGGCACCTCACCCAGCAAGGGACTTCGTAGTCTTAAGGTAAGACATTCACTTGTAATGGTGTTTATATCCTACACACATGGCAACCTTGCTTATTTATTTATAAAACTGGTAAATACCTATTTGTGCCTAATTTGAATTCTTACTAGATGTTTGAATTACTGTTTGACAAATAAAAGATTTTTGGTTTTCTTCTTTTTTTCTTAGAACATGGAGGACAAACTTTCCCAAAGGAGCCTGTGTACTTCTAGCAACCTCAGTGGACCACGACCGGGCTCCTGTGGCAGGTGTCAGAGTCAATGTGCTCCTGTCGAGGTATCTGATTGAGCCCTGCGGGTCAGGAAAATCAAAACTTACCTACATGTGCAGAATTGATTTAAGGTAGGAAACTCCATTTTGTCCTTTGGAGGCAGTAATGTTTCTTGTATTGTTTCAGTGTACTCAGTGGAAAACTTAGAGGGTTCAACAGACTTTAGCTTGGCCAGTGTACATCCTTCCCAAAGGCAAGCACACAGCTCTCTGAGATGTCACAGAAAGTTGGCTTCAGTGCACATCTGACAGCAGGTGTAGTTTGTTGCATTAGAAACCTCCACCATCACTATTGGTATACAACCCACCTTTCCTCTAATAGCCATATTGGATGCAAGGACATGTTAATTTTAATACTTAGCTAGTAAAGGTTCTCACAAAATTTTCTATAACTTTTCCTTACTATGGCAAACTTGTTTTTGAGCAAATCTATATATTAGTGGGGTTGAGCTGTGCAGTAAGCAGCACTAAAGAGATTTCCTAATCAGGCATTTAACCAGCTAGATATAGATTTGATTGTGACTAAGAAAATATGTACAAAGTCACTGGTACCTTCCTCATCATTACTTTTTCCTCCATACAACAGGGGCCACATGCCAGACTGGTACACCAAGTCTTTTGGACACTTGTGTGCATCAGAGGTTGTTAAGATACGAGACTCTTTCAGTCAGCAGAGTCCTGAGAGCAAGGAAGTAAAATCCAGGTGACTACTGAAGAGGAACAGCCATCCGCTCCCCACCTCAGCAACATGGACATTACCCAAAACTGAGACTTGCACGCTGCAGACCAGACCTCTGTTCCACTTGCAAGTCGTGTCATGAAGGGATGACAGTGTGAGAACTTGACTGTGAGCATTACTATAGGACTGTGGCCATACCATACACTTTAAAGCTGCTTCCTGTCTGTGTAAGGTCTATAGTGTAGGCCTCGACTGGAATACATAGGAGAACTGTGCAAAAAATAAAAATTAAAAAAAAAAATTACTATTAGATGTTTTGAATTGCTTCTGAGAAGCAAATTTCTTTAAATGCAAAATATATTATGAAATATGGTGAAGGCTCATCATTCCCATGTGAAATACTTAGCTTTATGTACATACTCATGTCATTTTATTTGTAGTGCATTGAGGGACTGGTGTATCCACTGGAATAGTTGGTACTCTTCAATGTGTTCTCACTGAGATAAGCAGAGAAAGGTTTGCACAGAGATAAAAGTGTGAATGTGTGTGTTAATGGTTGAAAGGATAGAAGAAGTTGAATTTGAAATGTGTCTGGTACACTGATAGGCAACCAGAATGGATTTTAGTATGCTGGATACAGTTCAACCTAGAATGGGACTCCCCTGTGGACCAGGAGTAGCCATCCTTCGAATGTGCTAGTTCTGCCTTTAGCTCAGCTCTAAATTTGTTGAAAACCCTAAGCAGATGTTACAAGGGGCTTGCTTCAGCTACTGTCCACTCCTTATCCAGATGATCTTTCAGGAGTGATGAGCAATTCTATAGCAAATTTAAGTAAATACACTTTTGAGCAGTGTAGCAGCTTAGAAATGAAATGTCTGCAACGGTGAGGAGAGCCAATAACATCAGTTGTTAAAATACAAAATGCCCACTGCTTTTACTCCTACCTGCGTTATCTATAGGTGTTTTAATGAGCTTTTATATATTTTATTGTATTCTAATGGCTCAAGAGGAAAAAAGTCAACACTGGAGTTGTGGTGCCAGGAGGTGGCAGGACTCCTGCAGTAGCAGCTGGGGTGACTTGGTTAGGGAGAGTCATGCAAACTCTGTCCCTTATTCACCCCCCTTTGCCTGTTTTCCTAAAAGCTGCATGTTAACATGAACAGAACCTGCATGTGAGTAGTTTGGAGGATTGTATTTGGGGGCAGAAAGGAGGATGCAGTTCTGTTGTGTTTCAAGTCCTTTGGGATATTTTCCCCTTCTTGAGAATCAACTTACATGAACTGTAGGAAGTCCTTAGGTCCTCTGGAAAGGTGTCTTTCTGTAGGTTTTACTGTAAAGGTAAAGATTTGCTTTCAAGGTGCAGTATTAAGTGATAAATGTATTTTGTGGCTAGGGTATGAATGAGTTGCAAGATGGAATCTTGACTGAGACTTTTTTACCATTGTCAGTATTATTATAAGCTTTTTGATGAAGATTTTTTTTATAATGGCAAATAATGTAGTACTTCCTGTAACAATATTCCTCATGAGTAGGAAAATCTTGTATATTCTTCTACATCAAACACTTTTGAATTTGTAAAATTGTATGTTGTACATACCATTCTATTGTAAACATGTATACTTGCCCACAGTGTACTGTCAAACATAGATTAAGCATGATAAAGATTATTTAAAATATACTTGTATTTATACCTCAGATATTCTTTTTGGGTTTTTGTACCTCAAGTATGTTTTCTATTGTAAATGTGCTTTACATGAGTATGATCTACGCGAGAGAAAGGAAAATGTTTAACTTGCTATAGATGTCTGTACAGAATATACTCAATAAGTGCACTATTAAATGTTTAAAATTGGATAGTCATAATGAGTTTCGTTTTATCCTGCATTCTTCCTTCTATTCATGCCAAGAAGGGGAGGTGTTTTTCTTATTTGTGGTTCTTTACATACCACAGCCAACAGCAGAGCCACGCCTGCCCTCTCCTAAGCTGATATTTATAGAATTGTTAAAGGCAGGTGCCAAAGCCACTTCAAAGTTTTTGGAAGACAGGAATCACAATGGCAGAGAACTGGACAGAAACATTCCCTGGTCAATTGCTTCATACTTTTATAATGGTGAGAAGAAACCTTTGGTTTGCTATGGTCTTGTAGAAAGGTATGCTTGAATTTAACAGGGTGGAAAGCAGCAGTATGCAATGCTGGGAAATAATTCATTGCTTTTCTATTTTCTAAAGAGAGAATGAAAGGACGATGAGTTGTGGAGTCATAGGTTTGCTTCAAAAAACACAAGTGTAAAAGTAATTAGAGAAAGTTAAAGCGCACCCAGAAATTAAATGAAGCCAAATAGGAGGCCAGGAAGATATACAAACAACTGACTAAGGTGAAAAACCAAGCCAAAGACAGCTGTTAATTCAAGCAACTTTTCAAAGTTTTTAAAGTCTTAGCCAAAAGAAATATAATTTAGGCATGTGAAAGAGGATTTTGATTTGTGAGGCTTGTCTGATACAGCAGCTGTGAGAAGGTCTGCTGCCTTTCAGTTACTAATATCATTCTGTTCTCTGCCTGAGCATCTAGAAGCCTTGATCGCTGTCACTTCCCACTTCATTCCCCAGGGAGCACTGAAGGATGTTGCTTCAGAGTCTGGCAAAAGCAAACCTCTTGTTGCTGTGGTATTAGTTTTCACACACCAAGGAGTTTTAGAGAACCTTTCCGATAAGAGACGTCAAAAAAACCCAAACGGATTTGTTCACAGCTTTGGGGCCCTTTTTTCTGTAATAATGGTTTTGGTTAAATCTTCAGGCACACTGACTCATGACCCTCCTCTGGCAACTTAAGGATTACACTGTTTTTTGTTTAAAATTATTAATTTAGGTTACTTTCAAATTAGCATTTTCTTAAATATTTCTACAGTATGAGTTAATTTTTAATCTTCTAAGCAGTCTCAACCTCCTGAATATTTGTGTTCTTGTTACCTTCATTTGCAGATGTCCATGATGTTGCAGAACAGCAGAATTCAATTTTCCATGTCTGTGGGTTTTTTGTCAGCTGTCATTCAGGCTCCTCTTGGGATGTTCTCCTGCTTTAAGCAGTAGTTGCCACAGAGGAAGTGCAGCCTGAGCCTGTTCCATTCTGCCCAGGTGCTGTTGTGGATAACAGTGTACATCCATCCCTGGTGTAACGCAGGTCCAGTCTGCCCTGTGCTTCCGTAGTGCTGAATTTCAGTACTTCTTTCTGATAAATTCAAACAGAAAAAGTCATATTCCATTGTCATTCCTCAAGTAATGCACTTCACAATTAGATATTTATGAAGTTGTAAATAATGAGTAGCCTTCACCTTAAAGGCCAGAGATGTCATTAACACACATGGACAGTCTGGGAAAAGGAGACTGAAGTGACGCAAAGCAGTCTGGTACAAAACCTTGAAAAGAGCAGGACCTGGTATCTGCAGTAGGCTGTGCCAGGAGAAAGTTAATATGAAAACAGTATCCATGACTTGGGCTACATTATAAAAGGTGGATATTTTCACTTAAGGCATATGAAAATTTAACAAATTTGCTAAGTGCTGGAAGCAGTGTCCTACAATCATAAGGAATGAAAACATGATACTGTTTTAACAGAGCAATGCATTAAGAATACAAATTGCTTCATCTCTGTTATACCATAACTTCATACAACCCTTCACTGCATCTCTGAAAAGTTACTTTCATCTATTTCTTATCTGTCAACCCAGAATGTTTTATTTCTCTCACAAGGAAAGGTACCAAATTCTAAAACAAGTATTTCATAGCACCAGAGATTAGGGTGAAGATCTGATGTGCAATGCTTGCACCCATGAGCCTTTTGCATTGAGCACTCTCCTAAGCTCTTGAGACTTGCTAAATTATTCCTCTCCTCTGCACCATCCTACTGTATTTTCCTGTATATTCTGAGGTGTCCAGATTGCTTCCTAGAAAGGAACTTGCAAGCTGAATCCAAGGACAGTAAAATGCAGTGAAGTATGGGAAAGAATTCCAAGAAAAAAAAATTCCATCGAAAGAGATTAAGGCGCTGAAGGGGCACATTTATAGAGAGAGATTCACGACACAGCGTGGCCACTAGACAAGAGGGATGTAGTAAATGTCTACTAGCACTGGAAGGTCATAAAAACCCAGAAGAAGAGTTCAAATTAGCTGAGTGGGTGTACAAGATGGGATAAAAATTCATTAATGGAAAATGTGAGGCAGAAGGAAAGGAAAAGGCATTTTCCACACAGCAAGAGGTCTTTGAGACTGTGGGACAATCTCTCCCTGAGAAGCATCAAGAGCATAATTAATTAAAAACTGCGCATGCTCAAACCCTGGAATCATTGCT
>PYHW01010620.1:1296530-1309808 GCA_013186435.1 Turdus rufiventris | reverse complement strand
ACCTTTCAGCACTGTCAGATAGCACTGCCTTGCTGAGCAAGAAAAAATCTGGTGGCAAAAATAAAATATCTCAATTATTTTGGAAGTTACTAGTAAGTCTTTCTCTAAGGATTACATTGAGGGTTGTGGAGTGCAATTTGCTTACATTTTATTGAAGTGGACATTCACTTAAATAAGATGCAGTACCTTCCCACCTCGGGCCAAGATCATGAAGATCAGCATGGGGAGGTTACCACAAACTGGGAGACCTCTTTGCTTTCCTAAAAGTTTTACTCAACATCCAGAAAGATCTATAACTGATTAACGTGATTTCCCCATCACAGAGAGAATCAAATCCATTCTTCCATAGGCTCAGGGGTTTTTTCTTACTACAGGAAGAAAAAGACGTACAGCAAGTGTGTTGTGCACGCTTTTCCAGTGTTCTACTAGTCACTTAATTAGTTCAAGTAATAAAAGGGTCATGTGGTGGTCTGAATATCACAGTTGCTCCTAATCCACACAGATATTTCTCAAGGCTTTATAACACTAAAAATGGAAAAGCCCCTTAGGGACAGAATTCTCAGTGAATTAAAGAATACTACTATTCAAAAAATTAAATATTTAAAAGGTAGAGTGTTAAAAGGGCTGGTACAGTTATGTATGCTTTCCAGGGAAGGAAATTAAACAGCTTTTTCCATGATACGATGACATAAGCATTTTATAAGCTGGTAGACCAGGTGATAATAGCCAAGATGGCTCTGATTTGAGGGAGCTTATACCTTCATTTATTAGAGATGTAGGAAGATGGAAGACTACATTAGCAAATGAAAAGGGAATTTTAGGAAAGGGTGGCATCAATTAAAACACTTGAGTATCACTTGAGAGAACTATAATTTTTTAAAATAAACCAACTAGCAGCAGAAGGAGATTATATCCATAAAGCTGCCCGGACTAAGATGGTGTGCAAGGTGTGCCTAATAGAGGAATGGGTCTTCAAAAGTTTTGGCCAAACACTCCCAACATGTTTAGTGACAGCAGCCTGACAGGTCTATTCAAAAGCAGATCATCTGGTAAGTATTTGCCTTTTTTTTCAAAAACAACTAAAAGAAAATAAATTTCAGTCAAGGCACTGTAATGAGCTGGTTGAATACGTAATCTTCAGCTAGACTATAATTCAAGTTCATAAAAACACTGACAGTATGGCTAGTAAAGTTTTTAATAGGCTACTTTTTACCCAAATATCTGGGGAAAGTTGTACAATAGGGCATATTCTAAGTAGTCCATTTAAACATATGAAAAGTAATGCAAAGATAATAAAATATTTGTTTTAACTCAATCATATAATCTCTAGTAGTCTGTACTCTTTTCATTTCTCTCTCTTAACAGAATGTCTGAAGAACACACATGGGCTTTTCCACTTGTTATTGAAGCCTTTGTCACATACATTATTTATCAACTAGATCTTCCAAAGCACAAAACGAGCATAAATCATACAATAATACAAGCAGTAATCCAAACTGAATTTGAACATCACACCTCACTGATACCTCACCTCACCTATAGCCTACAAGTCTAGAACAACATTAAAATCAGTACCTAAGTAAAAGGAACAAAGTGGCAAAACTTTGCTGCCTACAAACAATTTCATTCAGCAGATAACAATGAAAACTGCTTTAAGATACATAGAAAAGCAGCTTTGAAGGTCTTCTAGACATTCTTAAAAAGAGATTCATTAAGGTCATGTGTCTGGAGAATGGCACCTGCCCCGCCCCCTACTGAGGTGCTTTTACTCCATTATGTAGGACTGGGAGAAGTACATACAAATTACTAAAGCTGAAAAACTCTGGTGGCGCCTCCTGTAATCCTCAGCAACGTGAAGCACCTACCTCCCAGTGAGGGGAAAAGCAGGTGAGGATGATTCATGTCTTCCATGGTGAGAACTGATGGTAATTCTCTTCCCCTAAGGGCATCCCATCTCTGTGCCACACTCCTCGTCAATTCAAAGTATGCAGAGAACCACAGAATCCATCTAGGTAGAAAAGACCTATAAGATGGTTGAGTCCAACCATCGATTCAGCACTGCCAAGCCCTCCATTAAACAGTGTGCCCCAAGTGCCCCATCTACACATCTTTTAAGTAACTCTGGGGATGGTGACTCCGCCACTTCCCTGGTCAGCCTGTTCCAATGTTTGACAATTCTTTCCACAAAAAGATTTTTCCTAATATCCAATCCAACCCTTCCCTGGAGCAAGTTGAGGGCATTTCCTCTCACTTTTTCCCTAGGAGAAAAGACTGACTTCAGCTCACTACAGCCTCCTTTCAGGCAGCTGCAGAGAGCAGCAAGGTCCTTTCCAAGCCTCCTTTTGTCCATGTTGGCCACCACAGCTCCCTGACCACTCCTCACAAGACCTGCACTCCAGACCCTCCACCACCTCTGTTGCCCTTCTCTGAACTCGCTCCAGCACTTCCATGACTTTCTTGCAGCGACAGGCCCAAAACTGAAAACAGGATTTGAGGTGCAGCTACACCAGTGCCAAGTACTGGGCGTGTAGCATGGAAACACATACTCCTCATAATACTGGGCAAGTATTCAATAAAGTAGAAACATTTAGATGGGGTCACAACTGCTCACGAATTCCAGACCTGTAATTCCAGAACTGTACCCACAGCAGCACTAGCACTACTAGCTTGGTCTGCAAGCTCCCTTAATTGGCTTTGAAGACCTCTGAAAACACATTAAATTGCATTTGAGGCCTTTTAAGAAAGACCTTGAACAAGTAGAAAAGTCAAGATTTTACAGCTAACATCTGAACCACAGTCCAAAAGAAATTACATTCACATTCACTGTTTCCACCCTTCCCACCCAAGACAAGAATAAATTATAATGTATAAAATTATCACATAACTTCCTAGGCAAAGCACCGACCTTGTGACATTAGTTGTGAACAAGATCAGACAGAGTAGGTACGGGACCGGGTTCAATTTAACAGACATATGGGACTGTCCTAAGCATCCTACCAGCAAGATCAGTGAGGGAACGAGTGGCACAGCAAGAGCAGTGGTAGAGCTCAGAGGCCCTGCTCCTGAGAAGCACAGAGGCTTAAGCAGGCAGTCATGGCTAGCACACTAACACACTTCAGGCATGCACTTGATAAGAACCTAAGTAACTAGCAAACCCTGGGAAGCTCTAAGTATCTAAAGTTTCAGGCTTGCATAGAATCATAACCCCAGTTTACTGCTAGAAAAGAGGCTCGAAACACTAATTCAAAATCTCACCAAGTGGTCTGACAAAAGAAGGCAAAACAAGCTGTTTTCTGGCACCATCCACTGTATCATAAAAGTAGTTCTTTTCATAATTGGGAATTTCATAATTTGAAAATCTACATTTGGAATTCACTATTAGTTTTTTGCAGAGCTTTGAGAAAAATGTAAGTACTGAAGTTCCTGTTATTTTTCATTTCTGCACTAGGCAACTGGACTTACTTCTGACTTATTTTTCACAAGAGCCTGCAGGAAGTTTCTTGTGCTGGTGTGCAAACAGCCTTGCAATGGTCACTGTCAGAGAGAGCATTTGTTTAAATTGATCAGCTGCATGATCTGGGACATGATTTTATATTTAGTCTTTTTTTTTTTTTTGATGCACCATGTAACAAGTCAAGCTTAGCATACTCTTTAATTCCTTGAATACCACCACAAACTTTTTACTGTTTGAACATTCTGTCATACTGATTAGAGATTTTCTCGAGGCTTTTTGTAATTTTTATATTCTTTCTTTTTTTTAAGCCTCTTCCCTTTGCCTCCTCTTCCTATCCTGCTAAATGACTAAAGCAGTTTCCAGAGCCAGTTGCTCCATGCAGTGGTTTGTTGGTTTGCAATGACAGAGCTGCTGCCAAATTTTATAAAGAATGTTCCCTGGGGCACAGAGGGGAGGGAGGTATTCTTCATGGCCTCTGTTTTCTTCCCATATTGTTTAACAAACAAGCAAACTGCCCTGCAGTCGCTCTGACCCCTATTTAGACATATCCCTTTCAGGCAGCCACACAAATGAATGAGGAAGGAAGTGCCGTCACAGCCCTCAGAAAAGATAGAGAGAAATAAAGGCAAACATTGTGTGTCTAAACAAACAAGCTCGCTCTGCTCTGCCCTTCTCTTCTGCCTAATTCTTACAGAGACTGGTCCCAGAAGTAGTATTTGGGGCATGAGCATTTTCCATGTTGTGTAGGAACTTGGTTACCCACCCACCACGTTCTACTACCCTGCCAGGTTTTTCCCAGCCTCAGACACGAATGAATAATCAAAAAACCTTTGGTATAAATAGGAACTCAGCCCAGGCTCTTTGAATGACTTAGGCCTGTCCCTCAGTCGACTTTCCTACATAAACTTGATGCCCTCTGTGCTTTGCCTTCCCTAGATAGACTTCCACAGAGCGCCAAGAGGAAAAAAAATTATTATTTTGCTTCAGTAATCATAAATTGAAAGTGCAAGTTTTGCAAGAAACTAAAACAAAAATATCTAAAGGTCAAGCTGAGAACAAACTTTCCTTTGAGCTACTTCTTGTCTATACACAACTCCAGAAGATTTCCAAATCAAATTCCTTTTGGTAGACAAGAGATGAAACTGATTTGCTATTAACTACATTTTGTGATGGGGAGCTAGAGCAAAAAGGATTTTGAACTAGAGATGCAAATAGAATATTTGAACCTTGATGTTGCATGCTAATCACATCATGGGACAAGTTTTGACATATCAGAGCTGATAGACCTCATTAAAAGAATGCTTAGATAAACTCAGGTGTAAAAGAAAAAAAGAAAATACTGTCATTTAAAAGATTACTAATATGATTTTTTTAATATTTCCACATTTCCCTAGGAACATACATTCGTAGTAGTAGCCTTAAGGTGGCTACAGAATCTGAAGCCAGCACTGGGTAACAAAGACAAGGTCTTGCTGCAGGATCATGACACAGCACAAGCACTGCATCACCTCCACAGCCCCCTGGGCTGCTGCAGGTGATCTCTGCTCTGCAGGGCTCTTCTTAACACGGCAAACCTTGGTGCTGCTTCTGCCCAGACATCAGCTTTAGCCTGACTGAAAGACAAGAAATCCAATTTCAAACAAAATGCTGGGCTGATTCCAAGATTAAAGCCTTATTTGCAGTCTACTCTCCTGCTAAAACAGACTCCTAGATTCTGTTTAAAATTTGCCAGAGAAGTTCATAGGACAGCAAACCCCAGCATTTGTGAAGGATTTGCCAGGAGTGTTGCTTTGCCCTTGCTTGGAGCCCTCTGTGGCTAGCTCCATGCAGAGCAGACAGAAAGCAGAGCTGTGTCTGGTGGACATCACGCACGGACTGCGATGTGAGCATATTTGTGCCTGAGGAACCACTTATCACTGTGATGAATAGCACTGCATTTAGCTATCTCCCTAAAGAGATAAGATGCTGTAAGTTTTTGCTATCAGTTGTGCCCAGATTTGTACCATTAAGCAAAAAAAAATAGGATTAATGTTTCTAAACAAATCAGATTAATGCTGTAAACCCATTATCATGTTCCAGGGGATCATAAACTGGGATAATAATACATATATATATATATATATATATATATAGTTTGCAGTTGTTTCAAGTCATGAAACAGAGAATAGCCTAGGAAATGCCCTTTGTAAGGATACATTTCCTAGGGAGCTGCTGAAAAATACTGATTTCTTTCTCTACCTGGATTATTAATCAAGTATACTGTGTGTGATTTAAAGATGCACATGACACAAAAACACCAACAACCCCCAAATGCTTCCCAATCATAAAAATATTCTGGTTGCTCTCTGTTGAACACTGCAGGAGATCCTGCCAGATCCAGCACTGCAGTCAGGTCAGGCTCAGATCCTGGTGTCTCATTTCCTTCACCCTTTGCCTGTCCTGATCTGATCCAAAACCTCTCACAGGAGTATGCACAGCTCAGACTAGGTGCTTACAGATTGCATCGTGTTTAGCAATGCTCCAAGGGAAGGGGCCTGTCACCACCCTCTTGGGGAGCTCAAGTTCTGAGCAACCAGCCTTTCCCCTAAACTGCATGTGTTTGCACAAGAGGAGGGGTTGTCTAGAAGCTTCCCTGGCTGAGATAAGAGGAGAACTTGATCACACCTTGATCTGTTTTAAGATATTTGACTATTTTTGTCCAAGAGCAAGAAATTGTTAGCTTTTCACGTGTGCTATACTACCACCCACCTGCTCCTGGTGAACTGAGACCCACTCTGGCATTGAATTGGCTGAACACGCTCTTCTGCCAGCCTGCAGAGAGAAGAAGAAGGCATTACAAATTGTAACTAAAGCTGGTGTCTCCAGGAAGTCAGCTGCCTCGCTCTGCATTGCTTCTGGTGGCAAATATTGCACCCAGTCACTTTTCATCAGGAGAGAGACCAAACTGTGCGAGCACAGCCTCTCTCTGGAGCTGCTACCTACTGAGAGCATTGATCCAAGTGCTTGAGATTCATACATGGATGTTTTCCAAGGACGAACCAGCCACTATTCAACATGATATTACTGGGCCTAGTAACAATTACAGTAATTTCGCAATTATAAGCCACACTTGATTATAAGCCGCACATCCGGGCGTCAGCAATGTTTACATCTTTATCCATGTATAAGCCGCATCGGAATATAAGCTGCATTTTTGTTCGCAGGGAGGATCCATCTGCAACAAAGTAATAAATTAGTAATGGAATTGTGGGATCACTCGCCCTGGCCCGGCACTGCCCCACGGTGCCGGCGGGAGGGAGGCACAGAGCCCGCTCGCACCCGCGGCAGCAGTGGGAGGGAGGCACGGAGGCCGCCTCCACCCGCCGCGCAACAGAGTAACCAATTTGTAACAATCGCACAATCCTGGGTTTTACTGGCACGTGCTCGGCTCAGCACCCTGGCTAGCACTTCCGGGTTTGGAAATTTCAGAACTTTTTTCATATATTGGCCGCTCCTGAGTGTAAGCCGCATTTCTGGGTTGGGAGCAAATTTTAGTCAAAATGGTGTGGCTTATAATCATGTAATTACTGTAATTTGGATTTCATTCATCTCTTTGGCCATCACATTTCCTGTGATGCAGCTGTGATGGGTGGAAAAGTACATACTTTTTTCTTGGTAAACATGAATAGGTCTAGCCTACTTCTCCATGGATGGAACTCTCCGTTGTGGTAACTCTTTCCAAATTGCCTCATCCTGTGCTTTGGGTAGTCACCTATCACTTTCCTCAAGGTCATGCGGTGACCTCAGAAGAATGGTGACAATACTGATCTCCTCATCAGGCTTTTTAAACAGGTACATTTAACATTCTTCTCTTATTTCCTTCAAAATGAGGGAAAAAACACAGGGAGAGAACATTCCATGCCAATAGCTATCCTCTGGGCAAACACTCTCCAAGAGCCAACATCAAGTACATTTAAATTGTTTCCTTCCAAAATCTCATTCACCGCAATATTTTTAACTTTTAACTTTTTATTTTTAACTTTTATTTTTAACTTTGTTTATTCATACTATTACCTGTGCACCCCAATTCCACAATTTGCTTCTCTCCTCCTGCTATCCAGCAGCACAGGCAGTGGGGGAGGCTATCGTGAGCAGCTTTACTTAGAGTTAACTTCTCAAAAGGTTTATTGTTTAGCACCAGACACGTACTATGACAAAGAAGTATAGCTCTTGTTTCATCTTCTGCTTTCCCTGCAGACAAACTCTGCCTCAAGATGCCAATTGTCCTGTAGCTGCTCACTCTGGGACAGCTGGGAGGTTCATACTCAATTAGTGATGGAGGAAACTTTTTGGTAAGAGGTATCTCAGACTTTCTCTTAGTCATTATTACCTACCACTACTCTACAGAGCATAAGAAATATTCCCCCTCTAAGAGTCCAATGCAATACCCATAAATTAGCCCCAGTCCAGATAAACCCACTGAGCTAGCTCAGGGGATATTTATAGTTGAACATAGCTTCCTCAGGGAATTGCAGTCTCCAAGTCAGTGCAGTTGTTCCAAAAAAATCTGAGAAAAGCTGCTTTTTTCTTGGTCTTCTCAAGTATAGTAAGTTCCTTTCACTACAGAACTGTCAGTATGAAATTCACTCTCAAATGCAACCAACTGGCTGAAATAACTTCTGTGTGTGGCTGCAATACCATATCCAGAAACCCTGATCATCACTAACTACACAGCCACGTTTGCATGATAAAAATATGATGGCATTAATAACTTGTGTTGGCATGCCTTCCCAATTGTCAGGGCTTTACATAAATATAGAACTTGGCCTATGGATTTGTTTCAGAGACTTTTTATATCTGATTATGGCTCCAGGCTGATCATTATCTGTACAGACACTGTAATTAAGGATCAGTAATTCTGTCCAGTGGCCAATAGTACCTACAGTGAGAGGCACATGATGGGTTTTCAGCTGCTCAGCATTTCAGAGTTTCACTGGAAGTCAGCTATTAGAAAGCTGTGCTGTACAAGGACAGAGCACCGACCTCAAAGGAAAACAGCCAACAAGTATTTCCATTCCAGCATCTCAGCAGGAGAAAGCACTGTCCTGAAGACCTCTGTAGGAAACCATTTTACACAGGTATCTGCAGAGCCACACATGGAAAGCCAGAGTTCCCACGTGTTTTAACTGAGGGCAGGCACTGGGAGCCAACACTTCCCTCACGCCTCCACCTCAAACAAGTACACAGTCACACTGTTTCTTGGGAACCAGCTGGATACACACAGGAAAACAAAGGAGGGTTCTTACATTTCTGAAGTACGTGTCATAGAAATAGAAAATAAATAAAGCATCATAAATAAAAACATTTTTCTGTAGTGATTTCACAGAGGTGAGAATTTCAACAGCAAAATAAAAATTGGCTGCAGCAGATCCCAAGTTTTATTCCCACACTTCACAGCCAAGGTTTCTGCCAACTGGGAGGAAAACACAGCTGAGCTAGAAATCATGGATGTTTGTGAATAGCAGGGAGAGAACACAGTGTAATAGCAGCACTGATTCCAGCACCAAAGACATCAGTCTTGAGCAGACATGCAATTTTAACAGGATCAGCTCATGCTGTTGGGTTTTGGTTCTTGTAGGGTTGTTCTAGCCAAGGCACACATGGCAAGGCAGTTGTGAAGTCTCCCATGGACGTTCCTGGCTCAAGCTGAGACTGCTGGCTCCTTCCCCCAGCTCTGCACTGTCACAAACCAACACCACTGCACACGTAAGTTCTAAGAACCTCTTGTCTGGAAGATTTGTATGAGCTTGATTTTAAATGCATCAGACTAAAGGAGGAAAAGTATGAGACAAATTAGAAGTATGCAAGAGCTAAACAACGTAGTTAAATATCTGGGGGATGGAGGGAAAGGTAGCACTAAGCTACAGCCCCCAGCTCATCTGGAAGTGCCTTCCCTAAGACACAGGTGACATTCAGGTCCTAAACCTCCCAGATTTACCATGCCAGGGAAAAGGACCTCCTTTAGGCTTGCAGCCAAGCTATTCAGAGGCTCACAGCTTACTGAAAGGATGGCAGAAGGCAATTCCAGTGACCTCCAAAGCATAGCCTATATTAGATAGATGACTTTAAAAATTGTTAGTGTAAGTCTGCTATTAATAAGAGTACCTGAATATGTTTCTTGTCCAACACTAAGATACACCTACCAAATCACGTTTCTAAAAAAAGTCTTTCCATGTCTGATCCAATGCAGAAACTTACCCTTTACTACAATACCATAGGCAATATGAGAAAATTCTAACATTCTTTTTCAAGTCCCTGAAGTTACACCAGAAGGCTGCTGGTGTTGGAGCTTGAAAGCACACTGTGACGATATGCGCTGATTTTATTTTCATCCTCCAAGCAGGGAAGCTGAACTGAAGAAGGGTGGCTGAAGAGGGCTGCTGAAGGACAGCACAGAGATATTGGACAGCTGGTTCCCAGTTCATCCTGCAAAGCCTTGCTGGTGCTTCTTCCAGCAGTACCTCCTGGGCTCCCAGGCCATGCTGCTTCTGGCTGCTCTGGCAGCTCCCACACTGACAGGAGGAACAGGCACTGGGGTTGGTTTTCCTCTAACCACCTCAGGCACAGTGGATTCACTCCATCTTTTGTTACGCAAAGTAGGATACAGTTGTGGGTATTTCAGAGGGAAAAAGAGCAAACTAGGAGGCCTGAAGGATTTTTGTAGCTGCCATTGATTCTGCCCATTCTGTGTGTCTTGTAAAATTGCACAAACAGACCCACAGAAAGATTCAGTTCTCTCTCTGTTGTACCATAACCAATACTTAAGCCACAAAGAAAAGCAATGCAATAATAAACACAATAAACTAGTTTTTAGATTTCAGGGTGTAACTGTGTTAAAATACATCATAATTCCTCTACCAGATTATTTCAGTAACATTGCCATGTTATTAATGGGCTAATGGCTGGGTGAATGGGAGAACTGCACTGAAGTGAAATGAGGCAATCCAGCACACAAGAGCAGTAACGTGCAAAATGCCACACATACGACAGGACACTGGTGTCAGCGTAGAAAATACAGGCTGGGCAATAAAATTCCACACTGGGACTTTCTGAACTCCCAGATCACACAACCCAGCAGCCACAGACCCAAAGCAAAACCAACCAGCTCTCTGGGCAGACTGGAGAGACAGCCCTGCTACCCTGCTGTCCCTATGGACATTGCTTACCATTCCCTCCAGTGGGGGCTGCATCTTACACAAGCACAATTAGTCTAATTTCTCTGGGGCACAAGGGATGCAAATTGAATCGGTGTCAGAAAAGTGCTGCCCTCTTTTAACAGATACCTCAGACATCTGTACCACAGCCCCTTGGTCCAATCTCAGATCATTGTTCCCATAGGTATCCTGCCAGTCTTTGGCTGGAGTAGAGAAGGACCCTTGCAGCTCTCAGAGGAATTGTTTTACAGAGCCTCAGGGATTAACAGCCCTGCTTTACATGACTGCTCAGGACCCAGTAGACAGCCTAAGAGGCCAAAGCCCAGCCTGTTCAGAGCAGGTGCATATGTGAAGCGCTACACTGAAAGCTGTAGTTGGGACATAGGTACACACAAGAGATGGGCTCTTTGTTTTTATGATGCCAGGTTGAAGATGTTTGCCTTCTTTCTTCTTGTACTTTAAGTAGCAGCATCTGGCTCACTTTGTCCAGTTGGCAAATGTCTTGCTCTGCACCATCACTTTTCTGACCATTCCTTTCTTGTATGTTCTTTGGGTGCTGCCTTCTCACAGCAGCTCCAGTCTGGCCAGGCCTGGCAAAAAATGAGGTTGTAAACTTCAATTGCCATTATGGCCAGCAAGCACTAGCAAATTTATGTCTGGTTTCCTTTTCAAATCTATGTTGGCACACTTCTCTCCCTGCATCTATCTTGTCTTCTCTCTTCCTGCACAGTTCTTTCCGCACTCTTCCTATATTTCAAGACCTTTCCCAAGGGCCTTATCATGTCTGGCACTGGGAAAGGTGCCATTTCCTTTTAATGCAATACAGTTCAAAGGCTTGATGCTTTGGAGCTTTCTTGAAAGTTGTTGGATTCTGCTGTCTTGGGTACCCTCCCCTACTGCTGCTGGCTCAGGACCAACCTGAAATAACCAAGCAGAGTCTCCATGGCCAAGGCCAGACTGCTCCTTTTCTTCCTTCCTTCTCCTGTTTCCCTGGAGCAGTATCAGGATTGGAGTTTGTTCGAGTTTTCTTGACTGCTGTTAAATGGAAAATGTAAAGCCAATGAAAAAAATAGAGGCACAATTAAAATTAAAAAGTCATCCATTTGGTCTCATTCTTTAAAAATACCTCTGTTTGGTATGCACAAAAAATGTAACTATTTTTATAGCAGCTTGGCATCATCTTTTTGCTCTCAAATTTCTTCTACAGAGCCTATTTAACCAAAGTAATAGATTGACTGACATCTAGTGGAAAATTGAAGATTTTCTTCATCTTATTTAATAGAGTGAAACACTTCAGACAGTATTCAAATCGACTTTGTACATATTACCATTGCTGTAGAAAACAATATTAATACTGGATCACTTTTGTTTTATCTCTATTTCATAAGTATTCCAATATTCAACAGAAGCACAGACAGGACAATCAAGAGGAATTTATTTTAAATATATACATGTTCATTGGTTAATTAAACCAGGCCAAGTACATCCCTTCCTAACACTGAGAATATCAGTAACACATAGTTCTGGAAGCCCATAAACAATTTTTTTTTTCAAAACTAACAGTCTTTTGGAATTGTTGTTTCTATCACAACAGAATAATTGATTCCTTTATTAATAATGTCTGTGTAAATACTTAGAAAGTGTATAGTACATTTTTTCCTGAATTTTTCTTTCTAATAACCTTAGAAAAGTTCATCATATGGTATCATTAATCTAACAACAAAAATATGAAGACAATTTTGCTTTCTCCTTGGGATTTGTAGATGTTTTAGACTCTTGTCTCAGTGGTCATGTAATGTTCAGCCTCTGTGAAGGGATTTTGCAATGCCAGACAATGCAAAACCCATCTGAGCTGCCTGCAGAGCTGCCTCAGACAGAGGCAGGTACAGCCCCATACGTGCTGTGACTGAGAGATGTGGTTGGTGCAATGCTGTGCTTTGCCAGCCTTGCTAAGAAATCACTTCACAAAAAATAAAGAATTAAACAGAGGGAGTTCTCTTGCAGGCAAAAATCTCCAAATACAGTTCCTTGGTAGCAAGAGGCTTATGCATTCCCTTCCTTAGGTCAGCACTTCTGTCCTCCCAGTGCCTCTCTCTGTACTTTTCAAAAGTATGTTATCTAAACAGTCAGATCCATATTCCATATTCTTCTGCTTTGCTCCTCTATCTCAAATGAGTGGCATGTGGGTCCTGAAAGATAATCTGATATGTTTGTTGTTTTGGGTTTTTTTAATGAGAAATTATATAATAAGTAGCTTAGAATAAAATTTGGTACTACCAGCAGTGCCATTCACATCCAAATACCACAGATCTGAATTTTAGGTTTGATAATAATTGCACAGCTTGATCTGAAGTGACCTTAATATACATGTAGGTCCTGAGAATTTTATAAACTGAGTCTGTTTAAGGCACTGTTACCCAAAAGCTAATTTTCCTACAAAGATCCCAGACTAATGATCCCATAATAGCTTCTGTAGTCCAGCCATATGGTGACCAGGTCTCACTTTTAAATGTTTCTATTTCTCAATTAAAAATATGTTTAGAAATTTCCTGTGGTCCTTTGAATAGACTCTTGGCTGGTCAACATGAGAAAAACACTGCCTCATATTTCATGTTCATCCTTTCCCTTTCC